>OZ020244.1:69541-467395 GCA_963971285.1 Astropecten irregularis | reverse complement strand
GATTCAGAGCCCGACTTTCCATGGGGTGTACACAATATTATAAGGGAGAATGTGCACGTTTGTATGGCCACCACGGGTCAACGACCTAACACATTAAGCCGTGCCGTAGAAAAACGCAATAATATTTTTCAATTTTGTTTTCACATATGAGCTCAGTGTCATAAACTCTACACTTTGAGCCTAATTGGACAACCAATTAAAAAAGTTTACCCCCCTTATAGGATGCACCACACTAAATAGCTCAAAAATCAATGCGCCGAGCTGATTATCATAATGTGTGTACCCTCAAATGTTTTTTAAATATGCAATTTGGGGGGTCGTGCAATTAATATATTGTGTAGTTTTGACTGGTTATGACAACCTGGGGGTTCAGTGTTTCAGCCTGTTGTGGAGACTTGAGATATTTTGGTTTAAAATCCGGTCCTACATTGTCTTGAACGTGGAGGGTTGCTTCATGAAAACTCGTAGCAAGTCGGTTACGGAAGAAGGACATTTCGGGGGTGTTTTTTTCTTGGGGCAATTAGCAAAAAATCCAATCGGTTACCCAACCAAAAATTGAAAAGAATTGGGTAGATGAGAGTTCACACTATCATTTACACTATTGCACCAACAACTGAGAAACTTCTGGATGGGTTTTTTTGAACTGTGAAGTTGAGGGATTTTACACTAAGGTCAATGGGAGTTTATTTAGTGTGGTGCACCCTATAGGTCACAAGATGGCGGCGCATCGGTAGCCATTTTGTGATAGCGCCACCACTCTGTTGTGAGAGGCGAGAACGATAAGAAACTGTATAAGACCAAGTTTCTCATCAGATTTTGTTAATTATTTCCTGAAAACATCAATCCTAATACGCATAAAACCTTGTATTACTCAACTTACATTGTCTTTTCTACATCCTACGAGTTTTGTTTAGACGAAGGTGGCCCAACTTTTAACCCCATTAGACCCAAAATTGTAACCCTAGCCGGCCGAAATTCCAACCCAATCCCCTAAATTGTAAACCTAGCCCCCAAAATTCAACCCTAAGACCAATTCTTAACCCTAAATCGCTCTGATTCCAACCCTAACCCCAGCCGGGGCTCCAGACCTAGACCCAACCCTAGCAAGCCCCGCCCACACGCTGACAACCCTAATCGCCTCTTTCTCACTTTTCAGAGGGGAAATGATTATTCTCAAGGACAGCGAAATTTGGTGAAATGTAATATGCATTGAATAATCCAAAAAAAGTTCATCATTATGTCTTAATATGGATACTGGGGCAGAAATATTCCACGGAATAGCCTAAACGCCCCCCCCCCCCCACAACCAAACAGGCCAACCCTGACCTTACACCACTTTTCCATGTGAAATGACACCCTCGCCTTGATTAATTAAACTATATGTAATGGTCTGAGCATCATTGCATCCTAAAATAGCCATAAGATAACTTTGTGAGGAAATAATATGTGGATTCAGAGCCCGACTTTCCATGGGGTGTACA
Organism: Astropecten irregularis; assembly: GCA_963971285.1. Classification (NCBI taxonomy): domain Eukaryota; kingdom Metazoa; phylum Echinodermata; class Asteroidea; order Paxillosida; family Astropectinidae; genus Astropecten; species Astropecten irregularis. The sequence goes on along the minus strand of OZ020244.1, from coordinate 465,914 downwards.
CAATATTATAAGGGAGAATGTGCACGTTTGTATGGCCACCACGGGTCAACGACCTAACACATTAAGCCGTGCCGTAGAAAAACGCAATAATATTTTTCAATTTTGTTTTCACATATGAGCTCAGTGTCATAAACTCTACACTTTGAGCCTAATTGGACAACCAATTAAAAAAGTTTACCCCCCTTATAGGATGCACCACACTAAATAGCTCAAAAATCAATGCGCCGAGCTGATTATCATAATGTGTGTACCCTCAAATGTTTTTTAAATATGCAATTTGGGGGGTCGTGCAATTAATATATTGTGTAGTTTTGACTGGTTATGACAACCTGGGGGTTCAGTGTTTCAGCCTGTTGTGGAGACTTGAGATATTTTGGTTTAAAATCCGGTCCTACATTGTCTTGAACGTGGAGGGTTGCTTCATGAAAACTCGTAGCAAGTCGGTTACGGAAGAAGGACATTTCGGGGGTGTTTTTTTCTTGGGGCAATTAGCAAAAAATCCAATCGGTTACCCAACCAAAAATTGAAAAGAATTGGGTAGATGAGAGTTCACACTATCATTTACACTATTGCACCAACAACTGAGAAACTTCTGGATGGGTTTTTTTGAACTGTGAAGTTGAGGGATTTTACACTAAGGTCAATGGGAGTTTATTTAGTGTGGTGCACCCTATAGGTCACAAGATGGCGGCGCATCGGTAGCCATTTTGTGATAGCGCCACCACTCTGTTGTGAGAGGCGAGAACGATAAGAAACTGTATAAGACCAAGTTTCTCATCAGATTTTGTTAATTATTTCCTGAAAACATCAATCCTAATACGCATAAAACCTTGTATTACTCAACTTACATTGTCTTTTCTACATCCTACGAGTTTTGTTTAGACGAAGGTGGCCCAACTTTTAACCCCATTAGACCCAAAATTGTAACCCTAGCCGGCCGAAATTCCAACCCAATCCCCTAAATTGTAAACCTAGCCCCCAAAATTCAACCCTAAGACCAATTCTTAACCCTAAATCGCTCTGATTCCAACCCTAACCCCAGCCGGGGCTCCAGACCTAGACCCAACCCTAGCAAGCCCCGCCCACACGCTGACAACCCTAATCGCCTCTTTCTCACTTTTCAGAGGGGAAATGATTATTCTCAAGGACAGCGAAATTTGGTGAAATGTAATATGCATTGAATAATCCAAAAAAAGTTCATCATTATGTCTTAATATGGATACTGGGGCAGAAATATTCCACGGAATAGCCTAAACGCCCCCCCCCCCCCCACAACCAAACAGGCCAACCCTGACCTTACACCACTTTTCCATGTGAAATGACACCCTCGCCTTGATTAATTAAACTATATGTAATGGTCTGAGCATCATTGCATCCTAAAATAGCCATAAGATAACTTTGTGAGGAAATAATATGTGGATTCAGAGCCCGACTTTCCATGGGGTGTACACAATATTATAAGGGAGAATGTGCACGTTTGTATGGCCACCACGGGTCAACGACCTAACACATTAAGCCGTGCCGTAGAAAAACGCAATAATATTTTTCAATTTTGTTTTCACATATGAGCTCAGTGTCATAAACTCTACACTTTGAGCCTAATTGGACAACCAATTAAAAAAGTTTACCCCCCTTATAGGTCACAAGATGGCGGCGCATCGGTAGCCATTTTGTGATAGCGCCACCACTCTGTTGTGAGAGGCGAGAACGATAAGAAACTGTATAAGACCAAGTTTCTCATCAGATTTTGTTAATTATTTCCTGAAAACATCAATCCTAATACGCATAAAACCTTGTATTACTCAACTTACATTGTCTTTTCTACATCCTACGAGTTTTGTTTAGACGAAGGTGGCCCAACTTTTAACCCCATTAGACCCAAAATTGTAACCCTAGCCGGCCGAAATTCCAACCCAATCCCCTAAATTGTAAACCTAGCCCCCAAAATTCAACCCTAAGACCAATTCTTAACCCTAAATCGCTCTGATTCCAACCCTAACCCCAGCCGGGGCTCCAGACCTAGACCCAACCCTAGCAAGCCCCGCCCACACGCTGACAACCCTAATCGCCTCTTTCTCACTTTTCAGAGGGGAAATGATTATTCTCAAGGACAGCGAAATTTGGTGAAATGTAATATGCATTGAATAATCCAAAAAAAGTTCATCATTATGTCTTAATATGGATACTGGGGCAGAAATATTCCACGGAATAGCCTAAACGCCCCCCCCCCCCACAACCAAACAGGCCAACCCTGACCTTACACCACTTTTCCATGTGAAATGACACCCTCGCCTTGATTAATTAAACTATATGTAATGGTCTGAGCATCATTGCATCCTAAAATAGCCATAAGATAACTTTGTGAGGAAATAATATGTGGATTCAGAGCCCGACTTTCCATGGGGTGTACACAATATTATAAGGGAGAATGTGCACGTTTGTATGGCCACCACGGGTCAACGACCTAACACATTAAGCCGTGCCGTAGAAAAACGCAATAATATTTTTCAATTTTGTTTTCACATATGAGCTCAGTGTCATAAACTCTACACTTTGAGCCTAATTGGACAACCAATTAAAAAAGTTTACCCCCCTTATAGGATGCACCACACTAAATAGCTCAAAAATCAATGCGCCGAGCTGATTATCATAATGTGTGTACCCTCAAATGTTTTTTAAATATGCAATTTGGGGGGTCGTGCAATTAATATATTGTGTAGTTTTGACTGGTTATGACAACCTGGGGGTTCAGTGTTTCAGCCTGTTGTGGAGACTTGAGATATTTTGGTTTAAAATCCGGTCCTACATTGTCTTGAACGTGGAGGGTTGCTTCATGAAAACTCGTAGCAAGTCGGTTACGGAAGAAGGACATTTCGGGGGTGTTTTTTTCTTGGGGCAATTAGCAAAAAATCCAATCGGTTACCCAACCAAAAATTGAAAAGAATTGGGTAGATGAGAGTTCACACTATCATTTACACTATTGCACCAACAACTGAGAAACTTCTGGATGGGTTTTTTTGAACTGTGAAGTTGAGGGATTTTACACTAAGGTCAATGGGAGTTTATTTAGTGTGGTGCACCCTATAGGTCACAAGATGGCGGCGCATCGGTAGCCATTTTGTGATAGCGCCACCACTCTGTTGTGAGAGGCGAGAACGATAAGAAACTGTATAAGACCAAGTTTCTCATCAGATTTTGTTAATTATTTCCTGAAAACATCAATCCTAATACGCATAAAACCTTGTATTACTCAACTTACATTGTCTTTTCTACATCCTACGAGTTTTGTTTAGACGAAGGTGGCCCAACTTTTAACCCCATTAGACCCAAAATTGTAACCCTAGCCGGCCGAAATTCCAACCCAATCCCCTAAATTGTAAACCTAGCCCCCAAAATTCAACCCTAAGACCAATTCTTAACCCTAAATCGCTCTGATTCCAACCCTAACCCCAGCCGGGGCTCCAGACCTAGACCCAACCCTAGCAAGCCCCGCCCACACGCTGACAACCCTAATCGCCTCTTTCTCACTTTTCAGAGGGGAAATGATTATTCTCAAGGACAGCGAAATTTGGTGAAATGTAATATGCATTGAATAATCCAAAAAAAGTTCATCATTATGTCTTAATATGGATACTGGGGCAGAAATATTCCACGGAATAGCCTAAACGCCCCCCCCCCCCCACAACCAAACAGGCCAACCCTGACCTTACACCACTTTTCCATGTGAAATGACACCCTCGCCTTGATTAATTAAACTATATGTAATGGTCTGAGCATCATTGCATCCTAAAATAGCCATAAGATAACTTTGTGAGGAAATAATATGTGGATTCAGAGCCCGACTTTCCATGGGGTGTACACAATATTATAAGGGAGAATGTGCACGTTTGTATGGCCACCACGGGTCAACGACCTAACACATTAAGCCGTGCCGTAGAAAAACGCAATAATATTTTTCAATTTTGTTTTCACATATGAGCTCAGTGTCATAAACTCTACACTTTGAGCCTAATTGGACAACCAATTAAAAAAGTTTACCCCCCTTATAGGTCACAAGATGGCGGCGCATCGGTAGCCATTTTGTGATAGCGCCACCACTCTGTTGTGAGAGGCGAGAACGATAAGAAACTGTATAAGACCAAGTTTCTCATCAGATTTTGTTAATTATTTCCTGAAAACATCAATCCTAATACGCATAAAACCTTGTATTACTCAACTTACATTGTCTTTTCTACATCCTACGAGTTTTGTTTAGACGAAGGTGGCCCAACTTTTAACCCCATTAGACCCAAAATTGTAACCCTAGCCGGCCGAAATTCCAACCCAATCCCCTAAATTGTAAACCTAGCCCCCAAAATTCAACCCTAAGACCAATTCTTAACCCTAAATCGCTCTGATTCCAACCCTAACCCCAGCCGGGGCTCCAGACCTAGACCCAACCCTAGCAAGCCCCGCCCACACGCTGACAACCCTAATCGCCTCTTTCTCACTTTTCAGAGGGGAAATGATTATTCTCAAGGACAGCGAAATTTGGTGAAATGTAATATGCATTGAATAATCCAAAAAAAGTTCATCATTATGTCTTAATATGGATACTGGGGCAGAAATATTCCACGGAATAGCCTAAACGCCCCCCCCCCCCACAACCAAACAGGCCAACCCTGACCTTACACCACTTTTCCATGTGAAATGACACCCTCGCCTTGATTAATTAAACTATATGTAATGGTCTGAGCATCATTGCATCCTAAAATAGCCATAAGATAACTTTGTGAGGAAATAATATGTGGATTCAGAGCCCGACTTTCCATGGGGTGTACACAATATTATAAGGGAGAATGTGCACGTTTGTATGGCCACCACGGGTCAACGACCTAACACATTAAGCCGTGCCGTAGAAAAACGCAATAATATTTTTCAATTTTGTTTTCACATATGAGCTCAGTGTCATAAACTCTACACTTTGAGCCTAATTGGACAACCAATTAAAAAAGTTTACCCCCCTTATAGGATGCACCACACTAAATAGCTCAAAAATCAATGCGCCGAGCTGATTATCATAATGTGTGTACCCTCAAATGTTTTTTAAATATGCAATTTGGGGGGTCGTGCAATTAATATATTGTGTAGTTTTGACTGGTTATGACAACCTGGGGGTTCAGTGTTTCAGCCTGTTGTGGAGACTTGAGATATTTTGGTTTAAAATCCGGTCCTACATTGTCTTGAACGTGGAGGGTTGCTTCATGAAAACTCGTAGCAAGTCGGTTACGGAAGAAGGACATTTCGGGGGTGTTTTTTTCTTGGGGCAATTAGCAAAAAATCCAATCGGTTACCCAACCAAAAATTGAAAAGAATTGGGTAGATGAGAGTTCACACTATCATTTACACTATTGCACCAACAACTGAGAAACTTCTGGATGGGTTTTTTTGAACTGTGAAGTTGAGGGATTTTACACTAAGGTCAATGGGAGTTTATTTAGTGTGGTGCACCCTATAGGTCACAAGATGGCGGCGCATCGGTAGCCATTTTGTGATAGCGCCACCACTCTGTTGTGAGAGGCGAGAACGATAAGAAACTGTATAAGACCAAGTTTCTCATCAGATTTTGTTAATTATTTCCTGAAAACATCAATCCTAATACGCATAAAACCTTGTATTACTCAACTTACATTGTCTTTTCTACATCCTACGAGTTTTGTTTAGACGAAGGTGGCCCAACTTTTAACCCCATTAGACCCAAAATTGTAACCCTAGCCGGCCGAAATTCCAACCCAATCCCCTAAATTGTAAACCTAGCCCCCAAAATTCAACCCTAAGACCAATTCTTAACCCTAAATCGCTCTGATTCCAACCCTAACCCCAGCCGGGGCTCCAGACCTAGACCCAACCCTAGCAAGCCCCGCCCACACGCTGACAACCCTAATCGCCTCTTTCTCACTTTTCAGAGGGGAAATGATTATTCTCAAGGACAGCGAAATTTGGTGAAATGTAATATGCATTGAATAATCCAAAAAAAGTTCATCATTATGTCTTAATATGGATACTGGGGCAGAAATATTCCACGGAATAGCCTAAACGCCCCCCCCCCCCCACAACCAAACAGGCCAACCCTGACCTTACACCACTTTTCCATGTGAAATGACACCCTCGCCTTGATTAATTAAACTATATGTAATGGTCTGAGCATCATTGCATCCTAAAATAGCCATAAGATAACTTTGTGAGGAAATAATATGTGGATTCAGAGCCCGACTTTCCATGGGGTGTACACAATATTATAAGGGAGAATGTGCACGTTTGTATGGCCACCACGGGTCAACGACCTAACACATTAAGCCGTGCCGTAGAAAAACGCAATAATATTTTTCAATTTTGTTTTCACATATGAGCTCAGTGTCATAAACTCTACACTTTGAGCCTAATTGGACAACCAATTAAAAAAGTTTACCCCCCTTATAGGTCACAAGATGGCGGCGCATCGGTAGCCATTTTGTGATAGCGCCACCACTCTGTTGTGAGAGGCGAGAACGATAAGAAACTGTATAAGACCAAGTTTCTCATCAGATTTTGTTAATTATTTCCTGAAAACATCAATCCTTATACGCATAAAACCTTGTATTACTCAACTTACATTGTCTTTTCTACATCCTACGAGTTTTGTTTAGACGAAGGTGGCCCAACTTTTAACCCCATTAGACCCAAAATTGTAACCCTAGCCGGCCGAAATTCCAACCCAATCCCCTAAATTGTAAACCTAGCCCCCAAAATTCAACCCTAAGACCAATTCTTAACCCTAAATCGCTCTGATTCCAACCCTAACCCCAGCCGGGGCTCCAGACCTAGACCCAACCCTAGCAAGCCCCGCCCACACGCTGACAACCCTAATCGCCTCTTTCTCACTTTTCAGAGGGGAAATGATTATTCTCAAGGACAGCGAAATTTGGTGAAATGTAATATGCATTGAATAATCCAAAAAAAGTTCATCATTATGTCTTAATATGGATACTGGGGCAGAAATATTCCACGGAATAGCCTAAACGCCCCCCCCCCCACAACCAAACAGGCCAACCCTGACCTTACACCACTTTTCCATGTGAAATGACACCCTCGCCTTGATTAATTAAACTATATGTAATGGTCTGAGCATCATTGCATCCTAAAATAGCCATAAGATAACTTTGTGAGGAAATAATATGTGGATTCAGAGCCCGACTTTCCATGGGGTGTACACAATATTATAAGGGAGAATGTGCACGTTTGTATGGCCACCACGGGTCAACGACCTAACACATTAAGCGCCGTGCCGTAGAAAAACGCAATAATATTTTTCAATTTTGTTTTCACATATGAGCTCAGTGTCATAAACTCTACACTTTGAGCCTAATTGGACAACCAATTAAAAAAGTTTACCCCCCTTATAGGTCACAAGATGGCGGCGCATCGGTAGCCATTTTGTGATAGCGCCACCACTCTGTTGTGAGAGGCGAGAACGATAAGAAACTGTATAAGACCAAGTTTCTCATCAGATTTTGTTAATTATTTCCTGAAAACATCAATCCTAATACGCATAAAACCTTGTATTACTCAACTTACATTGTCTTTTCTACATCCTACGAGTTTTGTTTAGACGAAGGTGGCCCAACTTTTAACCCCATTAGACCCAAAATTGTAACCCTAGCCGGCCGAAATTCCAACCCAATCCCCTAAATTGTAAACCTAGCCCCCAAAATTCAACCCTAAGACCAATTCTTAACCCTAAATCGCTCTGATTCCAACCCTAACCCCAGCCGGGGCTCCAGACCTAGACCCAACCCTAGCAAGCCCCGCCCACACGCTGACAACCCTAATCGCCTCTTTCTCACTTTTCAGAGGGGAAATGATTATTCTCAAGGACAGCGAAATTTGGTGAAATGTAATATGCATTGAATAATCCAAAAAAAGTTCATCATTATGTCTTAATATGGATACTGGGGCAGAAATATTCCACGGAATAGCCTAAACGCCCCCCCCCCCCACAACCAAACAGGCCAACCCTGACCTTACACCACTTTTCCATGTGAAATGACACCCTCGCCTTGATTAATTAAACTATATGTAATGGTCTGAGCATCATTGCATCCTAAAATAGCCATAAGATAACTTTGTGAGGAAATAATATGTGGATTCAGAGCCCGACTTTCCATGGGGTGTACACAATATTATAAGGGAGAATGTGCACGTTTGTATGGCCACCACGGGTCAACGACCTAACACATTAAGCCGTGCCGTAGAAAAACGCAATAATATTTTTCAATTTTGTTTTCACATATGAGCTCAGTGTCATAAACTCTACACTTTGAGCCTAATTGGACAACCAATTAAAAAAGTTTACCCCCCTTATAGGATGCACCACACTAAATAGCTCAAAAATCAATGCGCCGAGCTGATTATCATAATGTGTGTACCCTCAAATGTTTTTTAAATATGCAATTTGGGGGGTCGTGCAATTAATATATTGTGTAGTTTTGACTGGTTATGACAACCTGGGGGTTCAGTGTTTCAGCCTGTTGTGGAGACTTGAGATATTTTGGTTTAAAATCCGGTCCTACATTGTCTTGAACGTGGAGGGTTGCTTCATGAAAACTCGTAGCAAGTCGGTTACGGAAGAAGGACATTTCGGGGGTGTTTTTTTCTTGGGGCAATTAGCAAAAAATCCAATCGGTTACCCAACCAAAAATTGAAAAGAATTGGGTAGATGAGAGTTCACACTATCATTTACACTATTGCACCAACAACTGAGAAACTTCTGGATGGGTTTTTTTGAACTGTGAAGTTGAGGGATTTTACACTAAGGTCAATGGGAGTTTATTTAGTGTGGTGCACCCTATAGGTCACAAGATGGCGGCGCATCGGTAGCCATTTTGTGATAGCGCCACCACTCTGTTGTGAGAGGCGAGAACGATAAGAAACTGTATAAGACCAAGTTTCTCATCAGATTTTGTTAATTATTTCCTGAAAACATCAATCCTAATACGCATAAAACCTTGTATTACTCAACTTACATTGTCTTTTCTACATCCTACGAGTTTTGTTTAGACGAAGGTGGCCCAACTTTTAACCCCATTAGACCCAAAATTGTAACCCTAGCCGGCCGAAATTCCAACCCAATCCCCTAAATTGTAAACCTAGCCCCCAAAATTCAACCCTAAGACCAATTCTTAACCCTAAATCGCTCTGATTCCAACCCTAACCCCAGCCGGGGCTCCAGACCTAGACCCAACCCTAGCAAGCCCCGCCCACACGCTGACAACCCTAATCGCCTCTTTCTCACTTTTCAGAGGGGAAATGATTATTCTCAAGGACAGCGAAATTTGGTGAAATGTAATATGCATTGAATAATCCAAAAAAAGTTCATCATTATGTCTTAATATGGATACTGGGGCAGAAATATTCCACGGAATAGCCTAAACGCCCCCCCCCCCCCACAACCAAACAGGCCAACCCTGACCTTACACCACTTTTCCATGTGAAATGACACCCTCGCCTTGATTAATTAAACTATATGTAATGGTCTGAGCATCATTGCATCCTAAAATAGCCATAAGATAACTTTGTGAGGAAATAATATGTGGATTCAGAGCCCGACTTTCCATGGGGTGTACACAATATTATAAGGGAGAATGTGCACGTTTGTATGGCCACCACGGGTCAACGACCTAACACATTAAGCCGTGCCGTAGAAAAACGCAATAATATTTTTCAATTTTGTTTTCACATATGAGCTCAGTGTCATAAACTCTACACTTTGAGCCTAATTGGACAACCAATTAAAAAAGTTTACCCCCCTTATAGGTCACAAGATGGCGGCGCATCGGTAGCCATTTTGTGATAGCGCCACCACTCTGTTGTGAGAGGCGAGAACGATAAGAAACTGTATAAGACCAAGTTTCTCATCAGATTTTGTTAATTATTTCCTGAAAACATCAATCCTAATACGCATAAAACCTTGTATTACTCAACTTACATTGTCTTTTCTACATCCTACGAGTTTTGTTTAGACGAAGGTGGCCCAACTTTTAACCCCATTAGACCCAAAATTGTAACCCTAGCCGGCCGAAATTCCAACCCAATCCCCTAAATTGTAAACCTAGCCCCCAAAATTCAACCCTAAGACCAATTCTTAACCCTAAATCGCTCTGATTCCAACCCTAACCCCAGCCGGGGCTCCAGACCTAGACCCAACCCTAGCAAGCCCCGCCCACACGCTGACAACCCTAATCGCCTCTTTCTCACTTTTCAGAGGGGAAATGATTATTCTCAAGGACAGCGAAATTTGGTGAAATGTAATATGCATTGAATAATCCAAAAAAAGTTCATCATTATGTCTTAATATGGATACTGGGGCAGAAATATTCCACGGAATAGCCTAAACGCCCCCCCCCCCCACAACCAAACAGGCCAACCCTGACCTTACACCACTTTTCCATGTGAAATGACACCCTCGCCTTGATTAATTAAACTATATGTAATGGTCTGAGCATCATTGCATCCTAAAATAGCCATAAGATAACTTTGTGAGGAAATAATATGTGGATTCAGAGCCCGACTTTCCATGGGGTGTACACAATATTATAAGGGAGAATGTGCACGTTTGTATGGCCACCACGGGTCAACGACCTAACACATTAAGCCGTGCCGTAGAAAAACGCAATAATATTTTTCAATTTTGTTTTCACATATGAGCTCAGTGTCATAAACTCTACACTTTGAGCCTAATTGGACAACCAATTAAAAAAGTTTACCCCCCTTATAGGATGCACCACACTAAATAGCTCAAAAATCAATGCGCCGAGCTGATTATCATAATGTGTGTACCCTCAAATGTTTTTTAAATATGCAATTTGGGGGGTCGTGCAATTAATATATTGTGTAGTTTTGACTGGTTATGACAACCTGGGGGTTCAGTGTTTCAGCCTGTTGTGGAGACTTGAGATATTTTGGTTTAAAATCCGGTCCTACATTGTCTTGAACGTGGAGGGTTGCTTCATGAAAACTCGTAGCAAGTCGGTTACGGAAGAAGGACATTTCGGGGGTGTTTTTTTCTTGGGGCAATTAGCAAAAAATCCAATCGGTTACCCAACCAAAAATTGAAAAGAATTGGGTAGATGAGAGTTCACACTATCATTTACACTATTGCACCAACAACTGAGAAACTTCTGGATGGGTTTTTTTGAACTGTGAAGTTGAGGGATTTTACACTAAGGTCAATGGGAGTTTATTTAGTGTGGTGCACCCTATAGGTCACAAGATGGCGGCGCATCGGTAGCCATTTTGTGATAGCGCCACCACTCTGTTGTGAGAGGCGAGAACGATAAGAAACTGTATAAGACCAAGTTTCTCATCAGATTTTGTTAATTATTTCCTGAAAACATCAATCCTAATACGCATAAAACCTTGTATTACTCAACTTACATTGTCTTTTCTACATCCTACGAGTTTTGTTTAGACGAAGGTGGCCCAACTTTTAACCCCATTAGACCCAAAATTGTAACCCTAGCCGGCCGAAATTCCAACCCAATCCCCTAAATTGTAAACCTAGCCCCCAAAATTCAACCCTAAGACCAATTCTTAACCCTAAATCGCTCTGATTCCAACCCTAACCCCAGCCGGGGCTCCAGACCTAGACCCAACCCTAGCAAGCCCCGCCCACACGCTGACAACCCTAATCGCCTCTTTCTCACTTTTCAGAGGGGAAATGATTATTCTCAAGGACAGCGAAATTTGGTGAAATGTAATATGCATTGAATAATCCAAAAAAAGTTCATCATTATGTCTTAATATGGATACTGGGGCAGAAATATTCCACGGAATAGCCTAAACGCCCCCCCCCCCCCACAACCAAACAGGCCAACCCTGACCTTACACCACTTTTCCATGTGAAATGACACCCTCGCCTTGATTAATTAAACTATATGTAATGGTCTGAGCATCATTGCATCCTAAAATAGCCATAAGATAACTTTGTGAGGAAATAATATGTGGATTCAGAGCCCGACTTTCCATGGGGTGTACACAATATTATAAGGGAGAATGTGCACGTTTGTATGGCCACCACGGGTCAACGACCTAACACATTAAGCCGTGCCGTAGAAAAACGCAATAATATTTTTCAATTTTGTTTTCACATATGAGCTCAGTGTCATAAACTCTACACTTTGAGCCTAATTGGACAACCAATTAAAAAAGTTTACCCCCCTTATAGGTCACAAGATGGCGGCGCATCGGTAGCCATTTTGTGATAGCGCCACCACTCTGTTGTGAGAGGCGAGAACGATAAGAAACTGTATAAGACCAAGTTTCTCATCAGATTTTGTTAATTATTTCCTGAAAACATCAATCCTAATACGCATAAAACCTTGTATTACTCAACTTACATTGTCTTTTCTACATCCTACGAGTTTTGTTTAGACGAAGGTGGCCCAACTTTTAACCCCATTAGACCCAAAATTGTAACCCTAGCCGGCCGAAATTCCAACCCAATCCCCTAAATTGTAAACCTAGCCCCCAAAATTCAACCCTAAGACCAATTCTTAACCCTAAATCGCTCTGATTCCAACCCTAACCCCAGCCGGGGCTCCAGACCTAGACCCAACCCTAGCAAGCCCCGCCCACACGCTGACAACCCTAATCGCCTCTTTCTCACTTTTCAGAGGGGAAATGATTATTCTCAAGGACAGCGAAATTTGGTGAAATGTAATATGCATTGAATAATCCAAAAAAAGTTCATCATTATGTCTTAATATGGATACTGGGGCAGAAATATTCCACGGAATAGCCTAAACGCCCCCCCCCCCCACAACCAAACAGGCCAACCCTGACCTTACACCACTTTTCCATGTGAAATGACACCCTCGCCTTGATTAATTAAACTATATGTAATGGTCTGAGCATCATTGCATCCTAAAATAGCCATAAGATAACTTTGTGAGGAAATAATATGTGGATTCAGAGCCCGACTTTCCATGGGGTGTACACAATATTATAAGGGAGAATGTGCACGTTTGTATGGCCACCACGGGTCAACGACCTAACACATTAAGCCGTGCCGTAGAAAAACGCAATAATATTTTTCAATTTTGTTTTCACATATGAGCTCAGTGTCATAAACTCTACACTTTGAGCCTAATTGGACAACCAATTAAAAAAGTTTACCCCCCTTATAGGATGCACCACACTAAATAGCTCAAAAATCAATGCGCCGAGCTGATTATCATAATGTGTGTACCCTCAAATGTTTTTTAAATATGCAATTTGGGGGGTCGTGCAATTAATATATTGTGTAGTTTTGACTGGTTATGACAACCTGGGGGTTCAGTGTTTCAGCCTGTTGTGGAGACTTGAGATATTTTGGTTTAAAATCCGGTCCTACATTGTCTTGAACGTGGAGGGTTGCTTCATGAAAACTCGTAGCAAGTCGGTTACGGAAGAAGGACATTTCGGGGGTGTTTTTTTCTTGGGGCAATTAGCAAAAAATCCAATCGGTTACCCAACCAAAAATTGAAAAGAATTGGGTAGATGAGAGTTCACACTATCATTTACACTATTGCACCAACAACTGAGAAACTTCTGGATGGGTTTTTTTGAACTGTGAAGTTGAGGGATTTTACACTAAGGTCAATGGGAGTTTATTTAGTGTGGTGCACCCTATAGGTCACAAGATGGCGGCGCATCGGTAGCCATTTTGTGATAGCGCCACCACTCTGTTGTGAGAGGCGAGAACGATAAGAAACTGTATAAGACCAAGTTTCTCATCAGATTTTGTTAATTATTTCCTGAAAACATCAATCCTAATACGCATAAAACCTTGTATTACTCAACTTACATTGTCTTTTCTACATCCTACGAGTTTTGTTTAGACGAAGGTGGCCCAACTTTTAACCCCATTAGACCCAAAATTGTAACCCTAGCCGGCCGAAATTCCAACCCAATCCCCTAAATTGTAAACCTAGCCCCCAAAATTCAACCCTAAGACCAATTCTTAACCCTAAATCGCTCTGATTCCAACCCTAACCCCAGCCGGGGCTCCAGACCTAGACCCAACCCTAGCAAGCCCCGCCCACACGCTGACAACCCTAATCGCCTCTTTCTCACTTTTCAGAGGGGAAATGATTATTCTCAAGGACAGCGAAATTTGGTGAAATGTAATATGCATTGAATAATCCAAAAAAAGTTCATCATTATGTCTTAATATGGATACTGGGGCAGAAATATTCCACGGAATAGCCTAAACGCCCCCCCCCCCCCCACAACCAAACAGGCCAACCCTGACCTTACACCACTTTTCCATGTGAAATGACACCCTCGCCTTGATTAATTAAACTATATGTAATGGTCTGAGCATCATTGCATCCTAAAATAGCCATAAGATAACTTTGTGAGGAAATAATATGTGGATTCAGAGCCCGACTTTCCATGGGGTGTACACAATATTATAAGGGAGAATGTGCACGTTTGTATGGCCACCACGGGTCAACGACCTAACACATTAAGCCGTGCCGTAGAAAAACGCAATAATATTTTTCAATTTTGTTTTCACATATGAGCTCAGTGTCATAAACTCTACACTTTGAGCCTAATTGGACAACCAATTAAAAAAGTTTACCCCCCTTATAGGTCACAAGATGGCGGCGCATCGGTAGCCATTTTGTGATAGCGCCACCACTCTGTTGTGAGAGGCGAGAACGATAAGAAACTGTATAAGACCAAGTTTCTCATCAGATTTTGTTAATTATTTCCTGAAAACATCAATCCTAATACGCATAAAACCTTGTATTACTCAACTTACATTGTCTTTTCTACATCCTACGAGTTTTGTTTAGACGAAGGTGGCCCAACTTTTAACCCCATTAGACCCAAAATTGTAACCCTAGCCGGCCGAAATTCCAACCCAATCCCCTAAATTGTAAACCTAGCCCCCAAAATTCAACCCTAAGACCAATTCTTAACCCTAAATCGCTCTGATTCCAACCCTAACCCCAGCCGGGGCTCCAGACCTAGACCCAACCCTAGCAAGCCCCGCCCACACGCTGACAACCCTAATCGCCTCTTTCTCACTTTTCAGAGGGGAAATGATTATTCTCAAGGACAGCGAAATTTGGTGAAATGTAATATGCATTGAATAATCCAAAAAAAGTTCATCATTATGTCTTAATATGGATACTGGGGCAGAAATATTCCACGGAATAGCCTAAACGCCCCCCCCCCCCACAACCAAACAGGCCAACCCTGACCTTACACCACTTTTCCATGTGAAATGACACCCTCGCCTTGATTAATTAAACTATATGTAATGGTCTGAGCATCATTGCATCCTAAAATAGCCATAAGATAACTTTGTGAGGAAATAATATGTGGATTCAGAGCCCGACTTTCCATGGGGTGTACACAATATTATAAGGGAGAATGTGCACGTTTGTATGGCCACCACGGGTCAACGACCTAACACATTAAGCCGTGCCGTAGAAAAACGCAATAATATTTTTCAATTTTGTTTTCACATATGAGCTCAGTGTCATAAACTCTACACTTTGAGCCTAATTGGACAACCAATTAAAAAAGTTTACCCCCCTTATAGGATGCACCACACTAAATAGCTCAAAAATCAATGCGCCGAGCTGATTATCATAATGTGTGTACCCTCAAATGTTTTTTAAATATGCAATTTGGGGGGTCGTGCAATTAATATATTGTGTAGTTTTGACTGGTTATGACAACCTGGGGGTTCAGTGTTTCAGCCTGTTGTGGAGACTTGAGATATTTTGGTTTAAAATCCGGTCCTACATTGTCTTGAACGTGGAGGGTTGCTTCATGAAAACTCGTAGCAAGTCGGTTACGGAAGAAGGACATTTCGGGGGTGTTTTTTTCTTGGGGCAATTAGCAAAAAATCCAATCGGTTACCCAACCAAAAATTGAAAAGAATTGGGTAGATGAGAGTTCACACTATCATTTACACTATTGCACCAACAACTGAGAAACTTCTGGATGGGTTTTTTTGAACTGTGAAGTTGAGGGATTTTACACTAAGGTCAATGGGAGTTTATTTAGTGTGGTGCACCCTATAGGTCACAAGATGGCGGCGCATCGGTAGCCATTTTGTGATAGCGCCACCACTCTGTTGTGAGAGGCGAGAACGATAAGAAACTGTATAAGACCAAGTTTCTCATCAGATTTTGTTAATTATTTCCTGAAAACATCAATCCTAATACGCATAAAACCTTGTATTACTCAACTTACATTGTCTTTTCTACATCCTACGAGTTTTGTTTAGACGAAGGTGGCCCAACTTTTAACCCCATTAGACCCAAAATTGTAACCCTAGCCGGCCGAAATTCCAACCCAATCCCCTAAATTGTAAACCTAGCCCCCAAAATTCAACCCTAAGACCAATTCTTAACCCTAAATCGCTCTGATTCCAACCCTAACCCCAGCCGGGGCTCCAGACCTAGACCCAACCCTAGCAAGCCCCGCCCACACGCTGACAACCCTAATCGCCTCTTTCTCACTTTTCAGAGGGGAAATGATTATTCTCAAGGACAGCGAAATTTGGTGAAATGTAATATGCATTGAATAATCCAAAAAAAGTTCATCATTATGTCTTAATATGGATACTGGGGCAGAAATATTCCACGGAATAGCCTAAACGCCCCCCCCCCCCCCACAACCAAACAGGCCAACCCTGACCTTACACCACTTTTCCATGTGAAATGACACCCTCGCCTTGATTAATTAAACTATATGTAATGGTCTGAGCATCATTGCATCCTAAAATAGCCATAAGATAACTTTGTGAGGAAATAATATGTGGATTCAGAGCCCGACTTTCCATGGGGTGTACACAATATTATAAGGGAGAATGTGCACGTTTGTATGGCCACCACGGGTCAACGACCTAACACATTAAGCCGTGCCGTAGAAAAACGCAATAATATTTTTCAATTTTGTTTTCACATATGAGCTCAGTGTCATAAACTCTACACTTTGAGCCTAATTGGACAACCAATTAAAAAAGTTTACCCCCCTTATAGGTCACAAGATGGCGGCGCATCGGTAGCCATTTTGTGATAGCGCCACCACTCTGTTGTGAGAGGCGAGAACGATAAGAAACTGTATAAGACCAAGTTTCTCATCAGATTTTGTTAATTATTTCCTGAAAACATCAATCCTAATACGCATAAAACCTTGTATTACTCAACTTACATTGTCTTTTCTACATCCTACGAGTTTTGTTTAGACGAAGGTGGCCCAACTTTTAACCCCATTAGACCCAAAATTGTAACCCTAGCCGGCCGAAATTCCAACCCAATCCCCTAAATTGTAAACCTAGCCCCCAAAATTCAACCCTAAGACCAATTCTTAACCCTAAATCGCTCTGATTCCAACCCTAACCCCAGCCGGGGCTCCAGACCTAGACCCAACCCTAGCAAGCCCCGCCCACACGCTGACAACCCTAATCGCCTCTTTCTCACTTTTCAGAGGGGAAATGATTATTCTCAAGGACAGCGAAATTTGGTGAAATGTAATATGCATTGAATAATCCAAAAAAAGTTCATCATTATGTCTTAATATGGATACTGGGGCAGAAATATTCCACGGAATAGCCTAAACGCCCCCCCCCCCACAACCAAACAGGCCAACCCTGACCTTACACCACTTTTCCATGTGAAATGACACCCTCGCCTTGATTAATTAAACTATATGTAATGGTCTGAGCATCATTGCATCCTAAAATAGCCATAAGATAACTTTGTGAGGAAATAATATGTGGATTCAGAGCCCGACTTTCCATGGGGTGTACACAATATTATAAGGGAGAATGTGCACGTTTGTATGGCCACCACGGGTCAACGACCTAACACATTAAGCCGTGCCGTAGAAAAACGCAATAATATTTTTCAATTTTGTTTTCACATATGAGCTCAGTGTCATAAACTCTACACTTTGAGCCTAATTGGACAACCAATTAAAAAAGTTTACCCCCCTTATAGGATGCACCACACTAAATAGCTCAAAAATCAATGCGCCGAGCTGATTATCATAATGTGTGTACCCTCAAATGTTTTTTAAATATGCAATTTGGGGGGTCGTGCAATTAATATATTGTGTAGTTTTGACTGGTTATGACAACCTGGGGGTTCAGTGTTTCAGCCTGTTGTGGAGACTTGAGATATTTTGGTTTAAAATCCGGTCCTACATTGTCTTGAACGTGGAGGGTTGCTTCATGAAAACTCGTAGCAAGTCGGTTACGGAAGAAGGACATTTCGGGGGTGTTTTTTTCTTGGGGCAATTAGCAAAAAATCCAATCGGTTACCCAACCAAAAATTGAAAAGAATTGGGTAGATGAGAGTTCACACTATCATTTACACTATTGCACCAACAACTGAGAAACTTCTGGATGGGTTTTTTTGAACTGTGAAGTTGAGGGATTTTACACTAAGGTCAATGGGAGTTTATTTAGTGTGGTGCACCCATAGACATAAATAACCTATAGACCGACAGCAGAGGGCGTGAGCGCGTAATTTTGGAAACGGACGCCATCTCAAAAAACTATGGGCAAAGTGCGCGTCACTCAGTGCGCGAGGCGCGCGAGCCGCACGTAAACAATTGATTTTATTTCAAAATCTCGCAAAGATTCTAAAAGAGGCCAGTTGCGCACGTAATCTCGCGCTAGTTCCCTCTCATAAAATCAAGATGAAATTTTAAACACAAAAGTTTCCATTAAATATTTCGATTATTTGAGAAAGTTATATTACTGTGTAATGGTACGTGAGGTATACTGAATGCTCCAATGGGTTTAAAGTCAAAGTGGATATCAATTCGTTTTCATCTAGAATTTCCCTTTTGAATAAATCCTTCCTATTCAATCGTGCGTTCAAGTAACTTTTTTTGCCCATAGTTTGGCAATAGTCGGGTGCCGTCACAAATTACGGTACCCCGCCATACATTTGAATAGGGCGCTGTCGGTCTATGGGTTATTTATGTCTGTGGCCATGACCAACGAATTTCCTCACATAAACACAAGAAAAGACAATTTATTTCTCCATTGTTCAAGTAACAGGTAATGTATCTTGGTATAATTCGGCTTAAAGTTTATATATTTACCCTTGTAGAACCTTTTTTCAATGGATTTAATAATTCGTATTGGCTGATAAAAACGTGAATTTGGATGGAGAGTGTTTACAAACACTAACGTAAACAGACGTTCGTATTTTACATTCAACATTGTTATACACCGATCCGACGGCGCAAACATGGAGGTAAAAAACACCCGTCATTACTGGTGTGTCCCCGTCAGTATATCGTGCCGTCAGATCGGTCTATACTTAGCTATATAGATCAGCGCGGACATCCGCGTACTTTCATTCTCATAACTTGACAACCGATAAAAACTAACGTGTACTGTAGATCAGGGTGGTGGTGGTGTAGATGGCGCAAGCTACGGACAAATCACGCACAAACCGTCCGTCGTCGAGAATTGTTTTCCGAATATTTTGGCGATTGTGGGTTGACGGGATCCCAAAACACATTGATTTTTTTGGCTCTGAACTAACTTCTACTCCTCAAAAATGATACTTTTGACTTTCAGCAAATGTTCCTGGGTCCTTAAAAGCATAGATTGAAGAAATTTGTTAAACATTTCAGGGTTAAAATTCAATTTTCTTACGCACTTCTTGTAAACTTTAAAACAGACCGTCGGATCGCGTGAGGCCATTTTGTCTGGTCTGGTTAGTCTAGTGCCCAGACCCAACAGATCAAGAGTCCTCAAAATGTCAGAGTGGAAACCAGACTATTCTCGTCTGCGGCCGTCCGTGCGGCGGTGAAATGTTACAATCTTGGTTACCGTTTTTACCCCATAATTTCCCTCAGAAATCAAAGCCCTGCCCTCTTTCCAAAAATTTAACCTTGGTAATATAGAGGAGACCAACAAAGTAGATGTAGGTAAGTTACTTTTCAAAAAGTAGTTTCCTTTCCTTTATAGTTTTAGGACCCGTCAACCCACAATCCCCAATATTTTTGTCAAGAAGCAGAAATTGTGTTCTGTACGACTTTCATTGTCGAGTCATAGTTTATCCTCAGACAATATCCTTCTTTGAAATACCCTGTAATAAGATTAAACAATTCGGGCTAGTGCTGTGCATTCTCGGAGCTTTTGAAAACCGGAAAACGCTTTGAAAAAATTAGCGGTTGCCCGAGCTCCGATTTATAAAAATGCATGACAGCGCTATATTACGCACGTGTTGATAATGTGCACGATCAATGGATGCATAGCGCTGTATGTAGGAGTGTGTAAAACATGCTACAACGATCGTTGCGGCGACGTATACATTCAGTTTCTGGTCTCGATCTACGTGCGTGTTTGGGAATCTTGCGATGATTTGGTGCCGGCAACCTTACAGAATATTCAGTCAGAATCGTTCATAACTTGCTCAGCGTGACATCTCACATTTCTTACCGAAAAATCTGCATTGAAGCCGGCCGAAATCCACGGTACCGAGCGCGACGTGAGTGCATGCACCAAATACACACGTTGTACGTACGATGTAGGCTTGCACTTCCGGCCCGATTGTGAATTGGCGACTGTGTACTGTGCACAACGTATGCTTTGAATGGTGCGGCGCGGATAGACATCATGGAATTTTCTGGATGCAATGCTGCTGCTGCATGGGCCGGGCCGGGCCATGCGGCCACGTGGTGTGCATGCGGTGTGCATGATGCATCGTATGCGATATGTTTACGTCTTCTGGGGCCGATTTCATAAAGCTCTGCGACGCGTCGCAACTCGATTTGCGACGCGTCGTGGTTGGGAGGCGTCGCATCTATGCGGTGAGTCCATAGGGAAAGGATGAGTATTAACTCTACGACGCGTCGTAAGTTTTATGAAATCGGCCCCTGATCTTTCGAGCGATCGTCGCTTTCGGAACGGGCTGTTCACAAAATTTTTTTAATCAAGTTTGCGAAAAGTTTGTTTCTGCTTGGCAAAATGGACCCCAAAAACGACAGAAATTCAAGTATGTATTATACAGTCTACACTCTTGGGGTTGTTTATTCATTGGGCAAACGTCAGTCTACTTTTTAAAATGTTGGTTTCGTTATACCGTTTTTGAAATTTTGAAACCGGATGGCTAGATTTAAAGCGGGGGCCCGGTAATCCGTTTTTAATGCACAGCACTTACTCGGGCAGCTTTTTGTCTTAAAACCCCTACAACTTAATGCCTTGTTTTCATCGGCTCCAAGGTCGGCGAGTTGGAATGACGTCACTCCGCGCTGACAGTACGTAGGCCTACACGTACACGTACTTACATGTAGTACTGTCTACTGATATAGGCCTTGTCTATGTCTACAAGGCCTACATCAGTCGTACGTGTATGTAAATACTAAGGCTGAGTCATCTCGGAATTGTTTTGTTCTGGAACCCGACCAATTTTTTTCGGTTGGGATCCGGTGTTCCGAATTCCGATAAATTAATTCACGAAGTATGACCTATTTTGGCGACCCCAAAAAATAAAGAAAAAAATAAGAAAAATCTGACATCGAACACGTGCAAAAACACTGTTGGAGTACCGAGTGTGGTTACACCAATGTACGCTTGTAATTTAGTTGCGAGATCCCTGTAAAATATTCCTTCCGAAAGTACCAAAAATCGCATTTTCCTGATCAGCTAAATCTTACTTGAATTTCAATCAGTCATTTTTTTCCTATTGGCTACGTAGAAACATTGTGAAATCCTTCCGAAATTCACGGCCACACTGTGGGTATTTCTTCCATGGTAAGACGTAAACAATCATCGCGCACGCTATGCCATTGAATTTCCCATGCATGATACTGGCACTTCGCGCAAAGTGCACCAGCGAAAGTCTCAACCACGTGCGTCGGCAGGAAGCTTTCTGTACATGTACACATCATGTACATCAACATGTGTACAGTACACAACGTACGTACGATGTGTGTATGTGGCATGCACAGTGAAGTAGGGCTCGGACGGACCATGGACTATCATGACTATGATCGGGGTCGGCAGCGGTACATTATTAACCCCTTCATCCCGGGATTGTTTTCAGCCCTGCTTGTTCCGACCTCATTATATCAGCCACCGGTCACAATAGAGGTCAGCTGGCCCGGCTTTGTGTGCAGGGTGCTCGGCATAAACAATGCAGGCACGCATTGGTTGAATAGCACCGTACAAAAGATCGCATTCAAATCCGTTCACGCCCAGATGTTCGGAACTCAGAGATTGCTGTTCTCTCGAAAAATCTTGAACATAATACCAGACATTTCATTTTAAGTGTATATACGTTTCAATAAATTGCATGCATGCGTAGAATAGCGGGTGTGCACTGAATATGTAAGCAGAGTGTGCTCTCTTGCCTTCCATAAATTATGGAGTGGATTCAGTATGTAATATATTCAGACAACAAAGATCTTTGTTCAGTGGATCTTGAAGAAAGTGACTCTGGCATTTTTTTTCTGAATCTGCCCCAAATCCAGTGCTTTTAAAGAAATGTTCCTGCTTAATTGTTTGATGTTGCAGTGAGCCACAGTGAGAGATCTGTTTGAAACAGCATACCATGGGGAATTCATCCATCACAAGCCACAGACCTAGTGGAAGATGACCTATGGCTAATTCTACCCACTACCCAGCCAGACAGAGAATGTGCTTGCTGGTTGTCCATCTACAAAGGGTACAACCATGTAAATGTGAGCCAGTTATCAGCCTTGAACCATCCACCTACAACCCACTCAGCTACCCAGTAAGTAAACCACCAAGACAACCAGTCATCTGGCTGTCCATCAGGAGAGACAGTCACCAGCCACCCAACCAGCTATCTTGTCTGTCGAAGAAGATCATCCATCATCAAACCAGGTGGAGAATGATTATCCAACTAGCCAACCGGCCAGCCAGCATACCATCCAGCTGGCCATCTGATCTATCTGGGGAGACAGTCACCAGTCAACCAGAGTGTGACTATCCAACCAGCCAACCAGCCAGATACACAGCCAGCCAGCCAAGATGCCCCACTGGAATTGGGACAGGTACATTTTTACAAGTATTGATTTATTATGCACATTGTCTGCCAATGCCCACCTTATCAATCACTGATATTAGGCTGATGGGAATGGTAGTCAACCAGCAATTGGTGAACAAAGACCAAGGACAAACATCCATCTACTTATGGTACATGTACTTCAGACTCTAGTGAGCTGTGTTTGTATATCAGGTGTTCTTTGCAAGAAATAAGGCAGTGCAGGCATTTCCGGCTTTTTAAAAGAAAAGTTTCACTTGCTTGCGTTGCTAGTGAATCAGGTATTTACAAGCACACATTTTTATCAACCCTCCAATTATGTCAGCATTTAATGTACATTTATTTATTCTTATCATAGGTTTGACAATCAACTTGCCGCAGCCTGATCTCAAATCATGCCATGACCCCAGATATCAACAAGGCAACCAGTCATCAGGCTGTCTGTCAGGAAAAGACAGACACCAGCCACCCGGCCAGTGAGAGTGTGACTGTCCAACTAGCCAGCCTCTAAGGAAGCAGTCATCCAGCCATTCAGCCAGGCAAGAAGATGCCTCCCTTGGATAGAAACAGGTACATTTTGTCAAGTATTGATTTTTTTGGTCTTATTTATCCATGCTCCAACTTTTTTGCACCAAATCTGGCTGATCTGCTTGTCTTTCTCAAGCAAATTTAACAAATGCAAGTAATGTTTTCAGCATAAAAGGGGTTATTCTTTGCATAGTTGAAACAGGGGGAGATTAATCAAAGTCACACGATGTTGTGTTGCTGGTGACGATGTTTCAATTGCAATGACTGCTAACCTTTATTGGGTATAAACTGAAGACTGGGTGCTGCAGTGCTGTTTATGTACTAGCAACCTGCCTCTGGTCCGTGCTGTGGTGTGGACGTCGGCATTTTGTGGCATTGGTCTGATGTCTCCTGGTGGGTCCATCCGTTGTACGGTTGGGGGACATGGTATGGGTGGTGGGGAGCCTGAAGTGGGTGCTGAACCTCTCTGTAAGAATAATCTCATCTGCCAAGAAGTCGCTACTCAGGAAGGGCCTCAACTTCACCGTTACCCCTGTCGCATAGTCTTCTCATGCCATCGCATTGTCGCATAGTCTTCTCGTGCCATCACATTGTCGCATAGTCTTCTCGTGCCATCACATTGTCGCATAGTCTTCTCGTGCCATCGCATTGTCGCATAGTCTTCTCGTGCCATCGCATTGTCGCATAGTCTTCTCGTGCCATCACATTGTCGCATAGTCTTCTCGTGCCATTTCATTGTCTTCTCGTGCCATCGCATTGTCGCATTGTCTTCTCGTGCCATCGCATTGTCGCATAGTCTTCTCGTGCCATCGCATCGTCGCATTGTCTTCTCGTGCCATCGCATTGTCGCATAGTCTTCTCGTGCCATCGCATCGTCGCATTGTCTTCTCATGCCATTGCATTGTCACAGTCTTCTCGTGCCATCCCATCGTCACATAGTCTTCTCGTGCCATCGTATCGTCGCATTGTCTTCTCATGCCATTGCATTGTCACAGTCTTCTCGTGCCATCACATCGTCGCATAGTCTTCTCGTGCCATCACATCGTCGCATAGTCTTCTCGTGCCATCGCATCGTCGCAAAGTCTTCTCGTGCCATCACATTGTCGCATAGTCTTCTCGTGCCATCGCATCGTCGCATAGTCTTCTCGTGCCATCACATCGTCGCATAGTCTTCTCGTGCCATCACATTGTCGCATAGTCTTCTCGTGCCATCACATTGTCGCATAGTCTTCTCGTGCCATCGCATTGTCGCATAGTCTTCTCGTGCCATCACATTGTCGCATAGTCTTCTCGTGCCATCACATTGTCGCATAGTCTTCTCGTGCCATCGCATTGTCGCATAGTCTTCTCGTGCCATCGCATTGTCGCATAGTCTTCTCGTGCCATCACATTGTCGCATAGTCTTCTCGTGCCATTTCATTGTCTTCTCGTGCCATCGCATTGTCGCATTGTCTTCTCGTGCCATCGCATTGTCGCATAGTCTTCTCGTGCCATCGCATTGTCGCATAGTCTTCTCGTGCCATCACATTGTCGCATAGTCTTCTCGTGCCATCGCATTGTCGCATAGTCTTCTCGTGCCATCACATTGTCGCATAGTCTTCTCGTGCCATTTCATTGTCTTCTCGTGCCATCGCATTGTCGCATTGTCTTCTCGTGCCATCGCATTGTCGCATAGTCTTCTCGTGCCATCGCATCGTCGCATTGTCTTCTCGTGCCATCGCATTGTCGCATAGTCTTCTCGTGCCATCGCATCGTCGCATTGTCTTCTCATGCCATTGCATTGTCACAGTCTTCTCGTGCCATCCCATCGTCACATAGTCTTCTCGTGCCATCGCATCGTCGCATTGTCTTCTCATGCCATTGCATTGTCACAGTCTTCTCGTGCCATCACATCGTCGCATAGTCTTCTCGTGCCATCACATCGTCGCATAGTCTTCTCGTGCCATCGCATCGTCGCATAGTCTTCTCGTGCCATCACATCGTCGCATAGTCTTCTCGTGCCATCGCATCGTCGCATAGTCTTCTCGTGCCATCACATCGTCGCATAGTCTTTTTGTTATTGCATCGTCGCATAGTCTTCTTGTGCCATCACATCGTCGCACAGTCTTCTCGTGCCATCGCATCGTCGCACAGTCTTCTCGTGCCATCACATCGTCGCATAGTCTTCTCGTGCCATCACATCGTCGCATAGTCTTCTCGTGCCATCACATCGTCGCATAGTCTTTTTGTTATTGCATCGTCGCATAGTCTTCTCGTGCCATCGCATTGTTGCATAGTCTTCTCGTGCCATCGCATCGTCGCATTGTCTTCTCGTGCCGTCGCATTGTTGCATAGTCTTCTCGTGCCATTGCATCGTCGCATTGTCTTCTTGTGCCATCTCATTGTCTAGTTGCATTGTGCCATCGCATTGTCGCATCTTGTTGTCGCGTTGTGCAATCGCATTTGCATTTTGTGCCATCGCATTGTTGCAACGTGCCATCGCACTGTCGCATCATGCTGTCGTATCGTGCAGCCGCATAGTTGATGCATGCCATCACATAGTCATATCATGCTGTTGCATCGTGCCATTGCATAGTCGGCTCATGCAATTACATTATCGCCTCATGCTGTCGCATAGGCGCCTCGTGTCATCGCATAGTCTTCTGGTGTCATCGCATTTTCTTCTTGTGCCGTCAGATTGTCGCATAGTCAGACTTGTTTATCCATACTTTATTGTCAGTTACCGATGTTAGGCTGATGGTAGGTTAGTTTACCTGGGGACCAAGAACAACCATCCATTTATCTTATTGGTCATTTAGTTTAGACTGTGGTGAGTTACATCTTTTATGAGGTGGTCCTTGCAGGACTAAAATATGTAAATATAGTCCATGAAATAAGACAGTGACCGATGTGCTGTTTGATTCAGTTTCAATTTAAAATAGCAAAATACAATTTCTATTTTCTATTTTATCTGACTGACACGGCTACCCATCATTATATTCAGTTTCATTTGCAATTCTTTTAACACTCTGTTGATTTCCAATGTTGTTTTCTTGTCACAGGTTTGATCTTATTCAACTTTGCTAGACCTGATGTCCTGATCCGAGTTGATGCCAGGCCCCCTGATTCCAGCAAGGCAACCAGTTATCTGTCAATCAGTGAAGGGAGACAGTCATTATGCAGCCACCCAGCCCAGCCATCTAGTCTGACTGTTCAACTAGCCATCCCCTTAGGAAGCAGTCATCCAGTTATTCAGCCAGCCAAGAAGATGCCACACTTTGGACTGCCACAGGTACAAAATAGAAGTTATACATTCAATGAACTTGCATCTTGAAGGAATATGAACTTTTCAACAGAAAGACTGGGTTTATTCTTGATATTTCCTGAAGTTACCAACTTAAAACTTATCAATACAAGTAATGAACCGCTGCAAACTGCTCATCAGCCAAAAAAATGACCTGAAATATATAAAAATGCTTAAAATTAGGAGGTCCTGACATGTTTCGATCCTAGCAGGATCTTTCTCAAAAGACTCTTAAGTTAGTCATTTTTTGCCAGCACAATTAAGTTTCAGGGGAATTTGAAGCAGTTGCTTGAACATTTCTATTCCTGTACCTTGTCAATTACTGCTGTTAAGCTGATAGGAGAGTATTTAACTGGGGTACAAGTTTGTGTGTGGTTTCATGGCTTCTGACTGCCAAACGAACAAAGATAATTGACTATTAGGGACATGACCTACATAGGGCTGGATAGATCAGTTGCCTGTACAGTATTCCGTGGGTCGCTGGTTCGAATTCCACTCCAGCCAATTTTCCATTGTTCACTTTTCAAAGACTTGAAATTAATCCAGTCAGTTTCCCTGTGGTTATTTGGTGATGAAATTTATATATAGGGGGCCTATATATTTCTTTCTATTTAATTATATAAGTTTTTAATTGTTTACCAATCTTTCTCAATTTCTTTTATTGTATTAGGTGATCTTGTCAAGGCATTCTACCAATGAGATGTCACCCATTCCAGTGATGTTACCTGTCCAGTACTAGAAGGAGTCATCATAAAGTAAATTGATTTATTGTTAATTGTTTTACTTTTGTGTAATTAGGAATCCATTTGTCTGTGATTATTTATGCCAGATGTTAATGTAGGTGGAAAATCTCAGCAGGATTACTCATGAAAACTTGCAGCTATCAGGCTCCTCTGGTGGGATTTGAACCAGAGACCAACCAAATACATGTGAGAGAAAAACCAAAAGCAAAAAAGAAACTTTATGATCAAGATTATGTAGCATTGCTGAAGGACAAAAACGTTGCCATGAGTTTGACATAAGGATCTCAACAAAGTTCCTCTGGTGGGATTTGAACCAGGAACTTTAGGTTAATGCTCAAATTATCTGAGAAATTTATCTGATAAAGTAAAGAACCCAATCCACATTGGTGCCCCTGGTGGGATTTGAACCAAGGACCCTGCTTATGCTCATTGGTAAGAGCTTAGGTGGTGCCCCTGGTGGGATTTGAACCAGACACCCCTCAACTGAAAAACTATGAAATGAACCATATCTTAACCTAGCTGACCGAGTAGGCTTTGGTTTACCTCCATACATTAACATCTAGTTTTGTTTACTTCATATTTGTGTAATTGTATCAAACATTGTAACTTATACTGAAGAAACACTCAATGCTATGACAGCTGAATATTTGTTTAAATCATTGCTGAACAATTTGGCTTTTGGAATTTTTTTTTCTGTAATAATATCTGAAATAGTCAAATTCTTGCCTGAGATGGATCTTTTCTTGGGTAAGATGGTCATGATATGAAGAGAAAGATACTTTGTAGACTCAATCTTTCCTGGTCCAAAACTATGTATGCATACAAACAAATACCAATAACTCTCTACTGAATCTTACAAATGCAGTGTAAAGTGGTCATGTGCATTGTGTGTTTCTGACAGCTAGGGTTTATGTTGGGATGGGATGGATTCATGATTTTTTGTTACCAGTTTGTTCGCGCTCAAATTATAACCATGCCTTGGTCTGTTGGTGGCAAATCAATTTTGTGTATGTTTCACACCTTGTGGCCCTGTTACAAAAAACATTTCCCCTGGTTGGGGATGTCTTAAAAATTTCATCAGTTTTGCACGTTACTTTGTATTTTTGCTCATTTTTTAGCGTCTTTGGGTGGGACAATTTTTTTCACAATGATCAAACTTTTCCTCTGAAACATTCTCAGTGTGGCATTTATGATTCCCAGATTCTGCCTTCAAATTATTTCACGCTTTTGTGCCATCAATTTGTCATACGCTTCACATTCCTCTTTTCCTTCACAAATGAATCCATCCCTTCTCATTGTAAAATATTCAAACTTGCATGTGGTTCAGGATTGGTACTCCACGTTGGTATCACCGTTTAGAAATGTAGAAAAAATCAATTATCTTGACTTTCTGTCATGAAATTCTGTCGGAGCTATTTTGGAAGACATTTCTATCATTTTATCTCCAGTTCTAAAGCATC
Organism: Astropecten irregularis; assembly: GCA_963971285.1. Lineage (NCBI taxonomy): Eukaryota > Metazoa > Echinodermata > Asteroidea > Paxillosida > Astropectinidae > Astropecten > Astropecten irregularis. Next base: position 436,843 of record OZ020244.1, on the reverse strand, counting down.
AATCTTAGTCATTTTGGAATTGTTTTGAAATGGCAGCATCAAAATAGAAACCATTTTCCTCTTCATTAGCATAATACATGTAATTAGACAGTAATGAGATAGTGCACTTCACTCATAATCCTTTCTGCATATTTTTGCATAAATTTCTCATCCTCTGCACAATCTCAGACTCTTACCAATATTGTATCCCTGGGTGGGACTTGAAACAAACCTTTTGATGGCCAAATTCCACCTCCATTCATGCCATTATGTTAGAATGTGATTCACAATCCTGAACCATATCTTTGCTGAAGAATCTTACTTTGTTTTTACATGTTTTAGGGAACATTCATTTGAAGTGACAGGGGTTGTAGTTGTACATGTCTGATGTCAAAAATGTGGGTTAACATAAGTTTCAAATTTATCTAAATTCTTTTTAAATTCTGGCATTTATGTCATTTTTGGGTTGAGGTACACATGTACAACAGTATTTTTTCCATGTTTATTCAATTTGGGGTTAGTTTGCATTGTTCTTTTCTTTATTCTTGTCTTCTTGCTTTTTTGGGGGGGATGATATTTTTTTCTCTCAAAATTTATTTCCAGACTAACTCCATCATTTCAAGTGAATGCACTCTAAAATTGAAATAATTGCCTTTTTCTTAAGAATGTTTTCTGTATGTAGGTGTGTGAGTTTCTCCAACAGACAGATTGATCATGCGCTGCTATACAACAAAAACAAGCTAAATTTGTATGTACACATACTAGAAAATGCATGAAAATTCTTGCAGAAGCACTGAAAAAGGCATGTACTTGCATGTGACACACTCAATGCCATTGTTTTATACAGAAATATTGGCCAAATGCCTTGAGATTGGTGTCTTAAACTTCTTCAAAACATGACAAAATTGATTCATGCAAAGAAATTTAAAATTGTCTCTTTAAAACTAGAGATGCCAAAAACATTTTTTTCTAAATTGTATAAACTTTCTTCCCATGTACATTGTCATATACATGTAATTATCTTTCAATTCAAAACTTTTTCAAAACATCATAACAACATTGATTTATAAAAACAAATCTCAAATTTTCTCTACAAAACTAGAGAAGCAAAAAGCAACTTTTTTATATTTTGACTGATTTGACAGCACAAAATGTTTCAAAATGTTCTTAAAATGTCCTTCCAATGTAGATTGTCACATCTTAAGGAGCTGATTTAGATTCTGTTTGTTGGAGTAATTCTCACATTGTTATTTAAATTTGTTATAATCTGTTGTTGAAGTGTTTAAATCCTGTACAGATCAAATACACATAGGAAAGAAGCTCAGACGAGCAAAATGCAAGTGCCGGTTGGTGCGCCCTCTGCTGTCTAGGATGTGGAGCAACTTTAATGACCCAGGTGCATTGGTTGATATGCGTCAGCTTGAGTGAAACCTGTCTTCAGTGTTGCTGGTATTCTACTCTGTAAGTTTCTGCCTCACATGATTTGACAAGCTCATACCCAAATTCTGCATGCGGCTAAAACTAGAAGAAAGGAATTGATTGTTGTACACTAAGATGCTGATAGCGCTTGTATGATTGGTGCGAAGGACAGAGGACCCTTTTTTCGCACAGTTTTTTTCGCACTGATACTTTTGTTATCCTAAGTTGGTACCCTTCATCTTACTGTTCCTGTGTAACCAGGTCTCTTTTTAGGCCGGTCATGATGACCAACCCTTTTACATAGGACATCTGCTTCTGATCTGAGGGGGCTCTTGACCTGATAGATGATGGTGACCTCTACTCAGTTGTTGATGTGATGATTAGAGAAACAGTTTTTTGGCATTGCTGGCTTACTTCTTTACAGTTCTCAGGTTTTGACCATTGGTTTCACTTGTGTAGTAGAAAGTAAGGTTGTGTAGGAAGGCCAGAGGGACCACATAAAAATTTAGCAAGCTGTGGTGCTATGATAAAATAATACCATAATTTTCTTCAGGGCAGAAACATTTAATATCATAACCATAGGACAGAAATAAATAAGGCTGAAATAACCAATATATAACCACAGCAAGTTATCTTCATATTAACTTAACCCTAAAAATACTGACAAAATCGGTACAATAATTGAGATTGAAAACATACAACAACTAAAATAGAATGATCAAAGAATAATCATAATAATGAAATAATTAGGAATAAACCAATATAGGGACATTTCCAGAAAAATTTGCCTTAATATACAAAATCACACAGATGATGGATAATGTTGCAACAAAAACAAATTATTATAAAAATCAGACTGAAGGAGTGATACATTAACTTCAACCTAAATATTACTTGTGTAATAGAGATTTTAATGATAATTTGATTCTTATAAGACAGGTGGAACACAAGAATGTTTTCACCCTTAAAACAAAAAATAAGAATCACTGAACAATTTCCAGTAATGACATGTAAATAATATTGAATGACATGCATCAAGGCTTTATATATTCAGTGGTCCTCTCAACATTTTGACTAGTGTGCACTTTTTTATATCAGAATATTTATCAAGTTTATTTACACAGATCTATAATAAATAAGAAAATCACTATAAAAATACAAAAATAGAATTTCCTTGTAATCTAGACTTTGATAGAGAAGACAATAGGTTTAGGAGTCTTCAAACTATGACATAAACCATCTATCTACATTAGAAGTCAATTCACTTATTTATTCCCACGTAGGTAAACAAATTGACAAAGTCAGTCAAATAAATGAGATTAAAAACAAACAAGAACTAAATGAAAACATATACAAAATACTGAGATCCCTGTTCAATTCAATTCAATTACGGTTGATTAAGAATACGAAATAAAACGTCCGAAGACTAAAAATATTAGGTTTACAATTACAAATCAACATTTCTACATGTAGTTAAAAACTGTTTAGTTAAAATATGAATAAACTTAGACACAAACAGATTGAACAATAAACATGAATTTAAAAATTGGAATTAATTATGGGGTATTTTCAGAAGCCCTAATAGGCTTGTATAAAAACCATTGACAAAAACACAGAGGATCTATATTGCAATAGAAACAAATAATAACTAGACATTTTAAGTGTTCATCCCGTGGATGAACACAAAGCTGTTCCAATTTGTCTTAAGTTGCTTATTTGGCTGATAACAGAGAATTGTCTATTTCTGTAAGCACCGATTCTACACTTAGTGTAAGCAATGATTGTCATGTTATAAACTAAAAATCGATGATGTCATGATGACTCCATCATTATAGAAATAGATTATAAATAACATAGAGATCATACCCACCAAGTTTCAAGGCATTTAGGGATAAAATAAGAACTGTTTTTTTGATGACGTCATGGTGATGTCATAATAATTTTCCTGGCAGCATGCATATCTACAGCAATCTGTAGCAATGCTATTGCCAAAAGAATAAATTGCTAAGAAAATTAACTAATTAAAAATTTAAATGACTGTCACATGCGTAATGAATAACCAAATAAAACTAAATCAGTTTCCATTGCAGATTTACCTGATAAGCATTCATATAATTTAATGTTCAAGCTCTTCAAATAAAGCTAAGAATAAGAAGAAGATGCAACAAACATTACAACATAAATGTTAAGTTAGACGGGTGATAATTAATAATGAAAAATAATAATAACAATAAAAATCCCAAGCTTTTTAAAACCCGTTCCAACCTGGAACGTATCGGAACAGCAAATAAACATTTCAGCACAGGATAGTTAAGCGTTAAATTAAGGTATTAAGTGATTAGGGTAGATAATATTAATAGGGTAGCATTCTTCTGTTACACAAGAGAAACCAAGAAATCCATGAGGACATGATTGTTTCATTGAAGCTCATAAAAGTACATAATTTTAGGGGGTAATTTTTGTTTCAGAATACATAAACTACCAAACTTGGGAGCAAAAAAGTTAATCCAAAATTTGAAGTAAGCTGCATGTTGAAATGTTGTTTCTCTGGTCAGCACATCATCATCTGGGTTGAAGTTGTTGTCATTTTGAAGGTCAAGGACTCAATTAGTGATGGAGTAGAAGTGTCCAATGAATCGGTCTTTATTTTTGCTTTTTTTACCCCAAAGTTCACCATCAAAATGTCTCCTAAGAACATATAGCGGCTTGGTTGCCCGAACAGGGGGTGAAGTCTGAAGTACACCCATGCAGGTCTATTAAGATTTAAGTGTACAACAATGAATCCTTTCTGAGCTTTGTTCAGGCCTTTGCTAGTCTTTTCAATGCATGGCATTTGCATGCCAACAATAGCGCGCATAAGCAATAAGCTTGTTGAAATGTGTGTTGCAGATCACTTGTAGAGCAGAATACACGGGTTTACACTTCGGAGGCCATCTTGGATTTTATCGCAACTTCAAAACGAGGCACTTCTACGCATGCGCACTTTTCGAAGTGTAAGCCCGCCCATTGTCGAAGACAATACACGTGTTTACACTTCTGCGTTTTTTATCGCGACTTCGAAACGAGGCACTATCACGCATGCGCACTTTTGGAAGTGTAAACCCGTGTATACTAGTAAGACTAAGTCAGGTTTCAACTCAAGAGGGCGCTTTATCAGCCGATGTACTTGGGTCATTAAGTTGCTTCACATTCTAGACAGCAGAGGGCGCGCCAGCCGGCACTTGCAATTAGACAAAAAAAATAATAAAAAATTCAAATGACACAACAGATAATGATCTCCTCTTGCATTTTTATTTGTCAATGGCTGAACTACCCCCTCTATACAAAACATACGTGTGGTTAACCAAGAGTACACTTAACTGGTTTTAAAGGGACTGCATTGCAAACAGAATCTCTGAAAATGGACAACAGTAAGAGGGCGCTATTTCAGCAAACTTTCATCCAGCATCAACAGCGCCCTCTCACTATGGACCATATTTCAAAGATGCTTATTGAAACAGTTCCAACAATACAAGCCTCTTGGCAATTTCCATGTGACCTCTATACACATTAACCTGACACTGCACAGAGGTCATATGTAAATAACCTAAAGGTTGTATGACTGGGACACATTTCAACTTGCAATGCAGACCCTTTGCAAAGATGCCATTTCTAACCTAACCTATGACCTTATTTTTCTCATTACAGCGCAACTAATGCAACAGAAATATGCGATGGGCAGTAAGTTTATAGGTTCTTTTGAATGAGAGAACTTGCAAAATAGCAGAACAGATGCAAAGAATATTGACTTTTGAATGTTGACGCGCATATTTAAGTTTCTTTCTTTGTATTCTTTTTGTATTTGCAGGAATGTGCTTTTGGATGCAACATGATGATTCTAATGTGGATGAAGTCAAGCAATACGCAATACTGATGTTGGAGCGCAGAAAATTTGGAAAGGTCAAAGAATAATGTACGGCACCCTTGAAACCAGTAGTAACCTGCTACCTTAAGTGAGTCAGATTCTAGTTAACACTTCAGAATTTGGTTGTCTTTTATGCTGAACCACAATGAAAAAAGGTAAATTAAAATTGAAAAATTTACGCGAAAATAGAAAATGTTAGAAATGTTTTTAGGATAGTTTTCACTCTTGCAATGTGTAAAAATTCAGGTAAAAAAAATTGGTTTGAAGTGGATTTGAAAAACAAACAGTTGAAACCAAAGAAATTCAGGATGAGAGTTGTTTACTATTTTTTTTTTTAAATCATTTGCGCTACGCATGCACATTGTACACATTAAAACCAGAAATGATAAAATGCCCAGAAAGGTTGACAATTTTAGCACGGGTAATACTGTATATGAATTCAGTAAAAAAAAAATCTTGGTGCTGCACATTATGCAAATTAAAACCAGAAATGACAAAATGCCAAAGGATTATCAGTTTTAGAGCAGATTATTTGAATTTGCTAACTGACTCAGTTAAAGGTAAGAGGTTACATGTACCTATGGTTAGCCACTTAAAGTATGGCGACAATTTGCCAGCTGATAACGTAACTCATATAAAGTGTTGAGTGATTTAAAAAGAAAAAAAAAAAATCCAAAATATCCTTATTTGGTGAAAATTACTTTAACATGCAGCTAAATATTTGTCGAACAATTTTTTGCTTTTTTGACACAGTTCCATCTCAGAATCAATTGTCTAATTTTTGACTTTGTTCAATTTTTGATTTTTGGAGATGTACAATCTCGGCCTTCGTTAACAAAAACTGATTTTGTTCAGTACATGGAACCTACAATGGGCCATTTATTCAGAGAAAAATCAAGTGGTTTTTATAAAGCATTTTTGTTTGTAATTCCAGAAATCTTTCAATGCATTTCACTTTAGTATTCATATTTTGTGACAGCTTAAATCAGTACTTGAAAAGATAGGTAACAAGGTCAAGGATATCAACTGGCAAATTACCAACCATTCACATCGTTTCAATGCAACGCCAAAAAAGACTGGAATCTGATCAATCACGCGCAATTCTAATATTTCATTTGTGCTCAATTTGTAAGCTTTGCTTAATGCATATGAAGTGATCTTAAAATTGTCATTTTTGCTCTCAGATTGAAACAGATTTGCATAAAATCAACAACTGCTTTCATTTTATACTCGCCAGTGAAAACTTGTAGTATTTCAGGTCCATTTTGTTTGGTAGTGACAAGAATATTCATATTTTCATTCAATAAAAAAAAAAAAAAAGCTCAGTTGAAAAGAAAATTTGGCCAAAAATTCTTTGCCGCAGCTATTTGAAAGTACACATGACCAGATACCAGAGTTGTTTGGTTCAAATAAACATGATAAAGCACACAACAAATGAGTGCACCAGGCACTCATATCTTTAATCATTTCCATGTACAAAAACTGTTAACAAGTCCATCTATCTGTGAAACACGGTTTGCAAAATTCAGTCCTTGAAGTTGCATCTTGGCATCGTTAAGTTTCTTCCAAGGCAGGAGTCTCTGGTTCAGACGGAGGCAGAAATATTTCTTGAATCACGTTCAGTGCTCAACAAATTCAGAATTCAAACAGTGTAATATGCGTCTGCCATGTGGCAAGCCTTATTTGAGAAATTTCTTCTAAATTTAGACGTCAAATTGAGATCTTGTAGCTGAAGAAATGTTGGAATATCCAAACAAATGCCGACACTTCACGTCTGATGTCATTAAGGTAGATTTACACGGATGTCATCTCTTGCGTCTTCGAAGCCAAACCGTCTCAGCCTTTCAAGATCTGAACAAAAACGAAAAAAAAAGCAAAATGTGATTTTTCAGACGGACCACATCATTATATTATGCTGCTTTGAAATTGAAATTAACAATAAGCAGAATGCAAAATCTGGTAATCCTTCACATATGCTGAGATTGAAATACTAGGCACTCATACTTTGGTTTTTGTCAAAGAAATACAGATTCATGGGCAAAAATATCGAGGAAAATAGAGTAACAGTCATCTGTGAAAATGTCAGTCCCGTACGGTGCCAACTTTTTGAAAAAACAGTGAAAAACGGCAACAGTGTTTTTGAAGTCTTTTTTTATCTTTAAAAGATGAAAAACCATTTTGGTCAATGGTTTTACTCTTTTCTGGAAAAATACAGCATTTCAGGCAAAAATATTTGAACTCTATGTTTCTACAATCACTATCTTTATACCCTGTAAGTTAAGTAAATCTGTGAAGATTTCTTTTTCGGTATGCTACCAAAGTATGATACTACCTTTAAAAGATGAAAGGTTTCAAAATATTTTGTAACATTTTTAAATATTTGTTTGAGTAAGTACATGTATATACATGTACAGAGATTGGTGGTTTCTGCAACTTGTAGGAACCGAAACTTAGAGGTTAATAATGAAAGTCTTTCCCTTGACAGACGGTTTCAAATGTTGTATGTAATTTTTGGCAGGTACAGTATGGAAGTTTGAAATTTGAGAAGTATTTCAGAAAATAAAGAATATCCTATTGAAAAATGACCGGAGACAACGTCTTAACTTTTGTGACTTCTTTGTTATAATTGTGGCTCTTGTTTTGTTTTACAAGAAGTTTAATTTCATTTATCGTTACGTTATTAACGTAATGTGATATTGTAAGCATATGGTTGAATATTTGAACCTGAAAAACGGCATGGTGCCACATACTAAAATGAAACGAGTAAATTGCGGCTCTCGGAAATTATGAATGTTTTTAATAATAAAACCTACCATTTTTGGACTTGACAGTTTCTTAAAAGACAACCCAAGCCAAGAGCCTTCGCAATTTTACGGGAACCTTCCATTTGAACGGATTTTTGAGAAACATGGATGAAGAAATTGTAGTGATTTCTCTTGTGGTGCCGACATGATGCTACCTGGACGAAACGCAGGCGTGAAATGCCGCGTCTTCGGTCCCACGTGATATAAAAACCATTCATAAATCACTACACACAATAAAATAGCGCCCTCTACTTATTGTTTCAGACAAAATACAATAAGCCTGGAGTGACGTCACACTGTTGCTAGTCTCTTTTCAAGTCGCTACTTACCAGGCAGCACCTAAAAAGACCGTACTTTACGGTGAATTTCACCTCGGTCGGGATAGTAAAGACTAGAAATTGATAGTCGGTACCTAGTCTCTTTTCAAGTCTTAACTATATTGGGCATGATGAAATGGACCGCAATTAACGGTCTTTTCAGCCGCGCCATAGGTAGTTCGTACTTGAAACAAGACTAGACACCGCCCAAGTGTTCCTTGTCTATTTTCTGTGTCAGACTAAGCTAAACTGGCCGTTGTTTCATGGAAAATGATTAGCAGGCAATATAAGTCTTATTTTGAAGTATCTCAATATAGCAACTAAAAAGACCGCAAATTAACGGTCTTTCATGATGCGCGAGTAGAAAGACAGACTTGAAGAAAGACTAAACAAAGCCTTTGTTTTGATGAAGGTATTAACTATTAACTGGTGTAAAGAGGGCGCTATGTAACTCTTGCTAGTCTTCTTTCAAGTCCGCGCCTACCCTAGAGCAGTTTAAATGACCGTATTCTACGGTATTTCATGTTGCGTGGAAAGACAGACTTGAAGAAAGACTAAACAAAGCATTTGTTTAAAGGTGACGTGTTAACTGGAGTATAGAGGGCGCTATGTAACTCTTGCTAGTCTTCTTTCAAGTCCGCGATTTCCCTAGAGCGGCTTAAATGACCGTAATCTACGGTCTTTTTAGCCGCTCCCTGGTGAGTAGCGACTTGAAACAAGACTAGCAACAGTGTGACGTCACTCCAGACGTATTGTATTTTGTCTGAAACAATAAGTAGAGGGCGCTATTTTATTGCGTGGCCAGTGATTTATGAATGGTTTTTATATCACGTGGGACCGAAGACGCGGCATTTCACGCCTGCGTTTCGTCCAGGTAACATCATGTCGGCACCACAAGAGAAATCACTACAATTTCTTCATCCATATTTTTCAAAAATTCGTTAAAATGGAAGGTTCCCGTAAAAGTGAGAAGGCTCTTGGCTTGGTTTGTCTTTTAAGAATCTGTCAAGTCCAAAAATGGTAGGTTTTATTACTAAAATCATTCATTATTTCCGAGAGCCGCAATTTACTCGTTTCATTTTAGGATCTGGCACCATGCCGTTTTTCAGGCTCAAAATATTCAAGCATATGCTTACAATATAACATTATATGTTAATAACGTTATGGTAGATGTAAAAATAACTCCCTATAAAACAAAATAAGAGCCACAATTATCACAAAGAAGTCACAAAATTTAAGACGTTGTCTCCGGTCATTTTTCAATCGGATATTCTTTATTTTCTGAAATACTTCTCAAATTTCCAACTTCCATACTGTACCTGCCAAAAATCACATACAACATTTGAAAGAGTCTGTAAAGGGAAAGACTTTCATAAATTAACCTCTAAGTTTCGGTTCCTACAAGTTGCAGAAACCACCAATCTCTGTACATGTATATACTTACTCAAACAAATATTTTAAAATGTTACAAAATATTTTGAAACCTTTCATCTTTTAAAGGTAGTATCATACTTTGGTAGCATACCGAAAAAGAAATCTTCACAGATTTACCTAACTTACAGGGTATAAATATGGTGATTGTAGAAACATAGCGTTCAAATATTTTTGCCTGAAATGCTGTATTTTTCCAGAAAAGAGTAAAACCATTGACCAAAATGATTTTTCATCTTTTAAAGATAAAAAAAGAGAAAAGACTTGAAATAAAAACACTGTTGCCGTTTTTCACTGTTTTCAAAAAGTTGGCACCGTATGGGCCCAACATTTTCACAGATGACTGTTACTGTATTTTTCTCAATATTTTTGCCCATGAATCTGTATTTCTTTGACAAAAACCAAAGTATGATATTCCCTTTTAGACTTAAAACTCCTGACTTTGCCTGTCACTAACAAAGTGATGATTGTCATCCGTGGAACTCTTCCACTCTTTAAGAACATGAGAACTACATGTACCAGGTTTTAAGGAATAAAAAGAAAGGAGTGCCTAGTATTTCAATCTCAGCATTTGTGAAGGATTACCAGATTTTGCATTCTGCTTATTGTTAATTTCAATTTCAAAGCAGCCTAATATTATTATGTGGTCTCTGAAAAATCACATTTTGCTTTTTTTTCGTTTTTGTTCAGGTCTTGAAAGGCTGAGACGGTTTGGCTTCGAAGACGCAAGAGATGACATCCGTCTAAATCTACCTTAATGACATCAGACGTGAAGTGTCGGCATTTGTTTGGATATTCCAACATTTCTTCACCTACAAGATCTCAATTTGACGTCTAAATTTAGAAGAAATTTCCCAAATAAGGCTTGCCACATGGCAGACGCATATTACACTGTTTGAATTCTGAATTTGTTGAGCACTGAACGTGATTCAAGAAATATTTCTGCCTCCGTCTGAACCAGAGACTCCTGCCTTGGAAGAAACTTAACGATGCCCAGATGCAACTTCAAGGACTGAATTTTGCAAACCGTGTTTCACAGTTAGATGGACTTGTTAACAGTTTTTGTACATGGAAGTGATTAAAGATATGAGTGCCTGGTGCACTCATTTGTTGTGTGCTTTATTTGAACCAAACAACTCTGGTATCTGGTCATGTGTACTTTCAAATAGCTGCGGCAAAGAATATTTGGCTTTGGCCAAATTTTCTTTTCAACTGAGCTTTGTTGTTTTTTAATTGATTAAAATAAGGAAATTCTTGTCACTACTAAACAAAATGGACCCGAAATACTTAAAGTTTTCACTGGCGAGTATAAAATGAAAGCAGGACTTTTATGCAAATCTGTTTAAATCTGAGAGCAAAAATTACAATTTTAAGATCACTTCATATGCATTAAGCAAAGCTTACAAATTGAGCACAAATGAAATATTAGAATTGCGCGTTATTGACCAGATTCCAGTCTTTTTTGGCATTGCATTGAAACGATGTGAATGGTTGGTAATTTGCCAGTTGATATCCTTGACCTTGTTACCTATCTTTTCAAGTAATGATTTAAGCTGTCACAAAAATGAATATTAAAGTGAAATGCATTTTCTAGAAAGATTTCTGGAATTACAAACAAAAATGCTTCATAAAAACCACTTGATTTTTCTCTGAATAAATGGCCCATTGTAGGTTCCATGTACTGAACAAAATAATTTTTTGTTAACGAAGGCGGAGATTGTACATCTCCAAAAGTCAAAAATTGAACAAAGTCAAAAATTAGACAGTTGATTCTGAGACGGAATTGTGTCAAAAAAGCACAAAATTGTTTGGCAAATATTCAGCTGCATGTTAAAGTAATTTTCACCAAATAAGGATATTTGGGAAACATTTTAGAATTTTTTTTTTAAATCACTCAACACTTAACATGAGTTACGTTATCAGCTGGCAAATTGTCGCCATACTTTAAGTGGTTAACCATGCATAGGTACATGTAACCTGTTACCTTTAACTGAGTCAGTTAGCAAATTCAAATAATCTGCTCTAAAACTGATAATCCTTTGGCATTTTGTCATTTCTGGTTTTAATTTGCATAATGTGCAGCACCAAGATTTTTTTATTACCTGTGCTGAAATTGGCAACCTTTCTTTGAATTTTGTCATTTTTGGTTTTAATGTGTACAATGTGCATGCGTAGCGCCAATGGTTAAAAAAAATAGTAAACAACTCTCATCTGAAATTTCTTTGGTTTCAACTGTTTGTTTTTCAAATCCACTTCAAACCAATTTTTTTACCTGAATTTTTACACAATGCAAGAGTGAAAACTATCTTAAAAACATTTGTAACATTTTCTATTTTCGCGTACATTTTTCAATTTTAATTCACCTTTTTTCATTGTGGTTCAGCATAAAAGAAAACCAAATTCTGAAGTGTTAATTAGAATCTGACTCACTTAAGGTAGCAGGTTACTACTGGTTTCAAGGGTGCCGTACATTATTCTTTGACCTTTTCAAATTGTCTGCGCTCCAACATCAGTATTGCGTATTGCTTGACTTCATCCACATTAGAATCATCATGTTGCATCCAAAAGCACAATCCTGCAAATACAAAAAGGAATACAAAGAAAGAAACTTAAATATGCGCGTCAACATTCAAAAGTCAATATTCTTTGCATCTGGTCTGCTATTTTGCAAGTTCTCTCATTCAAACGAACCTATAAACTTGCCGCCCATTGCATATTTCTGTTGCATTAGTTGCGCTGTAATAAGAAAAATAAGGTCATAGGTTAGGTTAGAAATGGCATCTTTGCAAAGGGTGTGCATTGCAAGTTGAAATGTGTCCCAGTCATACAACCTTTAGGTTATTTACATATGACCTCTGTGCAGTGTCAGGTTAATATGTATAGAGGTCACATGGAAATTGCCAAGAGGCTTGTATTGTTGGAACTGTTTCAATAAGCATCTTTGAAATATGGTCCATAGTGAGAGGGCGCTGTTGATGCTCGATGAAAGTTTGCTGAAACAGCGCCCTCTTACTGTTGTCCATTTTCAAGGAGGCTGTTTGCAATGTAGTCCCTTTAAAACCAGAGTTTTTCGGAACTAGAGATATAGGTGCTATGTGTTGTGTCTGGCCAGATGAAAGGGGCTACCTGTACATTTTATAGATGTTGTGGCGCATCCGGGAAGGGTGGGGGTTGGGGGGTTGGAAGCATGATGGGTATAGGCATGTGCAAATCCTATTATGCGTGGATATCTCAACAATAATGAAAATTCTAAATAACTTCATAGGGCCCTTGGGTTTTTTTGTACGTGTTGGAATTGTGCTTAAAACAAACGTTTACATGGTGTTCTTAAGGTGCCGGATATGCAGGATGGTAAGAATGTGGATAAGATATCCCTCCCCGCCAGAGACCAATAAAAGACAATGACACCATGGACCGTGTGTTGAGTGGCCTGACATAAGAGTAACGTTTATATTTGGGAAAAGTCTGTTGACCTCCGAAGTATTATACAGTATTTAAGATAATTATTATTTTTGTTATCAATGAGGGTCCAAACGTGAAGCATTTGTGGAGGAGTACATGTATGATCCAGCAGGAAGTATACTCCCCTCGCAATGGCGATTGCTTCATTGAAATTTAATTATATCCTCACTCACAAGTGAAGCAAGTATGGGAGCAAGGGAACAACCTCCCGAGAGGAGTATAGGGGGAAGTGTCGTGGCAGTATTGGAATGCCCTTATAGGTACACTCCCCTGAAGAGTGTACCTATAAGGGCAATGTGAACATCAGTATTCTGCACCAGATGCATGCGTATTTACTGTACGTTGTAAATTAATGACCCGAAATTTCCCGATATTTGAGTATCTTTGGCTTTATAAATCAACGTTTTCTCTAAGCATGACACAGGCTGCTAAATTTGGTACGAGATGAACACGTAGGGTAAAATAGCCATGATTCGGACACCTAAGCAATTTTGGATTATTTGTCTGACCTTCTTTAATGTTTGTTTCTCTCAACTATTTTCAGTTATGAACAACAAAGTGAAGTTATTATATCCAGGTTGATATTTTATGAAAGTTTTTTGTGTCCTTGAAATGAAATTGACTTGAAAATAACCTTAATGTTTGCCATGATTCGGACACCCTGTCCATGATTCGGCCGGACACACATGAAAAAATGCTGAAAAAAACATGCCTTGCAAAATAAAATAATACCTCATCAATGCAGTGGGCAAATTCTTAAGTTGCCACCATTCATTTTCCCAAAAAAGTGTCATTTTACTGCTCAGAACTCAAAAAAGAAAATTGGTGCATGGACACATCCAGGACTTATTTTCAGAGTTTTTGAAGGCAATGCCCTGATAAAAACGGGCCATTTCGGCCATATCGTGAAATTGAACTCCATTCCGTCCGTGCGCTCCCGTGCGCACCACTCTAGTGTGTACAAAAGTCAATGGCGTAGATATTAGACTCCAGCCATTGACGAAATGAACGGCAGTCAATGGAGTGGAGTGTAAATTCGGGAGATGCCGGCATTTCTTCTAAAATGGAACATACACAAGCCACAAAATTATTTTGGCATATTTTTTAGCGACTCTGGGGGCCTGGGTAGCATAAATCAATGGAGTGTCAGAAATCATGGCACATATACCTTGGCTTCTGGACAAGGAAATTTTTGCAAGCTCTCCATAATTTGGACCTTGATGGTATATTGATGAACAGAATATACCAGTTTCATAAAAAAAAAAAATCCTGTTAAATTAATTTTCTGTGTTTTTAAATAATGCATTTTCTCACAACCCTATTTTTAACAGGGCTCTTAAGTTAAGGATCACACTTTTTTTTAACTTGAGGCTGCACCCCAATTTCCTATCAGAAAATGTTACATTTTATAATAGGAATTGGATCATGTAAAGTATGTGGCACCGTTGTTTAGTCTTATAGGCCCTAGTGCACCTATCGGAAAGAATTCCACTGATGACCATAATTTGTGCACAACTCTATAGAACCAACAGAGGGCGTTTTGAGCAAACTGGCTTTGTACAGTTTGTAGGTAAAAGAACCCTGTAAAACTCACTTTTCAGATATTCTACGCAAGTTTTCCACACCTGAAATTGAGGTTTATCATAATTTGTATCCAATAAGTTAACTCTTGGAGGATATAATCCTTTTTCCGTAATGGTGATCAGTGGAATTCTTTCCCATTTGCATTTGCACATTTCCGAGCATCCGAATGCTTCCGAAAACGTTGCTTCCGAAGACCTGCCGAAGATGACGTTCGTTGTGACGTCACAGGTCATTTAAATAAAGTAATAAAATCCACTTTTTGGCTCACGTATATACTTTTTCGTATGTTTTTCAGCGTTTCCAACCCTCTTGAAACCATTCTAAGGCGTTCCATGCAATACAATGTCAAAATGTTGACTACAACATACATATCTGGGGCATTTTTGGTCATTACCGGATTTTTTTCTACGAAAGTAATTAAGAGTGTTCCGATAAAGCCCTAGTCGTGTGCAGCGCCACCTACCGGTGGTTCCGGGAACATTGCGTCCAGTTAAGTGTACTCTTGGTTAACCACATGTACATTTTGTATAGAGGGGGTAGTTCAGCCATTGACAAATAAAAATGCAAGAGGAGATCACTATCTGTTGTGTCAATTGAATTTTTTATTATTTTTTTTTTCTAATTGCAAGTGCCGGCTGGTGCGCCCTCTGCTGTCTAGAATGTGAAGCAACTTAATGACCCAAGTACATCGGCTGATAAAGCGCCCTCTTGAGTTGAAACCTGACTTAGTCTTACTAGTATTCTGCTCTACAAGTGATCTGCAACACACATTTCAACAAGCTCATTGCTTATGCGCGCTATTGTTGGCATGCAAATGCCATGCATTGAAAAGACTAGCAAAGGCCTGAACAAAGCTCAGAAAGGATTCATTGTTGTACACTTAAATCTTAATAGACCTGCATGGGTGTACTTCAGACTTCACCCCCTGTTCGGGCAACCAAGCCGCTATATGTTCTTAGGAGACATTTTGATGGTGAACTTTGGGGTAAAAAAAGGAAAAATAAAGACCGATTCATTGGACACTTCTACTCCATCACTAATTGAGTCCTTGACCTTCAAAATGACAACAACTTCAACCCAGATGATGATGTGCTGACCAGAGAAACAACATTTCAACATGCAGCTTACTTCAAATTTACGATTAACTTTTTTGCTCCCAAGTTTGGTAGTTTATGTATTCTGAAACAAAAATTACCCCCTAAAATTATGTACTTTTATGAGCTTCAATGAAACAATCATGTCCTCATGGATTTCTTGGTTTCTCTTGTGTAACAGAAGAATGCTACCCTATTAATATTATCTACCCTAATCACTTAATACCTTAATTTAACGCTTAACTATCCTAGTGCTGAAATGTTTATTTGCTGTTCCGATACGTTCCAGGTTGGAACGGGTTTTAAAAAGCTTGGGATTTTTATTGTTATTATTATTTTTCATTATTAATTATCACCCGTCTAACTTAACATTTATGTTGCAATTTTTGTTGCATCTTCTTCTTATTCTAAGCTTTATTTGAAGAGCTTGAAAATTAAATTATATGAATGCTTATCAGGTAAATCTGCAGTGGAAACTGATTTTGTTTTATTTGGTAATTCATTACGCATGCGACAGTCATTTGAATTTTTAATTAGTTAATTTTCTTAGCAATTTATTCTTTTGGCAATAGCATTGCTACAGATTGCTGTAGATATGCATGCTGCCAGGAAAATTATTATGACATCACCATGACGTCATCAAAAAACAATTCTTATTTGATCCCTAAATGCCTTGAAACTTGGTGGGTATGATCTCTATGTTATTTATAATCTATTTCTTTAATGATGAAGTCATCATGACATCATCGGATTTTTTGTTAATAACATGACAATCACTGCTTATGTTTAGTGTAGAATCGGTGTTTACAGAAATAGACAATTCTCTGTTATCAGCCAAATAAGCAACTTAAGACAAATCGGAACAGCTTTGTGTTCATCCACGGGATGAACACTTAAAATGTCTAGTTATTATTTGTTTCTATTGCAATATGGATCCTCTATGTTTTTGTCAATGGTTTTTATACAAGCCTATTAGGGCTTCTGAAAATACCCAATATTGGTTTAATTCCAATTGTTAAATTCATGTTTATTGTTCAATCTGTTTGTGTCTAAGTTTATTTATATTTTAACTAAACAGTTTTTAACTACATGTAGAAATGTTGATTTGTAATTGTAAACCTAATATTTTAGTCTTCGGACGTTTTATTTCGTATTCTTAATAAACCGTAATTGAATTGAATTGAACAGGGATCTGAGCATTTTTTTATATGTTTCATTTAGTTCTTGTTTGTTTTTAATCTCATTAATTTGACTGACTTTGTCAATTTGTTTACCTATGTGGGAATAAATAAGTGAATTGACTTCTAATGTAGATAGATGGTTTATGTCATAGGTTTAGGACTCCTAAACCTATTGTCTTCTCTATCAAAGTCTAGATTACAAGGAAATTCTATTTTTGTATTTTATAGTGATTTTCTTATTTATTATAGATCTGTGTAAATAAACTTGATAAATATTCTGATATAAAAAAGTGCACACTAGTCAAAATGTTGAGAGGACCACTGAATATATAAAGCCTTGATGCATGTCATTAAATATTATTTACATGTCATTACTGGAAATTGTTCAGTGATTCTTATTTTTTGTTTTAAGGGTGAAAACATTCTTGTGTTCCACCTGTCTTATAAGAATCAAATTATCATTAAAATCTCTATTACACAAGTAATATTTAGGTTGAAGTTAATGTATCACTCCTTCAGTTTGATTTTTATAATTATTTGTTTTTGTTGCAACATTATCCATATCTCCTGTTTGATTTTGTATATTAAGGCAAATTTTTCTGGAAATGTCCCTATATTGGTTTATTCCTAATTATTTCATTATTATGATTATTCTTTGATAATTCTATTTTAGTTGTTGTATGTTTTCAATCTCAATTATTGTACCGATTTTGTCAGTATTTTTAGGGTTAAGTTAATATGAAGATAACTTGCTGTGGTTATATATTGGTTATTTCAGCCTTATTTATTTCTGTCCTATGGTTATTATATTAAATGTTTCTGCACTGAAGAAAATTATGGTATTATTTTATCATAGCACCACAGCTTGCTAAATTTTTATGTGGTCCCTCAGGCCTTCCTACACAACCTTACTTTCTACTACACAAGTGAAACCAATGGTCAAAACCTGAGAACTGTAAAGAAGTAAGCCAGCAATGCCAAAAAACTGTTTCTCTAATCATCACATCAACAACTGAGTAGAGGTCACCATCATCTATCAGGTCAAGAGCCCCCTCAGATCAGAAGCAGATGTCCTATGCAAAAGGGTTGGTCATCATGACTGGCCTAAAAAGAGACCTGGTTACACAGGAACAGAAAGATGAAGGGTACCAACTTAGGATAACAAAAGTATCAGTGCGAAAAAAACTGTGCCAAAAAAAGGGTCCTCTGTCCTTCGCACCAATCATACAAGCGCTATCAGCATCTTAGTGTACAACAATCAATTCCTTTCTTCTAGTTTTAGCCGCATGCAGAATTTGGGTATGAGCTTGTCAAATCATGTGAGGCAGAACACTTACAGAGTAGAATACCAGCAACACTGAAGACAGGTTTCACTCAAGGTGACGCATATCAACCAATGCACCTGGGTCATTAAAGTTGCTCCACATCCTAGACAGCAGAGGGCGCACCAACCGGCACTTGCATTTTGCTCGTCTGAGCTTCTTTCCTATGTGTATTTGATCTGTACAGGATTTAAACACTTTAACAACAGATTATAACAAATTTAAATGACAATGTGAGAATTACTCCAACAAACAGAATCTAAATCAGCTCCTGAATATGTGACAATCTACATTGGAAGGACATTTTAAGAAAATTTTGAAACATTTTGTGCTGTCAAATCAGTCAAAATATAAAAAAGTTGCTTTTTGCTTCTCTAGTTTTGCAGAGAAAATTTGAGATTTGTTTTTATAAATCAATGTTGTTATGATGTTTTGAAAAAGTTTTGAAGTGAAAGATAATTACATGTATGTGACAATGTACATGTGAAGAAAGTTTATACAATTTAGAAAAAATGTTTTTTGGCATCTCTAGTTTTAAAGAGACAATTTTAAATTTCTTTCCACGAATAAATTTTGTCATCATGTTTTGAAGAAGTTTAAGATACCAATTTCAAGGCATTTGGCCAATATTTCTGTATAAAACAATGGCATTGAGTGAGTCACATGCATGTACTTGCCTTTTTCAGTGCTTCTGCAAGAATGTACATGCATTTTCTTGTATGTGTACAAACAAATTTAGCTTGTTTTCGTTGCATAGCAGCGCATGATCAATCTGTCTGTTGGAGAAACTCACACACCTACATACAGAAAACATTCTTAAGAAAAAGGCAATAAATTAATTTAGGCAATTAATTCAATTTTAGAGTGCATTCACTTGAAATGATGGAGTTAGTCACTTCGTCTGGAAATCAATTTTGAGAGAAAAAATATCATCCCCCCCCAAAGAAAAGCAAGAAGACAAGAATAAAAAAAAGAAAAATGCAAACCCCAAATTGAATAAAAATTGAAAAAATACTGTTGTACATGTGTACCTCAACCCAAAAATGACATAAATGCCAGAATTTAAAAAGAATTTAGATGAATTTGAAACTTTTGTTAACCCACATTTTTGACATCAGACATGTACAACTACAACCCCTGTCACTTCAAATGAATGTTCCGTAAAACATGTAAACATAATGTAAGATTCTTCAGCAAAGATATGGTTCAGGATTGTGAATCACATTCTAACATAATGGCATTAATTGAGATGGAATTTGGCCATCAAAAGGTTTGTTTCAAGTCCCACCTAGGGATACAATATTGGTAAGAGTCTGAGATTGTGCAGAGGATGAGAAATGTATGCAAAAATATGCGTAAAGGATTATGAGTGAAGCGCACTATCTCAATACTGTCTAATTACATGTATTATGCTAATGAAGAGGAAAATGGTTTCTATTTTGATGCTGCCATTTCAAAACAATTCCAAAATGAATAAGATTGATGCTTTAGAACTGGAGATAAAATGGTGGAAATGTCTTCCAAAATAGCTCCGATAGAATTTCATTGATTTTTTCTACATTTCTAAACGGTGATACCAAACGTGGAGTACCAATCCTGAACCACATGCAAGTTTGAATATTTTACAATGAGAAGGGATGGATTCATTTGTGAAAGAAAAGAGGAATGTGAAGCGTTTGACAAATTGATGGCACAAAAGTGTGAAATAATTTGAAGGCAGAATCTGGGAATCATAAATGCCACACTGAGAATGTTTCAGAGGAAAAGTTTGATCATTGTGAAAAAAAGTGTCCCACCCAGGGGAAAAGACGCTAAAAAATGAGCAAAAATACAAAGTAACGTGCAAAACTAATGAAAATTTTTAGACATCCCCAACCAGGGGAAGTGTTTTTTGTAACAGGGCCACAAGGTGTGAAACATACAAAAAATTGATTTGCCACCAACAGACCAAGGCATGGTTATAATTTGTGCGCGAACAAACTGGTAAAAAAAATCATGAATCCATCCCATCCCAACATAAACCCTAGCTGTCAGAAACACACAATGCACATGACCACTTTACACTGCATTTGTAAGATTCAGTAGAGAGTTATTGGTATTTGTTTGTATGCATACATAGTTTTGGACCAGGAAAGACTGAGTCTACAAAGTATCTTTCTCTTCATATCATGACCATCTTACCCAAGAAAAGATCCATCTCAGGCAAGAATTTGACTATTTCAGATATGTTTACAGAAAAAAAAAATTCCAACAGCCAAATTGTTCAGCAATGATTTAAACAAATATTCAGCTGTCATAGCATTGAGTGTTTCTTCAGTATAAGTTACAATGTTTGATACAATTACACAAATATGAAGTAAACAAAACTAGATGTTAATGTATGGAGGTAAACCAAAGCCTACTCGGTCATGTAGGTAATAAGATATTTCGTAGTTCTTCAGTTGAGAGGTGTCTGGTTCAAATCCCACCAGGGGCACCGCCTAAGCTCTTACCTATGAGCATAAACAGGGTCCCTGGTTCAAATCCCACCAGGGGCACCAATGTGGATTGGGTTCTTTACTTTATCAGATAGATTTCTCAGATAATCTGAGCATTAACCTAAAGTTCCTGGTTCAAATCCCACCAGAGGAACTATGTTGAGATCCTTATGTCAAACTCATGGCAACGTTTTTGTCCTTCAGCAGTGCTACATATTCTTGATAACAGAAGTTTCTTTGTTGCTTTGGGTTTTTCTCTCTCAGGTATTTGGTTGGTCTCTGGTTCAAATCCCACCAGAGGAGCCTGACAGCTGCAAGTTTTCATGAGTAATCCTGCTGAGATTTACCACCTACATTAACATCTGACATCAATAATCACAAATGGATTCTTAATTACACAAAAGTAAAACTATTAACAATAAATCAATTTACTTTATGATGACTCCTTCTAGTACTGGACAGGCAACATCGCTGGAATGGGTGACATCTCATTGGTAGAATGCCTTGACAAGATCACCTAATACAATAAAAGAAATTGAGAAAGATAAAGGTAAACAATTAAAAACTTATATAATTAAATCAACAACAAATATAAATGTTATCACCAAATAACCACAGGGAAACTGACTGGATTAATTTCAAGTCTTTGTAAAGTGAACAATGGAAAATTAGCTGGAGCGGAATTTGAACCAGCGACCCACGGAATACTGTACAGGCAACTGAGCTATCCAGCCCTATGTAGGTCATGTCCCTAATAGTCAATTATCTTTGTTTGTTTGGCACTGGCAGTCAGAAGCCATGAAACCACACACAAACATGAACCCCAGTTAAATACCCTCCTATCAGCTTAACAGCAATAATTGACAAGGTACAGGAATAGAAATGTTCAAGCAACTGCTTCAAATTCCCCTGAAACTTAATTGTGCTGGCAAAAACTGACTAACTTAAGAGTCTTTTGAGAAAGATCCTGCTAGGATAGAAACCAATGTTAGGCCCTCCTAGTTTTAAGCATTTTATATATTTCAGGTCATTTTTTTTGGCTGATGAGCAGTTTGCAGCGGTTCATTACTTGTAGTGATACGTTAAAAGTTGGTAAATTCAGGAAATATCAAGAAATAAACCAAGTCTTTCTGTTGAAAAGTTCATATTCCTTCAAGATGCAAGTTCATTGAATGTATATACTTCTATTTTGTACCTGTGGCAGTCCAAAGTGTGGCATGTTTTTGGCTGGCTGAGTAACTGGATGACTGCTTCCTAAGGGGATGGCTTGTTGAACAGACAGACTAGATGGCTGGGCTGGGTGGCTGCATAATGACTGTCTCCCTTGACTGATGGACAGATAACTGGTTGCCTTGCTGGAATCAAGGGGCCTGGCATCAGCTCAGATCAGGACATCAGGTCCAGCAAAGTTGAATAAGATCAAACCTGTGACAAGAAAACAAAACAACATTGGAAATCAAATTAAAAGAATTGCAAATGAAACTGAATCAAACAGCACACGATCACTGTCTTATTTCATGGACTATATTTCCGTATTTTATTCCTGCTGGCTGGTTAGTTGGCTCCCTAGTTGGACGGTCATAGTCTTACTGGTTTGATGACTCCAAGGATGGCTGGTGACTGTTTTTCCTTGTTAGACTACCGTAGATGGCTGGGATGGCTGGTTAGCTGGCTCCGTAGTAGGATGGTCATAGTCTTACTGGTTTGATGACTCAAAGGATGGCTGGTGACTGTCTTTCCTTGTTAGACTAGATGACAGGGCTGGCTGGTTAGTTGGCTCCCTAGTTGGATGGTCATAGTCTTACTGGTTTGATGACTCCAAGGAAGGCTGGTGACTGTCTTTCCTTGTTAAACTAGATGACTAGGCTGGCTGGTTAGCTGGCTCCCTAGTTGGATGGTCATAGTCTTACTGGTTTGATGACCCCAAGGATGGCTGGTGACTGTCTTTCCTTGTTAGACTAGATGACTGGGTTGGCTGGTTAGTTGGCTCCCTAGTTGAATGGTCATATAGTCTTACTGGTTTGATGACTCCAAGGATGGCTGGTGACTGTCTTTCCTTGTTAGACTAGATGACTGGGCTGGCTGGTTAGTTGGCTCCCTAGTTGGATGGTCATAGTCTTACTGGTTTGATGACTCCAATGATGGCTGGTGACTGTCTTTCCTTGTAAGACTAGATGACTGGGTTGGCTGGTTAGTTGGCTCCCTAGTTGGATGGTCATATGGTCTTACTGGTTTGATGACTCCAAGGATGGCTGGTGACTGTCTTTCCTTGTTAGACTAGATGACTGGGCTGGCTGGTTAGTTGGCTCCCTAGTTGGATGGTCATAGTCTTACTGGTTTGATGACTCCAAGGATGGCTGGTGACTGTCTTTTCTGGTTTTTGGTTGGGCTGGCTGGCTGGCTGGCTAGCAGGTTAGACAGACACAGTTTCACTGGTTTGGACTCCATGCTGATAACTGTCTCTTCTGATGGACAGCCAGATCACTGGTTACGTTGCTACTGGTATCTAGCTGAGGTCTTGGAAACAGTTGTGATCATATCTGGCTTAGATCAAACCTGTGACAACAAAAATCATTGGAAGTTGACAGATTAAAAGGATTATGAATGACACAATCAAACAGCAATTTAACCAATGTCTTATCGTTATTTTGAAAACCTGTCATGGTAGGCAGAATCAAAATTAGACTGTGAACCATAATATAGTGTGTTTTGCAGTAAGAGAAGATACTCGAATGTGGACATGGCAACAACAATTTGTTGAATTTACAAATAAAAGAATTCTTGAATTGGCAGCACAATTATTATTAATTATTAATTATTAATCTTTCTGTTCAAATGTCCGTACTCTGTCACACAACAATACCCAAATGGCATACGGTGCAACATGTACTGTGTACTGTCCCTGGCAACATTCCAGTCATTCACAATGTATCTACTCGTTGTGTATGCGACTTGACATGCCATAAAAAAAGGCTTATGTAAACATAAGATTTCTTTAAACAGGGAAAGAAGTTAGTCAAAGTCAAGCAATATCGTGTTGCTGACAGCGATGTTTCGGTTGTAAGGACTGCTAACCTTCATCAGGCAACTGAAGACCGGGTGTTGTGGTTTTATTTATACCCTGGCGGACCATAAAAAAAAAGATAGTGTTGACCCTTGTATAATGCCATTCTTCCAGTCAGATGGGATCTCATTAGTAGTCCATACTGAACCTAGTATGTCATGCAATGTCTCAACTGCACTATCCCCACCAGCTTTTAAGAACTCCACATGAATACCACAGATCCATGCAGCCTTCCCACTTTTCAGACTGTTCACCTCAGCCCTTGTTTCTAAGAGCTTAGGTGGATCACAATCAATCGGTGGGTCAGCAACCAATGTTTGATTTAAGATACTCAGACGGGTAGGCGGAGGATCAGCACGGTACAACTGCGATTGTACAAATGGCACAAGAAGACTATGCAACAGCACGATGCGACAATGTGACAGCAAGATGCGACAAAGAGATGGCATGAGAAGACCAGGCTACAATCACATGGCATGAGAAGACTATGCAACAGCACGATGCGACAATGTGACAGCAAGATGCGACAAAGAGATGGCATGAGAAGACCAGGCTACAATCCGATGGCACGAAAAGACTATGTGATGGCACAAGAAGACTATGCGACTATGTGATGGCACAAGAAGACTATGTGATGGCACAAGAAGACTATGTGAAGGCACAAGAAGACTATGCGACTATGTGATGGCACAAGAAGACTATGCGACAATGCGATAGCACAAGAAGACTAATCAGCAGCACAATGCGACAATGCAACAATACGACGACATGATGAGATTCTGTAAAAATGAGATGGCAAAACGCAACTATGCGACAGCACGATTCGACAATATGACGGCACGATGAGACTCTGCGATAATGCGATGACACGAGGCAAGTATGAGACAGCACGATGCGACAATGCGATGGCATGAGGAGACTATGTGACGCCATGAATTGATGCAACAATGTGATGGTACAAGGTGACTATGGGACGGCACGATCCGACAATACGACGGCACGATGAGACTCTGCGACAATGCGATGGCAAGAGGCAAGTATGCGACAGCACGATGCGACAATGCGATGGCATGAGGCAAGTATGCGACAGCACGATGCGACAATGCGATGGCATGAGAAGACTATGTGACGCCATGAATTGATAAAACAATGTGATGGTACAAGGCGACTATGGGACGGCACGATCCGACAATACGATGGCAAGATGAGACTCTGCGACAATGCGATGGCACGAGGCAACAATGCGATGGAATGAGGAGACAATGTGATGCCATGAATTTATGCAACAATGCGATGGCACGAGGCGACTATGGGATGGCACGATGCAACAACACGACTGCATGATGAGACTCTGCGACAATGCGATGGCATGAGTCGACTATTCAACAACACGATGCGACAATGTGACAGCATGATGCAACTTTGTGACAATGCAATGGCATGAGGCAACTATGTGACAGCACGATGTGACAATGTGATGGCATGTGCCGACAATGCGATTGCACGATGTGACAATGTGATGGCATGAGCCGACAATGCGATGGCACGATGTGACAATGTGATGGCATGAGCCGACAATGCAACGGCACGATGCGACAATGCAACGGCACAACGCGAGGTAAGATTTGACAATGCGATGGCACGTTGCGACAATGCAACGGCACAACGCGAGGTAAGATTTGACAATGCGATGGCACGTTGCGACAATGCAACGGCACAACGCGAGGTAAGATTTGACAATGCGATGGCACGTTGCGACAATGCAACGGCACAACGCGAGGTAAGATTTGACAATGCGATGGCACGTTGCGACAATGCAACGGCACAACGCGAGGTAAGATTTGACAATGCGATGGCACGTTGCGACAATGCAACGGCACAACGCGAGGTAAGATTTGACAATGCGATGACACGTTGCGATAATGCAACGGCACAACGCGAGGGTAAGATGTGACAATGTGATGTCACAATGCGACTATGGGACAATGTGATGGCACGAGAAGACTATAGCCCTGTCAGCACTGGACGTTTTTTTCCCCGGGGGTTTCACCAAGCTGATGGGTAAATGAAAAATTGGCAAATATTACCTGTGTTCGCACTTGACTCGGGTAACTTAACCGTGCATGCATGGAAGAATTAATACCGAGCTGTCAATACTAGGCTCATGAGGGTACCCGACTCGCACTGTCCACACTGGACTTTCCGGCTCGGGTAAAGTGTCTCAGGAATTCTTCCTGGGCAGAAGTTAGCGGGTAGAATTTAGTGCATAGTAGACTATGCAACAGGGGTAACGGTGAAGTTGGGGCCCTTCCTGAGTAGCGACTTCTTGTCAGATGAGATTATTCTTACAGAGAGGTTCAGCACCCACCTCAGGCTCCCCACCACCCGTACCATGTCCCCCAACCGTACAACGGATAGACCCACCAGGAGACATCAGACCAATGCCACAAAGTGCCGACGTCCACATCACAGCACGGACCAGAGGCGGGTTGCTGGTACATAAACAGCACTGTAACACCCAGTCTTCAGTTTATACCCAATAAAGTTAGCAGTCTTTGCAATTGAAACATCGTCGACAGCAACACAACTTTGATTAACTTTTCTCACTGTTTCAACTATGCAAAGAATAATCCCTTTTATGCTGAAAACATTACTTGCATTTGCCAAATTTGCTTGAGAAAGACAAGCAGATCAGCCAGATTTGGGGTAAAATGTTGGAACATGGATGAACAAGAAAAATGAAAATCGATACTTGACAAAATGTACCTGTTTCTATCCAAGGGAGGGAACTTCTTGCCTGGCTGAATGGCTGGATAACTGCTTCCTTAGAGGCTGGCTAGTTGGACAGTCACACTCTCACTGGCTGGGTGGCTGGTGTCTGTCTTTTCCTGACAGACAGCCTGATGACTGGTTGCCTTGTTGACATCTGGGGTCATGGCATGATTTGAGATCAGGCTGTGGCAAGTTGATTGTCAAACCTATGATAAGAATAAATAAATGTACATTAAATGTTGACATAATTGGGGGGTTGATAAAAATGTGTGCTTGTAAACACCTGATTCACTAGCCATGCAAGCAGCAAGTGAAACTTTTCTTTTAAAAAGCCGGAAACGCCTGCACTGCCTTATTTCTTGCAAAGAACACCTGATATATACAAACACAGCTCACCAGAGTCTGAAGTACATGTACCATAAGAAGATGGATGTTTGTAATTGGTCTTTGTTCACCAATTGCTGGTTGACTACCTTCGAATCAGCCTAACATCAGTGATTGATAAGGTGGGCATTGGCAGACAATGTACATAATAAATCAATACTTGTAAGAATGTACCTGTCCCAATTTCAGTGGGGCATCTTGGCTTGCTGGCTGTGTATCTGGCTGGTTGGCTGGTTGGATAGTCACACTCTGGTTGGCTGGTGACTGTCTCCCCAGATAGATCAGATGGCCAGCTGGTTGGTATGCTGGCTGGCCAATTGGCTAGTTGGATAATCATTCTCCACCTGGTTTGATGATGGATGATCTTCTTCGACAGACAAGATAGCAGGTTGGATGGCTGGTGACTGTCTCTCCTGATGGACAGCCAGATGACTGGTTGTCTTGGTGGTTTACTTGCTGGGTAGCTGAGTGGGTTGTAGGTGGATGATTCAAGGCTAATAACTGGCTCACATTTATATGGTTGTACCCTTTGTAGTTGGACAACCAGCAAGCCCATTCTCTGTCTGGCTGGGTAGTGGGTAGAATTAGCCATAGGTCATCTTCCACTAGGTCTGTGGCTGGTGATGGATGAATTCCCCATGGTATGCTGTTTCAAACAGATCTCT
Organism: Astropecten irregularis; assembly: GCA_963971285.1. Taxonomy (NCBI): domain Eukaryota; kingdom Metazoa; phylum Echinodermata; class Asteroidea; order Paxillosida; family Astropectinidae; genus Astropecten; species Astropecten irregularis. Next base: position 408,984 of record OZ020244.1, on the reverse strand, counting down.
CACTGTGGCTGTGGCTCACTGCAACATCAAACAATTAAAGATGGGAACATTTCTTTAAAAGCACTGGATTTGGGGCAGATTCAGAAAAAAAATGCCAGAGTCACTTTCTTCAAGATCCACTGAACAAAGATCTTTGTTGTCTGAATATATTACATACTGAATCCACTCCATAATTTATGGAAGGCAAGAGATCGAGCACACTCTGCTTACATATTCAGTGCACACCCGCTGTTCTACGCATGCATGCACTTTATTGAATGGTGATATACTTCACTTAAAATGAAATGTCTGGTTTTATGTCCAAGATTGTACACAGACAACACATAACAACGTCATACATGTACAGTAAACATGTTGCTCAGAGCCCAAACACCTAGGCTCCTACTAGCCTAGCTAGAGACTTAGTCTTAATTTAGTACTTATTAATATCATTATTCAAAACCAGAGAAAAACAATGCCCTAGCTTTAGTAATACATGTATATAGGGAAGTGCACAATAATTGCAGTAAAATGAAAGGAGTCTTACACCTAAAGCTAACTAAAGCTAAGCTCAAACACACAACACACAGGTCTGTGTATTTACTAAGGCTGAGTCGGAACGGTCGGAATGCCGAATTCCGACCGATGCGATCGGATTCCATTTCCGATTTTTCGTTCCGGTGTTCCGATGAAAGAATAAAACACATAAGAAATACTTTTTCTTAACTTTCTTCTTCAAATCTTAATAAAAATCACAATTATTTTATTCAATCTTACCAATCTTAAAGTTAAAGTTTCTGTCTGAAAAACTAGTGATGTGAAAAGCCGAGTCGGTCGGATCGTACGCGTAGGGCTACCACCACCGATCGTAGTCCACGGTCCGTCCGAGCCCTACTTCACCGTGCATGCCACACATACACACATCGTACGTACGTTGTGTACTGTACACATGTTGATGTACATGATGTGTACATGTACAGAAAGCTTCCTGCCGACGCACGTGGTTGAGACTTTCGCTGGTGCACTTTGAGCGAAGTACCAGTAACATGCATGGGAAATTCAAAATTTGGCATAGCGTGCGCGATGATTGCTTACGTCTTACCATGGAAGAAATACTCACAGTGCGACCGTTGATTTCGGAAGGATTTCTCAATGTTTCTACGTAGCCAATAGGAAAAAAATGACTGATTGAATTCCAAGTAAGATTTAGCTGATCAGGAAAACGTGATTTTTGGTAAGTCCCCTTCGGAATTTTGGAAGGAATATTTTACAGGGATCTCGCAACTAAATTACAAGCGTAATTGGTGTAACCACACTTGGTACTCCAACCGTGTTTTTGCACGTGTTCGATGTCAGATTTTTCTCTTTATTTTTTTGGGGTCGCCAAAGTAGATCATACTTCGTGAATTCATTTATCGGAATTCGGAACACTGGATCCAACCGAAAAGACTTGGTCGGGTTTCAGAACAAAACAATTCCGAGATGACTCAGCCTTAGTATTTACATACACGTACGACTGATGTAGGCCTTGTAGACATAGACAATGCCTACATCAGTAGACAGTACGTACATGTACGTACGTGTATGTAGGAACGTCTGTTTGTATTACTATTTAGTACTAACTGTTAGGCCTAGTTGTAAACACTCTCCATCCAAATTCACGTTTTTATCAGCCAATACGTTTATTTAATCCATTGAAAAAAGGTTCTACAAGGGTAAATATATAAACTTTAAGCCAAATTATACCAAGATATATTACCTGTTACTTGAACCATGGAGAAAAAAATTGTCTTTTCTTGTGTTTATGTGAGGAAATTCGTCGGTCGCATGACTTCTAAATGGAGGCCGCCCTCTAGAGTTGAGTCTTCACTATTCGTCGATTTACGGAGCTATATGAGTGCCATACCAATTATTCAGAATTATAATTATTTTCCTAGCCAAGTCGTCTTGGTGTGATATAATTTTTCCAATAAATCTTTGAATTGGATAAAAACGAATTAAAGAGTGCCGGTAAAATGAAACAGATCGTGCTGGGTTAAGGCTTACTCCACACATCTATCTAAAAATTAATTCAGACAGGACATTACATGATTTATAAATCGTCACAAATTTCACTAAGCGGGACTATATTGTGGCGTCCGTGCCGGTCGGCCGCCAGAGGGCACCAGCACGGTTCCACTGCGGAGCCGCGCGGTGGAGCCCCTGGTGGCCGGCCAGGGAGGCCCGTTCTTCCGGGCGGCGCATGCGCAGGGAGATTGTTATGGCCTCGTTGCTGAAGTGTTTGCGGTGTATGTTTTTGTGGAAATAAACAGCCTGAAGTAGCAGAAACGAGTAAACCTGTGTTGAGAGTCCTTTCTTGGAGTGCGTGTGAAGAACCCCAGAAGTGTTCGACGCTACATTGGTGGCAGCGGCGGCACGCAGAAGGCGGAAAACAGGTGATTTTTTTGGAGATTTTCGGCAATGAATTCAGGAGATCACGGAAGTCTGGCACCTAACTCGCCACACGGCGAGGAGGCAGGCTGGAGTGCGGGCTCACGTAGTGGGGGCCCGTCTAGTGGATCAGCCAGCAGTACCTTCGTCACGGTGGACGAGTTGGAATCCTTTTTGCGGGATGGTCAAGTGGAATTTTGGAACTTGGGCGGGGGGCTAAGTCATTGCAGTACGTCTACCCCTGCGGGGGGTGGGCGTGCTCATGACCATAAATCATCAATGACTGGTACCCTGTCCCACGAGGGGCCGCCCCGTGCTGTAGACGGCGGCGCAGCAGACGGTTCGTTCCAATCGGAACGATCCCGAGTTGTGCTGGTCGATGCAGCGGGGGTGGAGCTTCGTCGGGATATACCCCAGATATTCTGTAACAACACAGTAGATGCCAGGTCCCACGAGGGGCCGTCCCGTGCTGTAGACGATGGCGCAACAGACGTTTCGTTCCATTCGGAACAATCCCGGTTTGTGCAGTCCGATGCAGCGGGGGCGGGGCTTCGTCGGGACATGCCCCAGTTTGTTGGTAATAAAGCCGCATGTGTCTGGTCCCGCGAGGGGCCGCCCCGTACTGTAGACGCTAGCGCAGTAGACGTTTCGTTCCATTCGGAACGATCCGGAGCTGTGCTGGTTGATGCAGCGGGGGCGGGGTTTCGTCCTGAGGCAACCTGCAATCCCTACGCTCATGAAAATAGTACTGAAGCGCCACTCGGTGCTTACATGGATACGACTGGTGTGGCCTCCCATTCGGGGCGCCCCCAGGCTGGATTTGCCCATATAGCAGGGGCGGGAAACCGTCCGAGCACGCATCAGGCGGCACAACTGGGCGCGGATCTCCCCCAGCAGTACTTTCGTCCCCACTATTGCAGTGCGGCGAGTCCTGACCTCCACTCGGAGCAGGCCCGCACTGCACGACTCTATGGCGCGGAGCCGGCAAGGTTGCTCCGCGCGGGAGTCAATGGGGCAGAGCTGCTCCACACACGAGTCAATGGACGGGAGTCCGTAGAGTTGCTCCGCACACAAGTCAATGGGGCGGAGCCTACAGAGTTGCTCCGCACGGACGTCTATGGCGCGGAGCCGGCAAGGTTGCTCCGCACGGACGTCTATGGCGCAGAGCCGGCAAGGTTGCTCTGCACGGGAGTCAATGGGCCAGAGCTGCTCCGCACACAAGTCAATGGTGCGGAGCCGACGAGGTTGCTCCGCACGGGAGTTTATGGGGCGGAGCCGACGAAGTTGCTCCGCACACAAGTCAATGGGGCGGAGCCGACAGAGTTGCTCCGCACGGACGTCTATGGCGCGGAGCCGGCAAGGTTGCTCCGCACGGACGTCTATGGCGCGGAGCCGGTAAGGTTGCTCCGCACGGGAGTCAATGGGCCAGAGCTGCTCCGCACACAAGTCAATGGTGCGGAGCCGACGAGGTTGCTCCGCACGGACGTCTATGGCGCGGAGCCGGCAAGGTTGCTCCGCACGGGAGTCAATGGGGCAGAGCTGCTCCGCACACAAGTCAATGGTGCGGAGCCGACGAGGTTGCTCCGCACAGGGGTCAATGGGGCAGAGTTGCTCCGCACACAAGCTAATGGGGTGGAGCCGGCACGGTTGTTCCACACATAAGCCAACGGAACGGAACCGTCCCGGCTGCTCGGCCGTACACCACTGCAGTTGGGAGACCCCCTGGGATGTCACCACCCGGTGCTCCCAGGGGGGGCTGACCCGGGTTCTGCCGATGTTTGGACGGCCCCTAAACAGGCGGGGGGGCGCGCTTCCCAAGTGCCAGTCAAGCGGGGGACTACAACGCCTGATCACTTCGGGCCGGGGGGTCGGAGACCACTGATGCTCCCCAACAAGTTTGACGGGATCTCCTCATGGTCGGATTACTTGATCCATTTCGAGAGCGTTGCAGCAGTCAATCAGTGGGGCGAGGCGGAGAAGGCGATGTTCCTTGCAGCTCACCTAAAGGGCGCGGCCCAGGAGGCATTGGCGGATATGGTACCGGAAACGCGGAAGGAATATTCCTCCATTTTGGAAAACTTCGAGCAGCGGTTCGGGGTGACAGCACAGATTCCACTACATCGGGCTCAGTTGTCTATGCGTACGAGGGGCCGAGACGAGTCACTCAATAGCCTAGGACAATCCATCCGACGGTTGGTGTTGAGGAGCTACCCGAAGCTGCCCACACAGGCCCGTGAGGATTTGGCGGTCGAGGCTTTCCGCAATGCCCTGCGAGAGGAACAGCTGCAGCGTCACATCTTCTCCAGGAAAGCAACGACTTTGACCGAAGCCGTCACACTGGCGACCGAAATGGAAGCTTTTCTCGAGACGCAAGCGCAAAACAGAAAAGGGAAACCGATGGCTAGGGACGTGAGGTCGGTAGCCCAGCCTCCTCCAACCCCTGCTGAGGAACCCAAATCGGCTGCATGGGCCGTGTACACACCAGGTGCGCGCGCCCAGGTGGAGTGCTATGGGTGCCACGAATTTGGACACATCAGGCGGTACTGCCCTCAGAAACGACAGTCTGCCTCCTTCCAACCAGGGGAGGTGCAGGTGGGAGCCATCATGGGGGCTGGGCAGGAAGAAGCCACAACCACGGAAGGGCTCCTGGGAGCCTGGGACCAGGAAGAACTCAAACAGGAACAACGTAGTGACCCAGAGCTGGACAAGATCGTGCGGTGGCTGGAAGACGGGGTCCCCAAACCCAGCTGGCGGGACGTCTCGGCGCTGGGTGAAGGCCCAAAGTACTGGTGGGCTAAGTGGGAGACGCTGCGGCTGTCCCAGGGCGTATTGCAGGTGAAGTGGGAGCAGTCCAATGGCGAACCGCCGGTATGGAAGGTTGTGGTACCACGGGTGAAAGTCGACGACGTTTTGCGACTGGCGCATGACAATATGACTTCAGGACATTTGGGGATTACCCGGACCGTCGCACGGCTGAGACAGGCTCCGGTGTTCTGGAGGGAGATGCGACGCCAGGCAGAAGAGTGGTGTCAAAAGTGCCACAAGTGCGGGTCAAAGAAGTCACCTCCTCGACCCCTCAAGGCCCCACTTCAACAGTACCTGGTAGGGGCCCCGATGGAGCGCCTCGCGATCGACCTCACGGGTCGATTTCCGAGGACGAGGACAGGGAATTCTAGTATCATGGTGGTGGCCGACTACTTTACGAAGTGGGTGGAGGCGTTTCCGATTCCGGACCAGACTGCTCAGACTGTCGCCAGAGTCCTCGTCGAACAGGTCATCACCCGGTTTGGAGCTCCCCTCGAGATCCACACGGATCAAGGGAGGGAGTTCGAAGCCGAGCTCTTCCAGGGCACATGTAAGCTGCTCGGCGTCCAAAAGACCCGTACCACGCCGTTCCACCCCCAGTCTGACGGGATGGTGGAGCGGTTTAACCGCACAGTCAAGACGATGCTGAGCCTGTTTGTTCAGGAGAACCAGGACGATTGGGATGAACACCTACCGTACGTGATGATGGCGTACCGCTCCTCCCAGCACGACAGCACAAAATTCACGCCCAACATGCTGATGTTCGGCCGGGAAGTGCGACTCCCGTTGGACCTGGTGGTGGGCCAGCCGGAGAAACCAAAGGCAGGCGCAGCAGAGCACGAGTATGTGGAGGGGTTGAGGACAAAGATAGAGTTCGCCCACGAGTTTGCCCGTCATCATCTGCGGAAGAGCCAGACATATCAAAAGCGACATTACGATCGTCGAGCAGAAAGTGCCAGCTATAAGCCTGGCCAACCTGTGTGGTTGTATACCCCCTCCAAGAAAGTGGGTCGCACGCCCAAGTTGCAGTGCTGGTGGGACGGGCCATTCGTGGTGACACAGAAGATTGATGATGTCACGTTCCGCGTGCAAAAATCCCCTCGAGCCAAAGCCAAGGTGGTTCATTCCAATCGGCTTAAGCCGTATCTGGGCGACACCGAAGTGGACTGGTGGAGGCACGTAGCGCAGAACCTGCCAAAAGGGGGACCGCCACCAACCCAAGACCAGGAGGTGACGCTACCACCGAGTCCAATCGACTGACACTGACCCAGGAGGATCCGCCGGCTGGGGTGGGTGGTCAGTTAGCCAAGGAGGGACCACTTCCAGTTGAGACGGGGAAGGGGACACTGCCGAAAGCGACGGCGACTGCCGCCCCCGGAGGACCGGGCAGCGAGGATGACGGATCCGATGCGGAATTGGCCGAGCCCGAAGGCGGACAGCCCTCTTCACCACCAGCGGCGCTGGCTCCTGGGAGAGTCACCCGGGGTGGCCGGAAGATAATCCGACCAAGCCGTTATTGCCAACAAATAACCAAGTGCTCTTCTTTGTCTTCCCCCTGCAGGATGGACCCGGCCCCGATTCATTGCCCGCACTGTGACCAGACGTTCGGGAGGAGGAGGAACTTAAAGAGACACCTCAACACCACGTGTGTGGCGCTCCACCCGGAGCGCCCATACCCCTGCCAGAGAGGGTGCGGAGTCCGTTTTTTTAGGGCCGATGTCCGCACCAGACACCACCGTTTCTGCCAAGGAGACAGCGTGGCCGTAGTGATGGCGGAGGCCGATACACTGGAGCTGCACGCCAGTGACGACGACATGGGACAGGCCCCGTCCCCGCCTCATCTCTCCCGGCAGGGGACCCCAGACCCACCTCCATTCGGACGGTGTGGTCCGGCAGGACGGTCGCCGCCGCCACTAAGAAGACAGGTAAGTCCAGTGTCGTCAGGGGGGCCGGGGGGCCGTGACCACCCGGAGCGGTCCTCCCGGCCTTCCCGCCCTGAACAGGACAGGTCGCCTGGTCAGCGGAGCCTTGACCGGGCCGAGCGACCCTGCCAGCCACCATCCCGGCGGAGTCCCGACCGGCGGTTCCCCTGGAGCGCTGCCCAGGGCAGGCGTCCTCACTTCAGCAGGGCAGAGGAAGCAAGCCCTGGTCGCCCCCAGCCGACACGGGCGGAGGGCGGAACACAGACGGAACCTCCGATGTCCCCTGGGGTTCCGGTCCAACCGTGGAATGGCCAGCGGAGGGTTATGCCGGCCGGGTCTCGGGTGAGCCTTCCGGACGGGACCTCGCTGCGACTGGAGACGGCCGGCGCCCTCCACCCGGACAACACCACCAGGGAGGCCGCCACGCACATGCTGGAACCCCTGTGCGAGCATGCGCGGGACGAATGGCAGCTCGAAAGGACATTCCATGGAGCGGACGAGGCCGGCCACCGGCTGATGCGGACACGGGTGGTCCGCACCTGTGAAGTGCCTGGGCGTCTCCTGCAGACGTACCAGGGACAGCAGTACGGCCAGCACTTCGTAGATCCCTCTGTGTCCGCCCAACCTTCACTGGGAGGAATGCTGCCCCCTGGAGCGCCTCCACCCCCACGCTACCCCGATGGTGTCCCCCAAGAGTTCTGGGAGCAGCTGTTCCGGCAGACGAAGGTTCCAGCGCCGGCCGCCACCCACCAACTAAAACTTTGGTTTCTTGTTCTTTCCTTGCATTTTTCTTTTGTTGTTGTTTTGAATGCTGTGTAATTTTGTTGTGTCATACAATATGATGCCTATGATGTTGTGTCATGCGCCTGGTGGAGCCCCTGGTGGCCGGCCAGGGAGGCCCGTTCTTCCGGGCGGCGCATGCGCAGGGAGATTGTTATGGCCTCGTTGCTGAAGTGTTTGCGGTGTATGTTTTTGTGGAAATAAACAGCCTGAAGTAGCAGAAACGAGTAAACCTGTGTTGAGAGTCCTTTCTTGGAGTGCGTGTGAAGAACCCCAGAAGTGTTCGACGCTACAATATGATGCCTATGATGTTGTGTCATGCGCCTCCGGGCCGGGTCTTCCTGGTTGTCCGGTTGCGGATGCCGGCGCCCTGTTTGGGGACAAACAAGGTCCTCGAGGGGGGCGGTGTGGCGTCCGTGCCGGTCGGCCGCCAGAGGGCACCAGCACGGTTCCACTGCGGAGCCGCGCGGTGGAGCCCCTGGTGGCCGGCCAGGGAGGCCCGTTCTTCCGGGCGGCGCATGCGCAGGGAGATTGTTATGGCCTCGTTGCTGAAGTGTTTGCGGTGTATGTTTTTGTGGAAATAAACAGCCTGAAGTAGCAGAAACGAGTAAACCTGTGTTGAGAGTCCTTTCTTGGAGTGCGTGTGAAGAACCCCAGAAGTGTTCGACGCTACAATATGATGCCTATGATCTGGGGCCAATTCCACGGCGCTGCTTAGCACAAAAATTTGCTAAGCATGACATTTCTGTCTCAATAAAAACAGGATTAAAAGCCAAATTTCAGAGAGTTTTGTATCACGAAGGATTGTTCTTTGGCTGTTGTTTGCTGACCATGAATATCAAATTGAATTTGTAATGGTGCTTTGTTTTATTGAGGAAGACATTTTTGTGCTAAGCAAATTTTTGTGCTTAGCAGCTCCATGAAATTGGCCCCCGTTAACAAGACTGAAAATAAAAAGATTCGTGTGGCTGTAATTTTTCTCAACTTGCCCTACAAAGGGTAGATGAAACAGAATGCGCTCAGAATGTAGGCTTTAATCCCGCATTGCCATAATATATAGATTACACACAGGAAGACGTGGTATGATTTGATATATGATGCTAAAAGTGATATGATCTCTGATCGCTGGGGTGAAAATAAAAAAGACTCGTGTGGCTGCAATATTTTCCTGATGCCGCACGTGCCGATTTGTATTGCGCCCTCTCGTGACTTTATTTTACCAGCTGCTTGTTGCTCGTTCTTTTATACAAACCGAGGCGTGGCCTTTGTATTATATTCAAAATAGGTAGTGTATTATGAATATTCATAATTAAGCTTAAATTTGCATATGTAAATGTCCTGGATTCACATAAACAGAAACTGGTTTCTGCGCGCTGCGAGGTCAGAAGTTTAATTTTTGAATAATAAAACTCTTATTAAGTTATTACTTAGGACGATGCGCTATTGTATAAACCTACTGCCAATGACGTTAAAGACCCAAAGGGAAATACATTACCTTACCTTACCTTCTTCAGTTCATCAGCAAGTTAATTGTCTTGTTTTATGAAGGTTTAGCTCCACGTCCTTGTAATTTGCTGTAAATGGCAGCAAATTGAATATCAGACATGTCGACCCCAGGACAAATCGACTCGAGACAAGTCTAAACAATGAAGTGCGCTGCAGAATGTCAGGAATGTGAACAATGTTTGTCGCGTGCCAAAGTGTAAATAATAGGGTCATGTCCCTTTGCCACAGGTTGCCGTTGCCAAATAGTAAACAGTATAGAGGGCAGCAGATAACTTAAGTGGTGTCCGGTCACATATTTATTTATTTTCTCGAAAGCACAAACAAAACTGTTCAATATAAAGTGTTTGCCGCCCTCTGACGGCGATTTATGACCAGTTAGCTTATTATAATCACTGCCTATCCTTGGCTTGGGTGTAAATGGTATAAAATCTGTGTGATGTTTTTACTGCTTTCAGTGGAATACTATGGCAGAGTCCTATAAAGGCAATATAAACACTTTTCATGGAAGAGTATTATTCATTAGCAACACCCAAACAAAGGGTCATGAATATAAAGGAAATGATGAATTCCTGTAAGCACTGACACACAGACAAACACAAATTAAGGCAAAATTGAATACATTCTATTATTTCACCACATTAAATGCTTCATTTATTTCAAAATATCCATCATTTAACAAACTAGTATTTGGGATCATTATTTCCATAACTTATCTTGGGGTAACAATAACATAATCCTTAGAGTTTGAGAGAAAACATTCATTCATGGATTTATATAATTAAAGAATATTTAAGTGCAGCAACACAAGTAGCAGATGAAGTTGCTGTTTAGTCAGGCTGTTCAATCTATGTGTGTGATTTCAACATCAAACTATTTTCAAATCATGTTATAAATAAATATTTAGGAATGAATATTAATACCTTCCTTCAACTCAAGTCTTGGTAAGGCATGGATTCTTCAAGGGTAACAAGGTTATTATCCAAACATTTTCAGCTTGCAATGGAAAGGTTAATTACTGATATCATTCTCAGTATTTGAATAATTCATCATATAAAAGGTTACTGGTAATACAGTGGTATGACACTTGTCCATATTTCAAGAATTTCCTAACCTCAGTTTCTGTATAGTGGACTTGTGGTATTTTTATCATAAAAACATTTAACATCCATTTATTCACACTGATATAAGTGTTAATCATTGATCGATCCAAAGTGTTTGTATTTTTCTTCAATTTAGATACATTTTCTTTTTCATATTATTCAAACAGAATTTTGAGACTTTTCTGAAAATAATTATCATAAAACATCATTTTTATTTAAAAACAAAATGCTATCTTTGACTTGAGATAGCATTATGGTAACTTGGATCCATCATTGACTAACTTTCAGTAAAAACATTCATTAAAAGTGTTCAAAATTGATAAGCATTATATTTGATTATCTAACTATTATGAAAATAATTATGAACGTTTAAAAGGGCATTAATTTGTAAAACCTTTCCAAGGCTATTAACTTTAAATTTGGTCTTGACAGAATCTTTCTGCACTCATTGTAACACAAACAGTAATGTACATTTCAGTTATAAATTGCTCATGATTTCCATTTTCAGCAAAGACAAATTACATAGTCTTGGACTTAAACCAACATTATTCAATTTAAAATTTAGATGTTTCAGTTTATACAGCATATGTTAAATAAGTTTTATTGTTTATGTTGTTTCAGTAAGGGTCAGTGAATATAAGTTTTCTATAACACATCAATTATATACTAAATCTAGAAAAAAGGTCAAGATATGTTAAATTTGTGCCTAATTTTAATCATCATTTCAGAAGTGCGGAAAACAATCAAATATTAAAAATCACTTTTAAGTACAATATTTTTTTTATTCAAATAACAACAAAATTATGAATCATTGACGGATCCAAACTATAAGAGCCTTAATTTTTTCAGTTCATAAATCAATTCAAAATTTGCTTCCTTGTTAAGCTATGCCAAATAATGTACATTTTAAAGAATTTTCACATTCATTTTCATTCTAAAGATGCTATCACATGAGCCATTTCAGATATTTCAACATTGTCCCTCACAACACAACCTCCTACTGTAGCTTGCATTCCAATGTTTTGCTGTCTGAAGTTTAGTTCAAGAAGGCTGTGGTTACATGGTTTGCTCATCAAAGACACACCAAGAGATAGCATCTTGAAAACTTGGATCCATCATTGATTGAAAAGTGCCAAATGGCTACAAGCTTATTTTAATACATTTAATGAATTTCATAAAAGCTAATTGACTACAATTTGAAAATGTATGTAATTAAATCATCACCTCACATCACCAACGGCATCACAATGTTAAGACAATACTCAAGTAACAGTTTCCATATACCAATATTACACCATGTCTACTAACATTACAGATGTCATGTCTGTGCTTTTACATGTACATTGTACTTCATTTGTCTCCCAACATAGCTTCAGTAAATTCAAGATGTTCAATATTTCCCAAATGTGATTGGCTTTAGTCTAGTTGTAGTATTATTATTAGTTTGTGTATGTTGAAATGTATTGATATATTTGTTCACCCAAATATCATGTAAAAGCAAAGGCAGTACATCTCAGAGTACTTAAAGGTAGGGTACATTATTGATCAATATCAATAATATCATTGTTTAGTTTCAGTTTGAAAGCCAAATTTCTATTTGTTTCCTTAAACCCCTGTACAGCAGTGGGGTAGGTGCATTTGTTTTTAAAACAAAATGACTTCAATGAATTTTCTCTCTTCAAAATCGACTTGATCAATGATGTACCATACCTTTAAATAACTCTGCCACTAATACAGTTTTCTTATAATTCAATAATCATTCACTCATGAAAAATATCACAGAACTCCCACAATACATGATAAATAGTTCCATCTAGATTACATCACAATGTCAATTGATATACAATGCTATTAAAATCAATTCTTGATATTTTGTGACCCACTCTCAGATGTAGCCAAATTTGTCAGTTTTAACTGTTTGAACACAGAGAGAATCCATCAGAAATATTCAACAACATTTCTTAACTGACATCTCAACAACACATTATGCCACAGGCTTCCTACATATACTATTTGAAATCACCCAGTATACCCTTTGTGATCACATACATGTGCATATCTCAGACTGTCAAAAGTGCTACTTATGACTCATTCTGACAGAGTGGGTCACAGATTCAAACAACTTTTATAACTTTTGTTTTCTAAATTGCACTGTCACCAATATTACAATGCTAAAACATTACTTGATAAACAGTATTTCAATACAGCTCTTAATACAGGCCAGTAGACAGGATTTGCAATTAGGTGCAACATTTGCCAGATATCAGTGAAACATCCGAGTTATTTTCAATTCCCTTTTATACAATATTATCTTGGTTTTCTCAAAAATCATTGTCATGAAAAAAGAAATAATGTGTTTTTTGTGAGATCCTTTGATCAGTTTTTCAACTTCCCTGATTAGCTGTGTATAAACTAATGGGATACCTTGTGGAACAGTCTGAGATACAAACATTATTTGAGGATTAGAATGAGGATAAATTTCTGTGTTTTGTACAGAAACTTTGTGAGTTATTTTGTTTACAGGACTTCCCTGATTTTCATGCTGCATTCCTTCAGGGAATACCACCCCTTCCAGTGATACCATTGTACACCTTGTCCACTGCCTTCATTGGCATGATTGTAGTATTTGCCATTGAGATTGAGGTGAGAGTAAAAGCATGCATTGAACCACCATGCACCTTCATATTGCTGTGCACAGTTACTACCCGAGGCATCAAAATCTTTTTGTCTAGTTGAGAAAAAAAGAGCATTAAGCGTTGCCATCGAGTCACCAGCCGTACTCATAGCATTATATGAGCCAATATTGAGTTGGTATTTCTTACCTATGATTTCAAACTGACCATATTCTGCCCATGCTGTGCCTCCCTCCCAATCCTCTAGATCTACTCTCAGCTCAAATTTCCCATAAGTAGTCAAATTACGCAAATTATCGTTACCCAACCAGAACTCACCCGATAGATTGCCAAATCCAGATTGGTAGTCAGCCCAGTCACGGTAAAAGTCAACAGAGCCATCTTGACGCCTCTGAAATACTATCCAGCCTCCACCAGCAGTTGTCATGTCACAGTATACCTGTATGCCATCACTCATTCCAAGAGGATAGATGCTATAGATGCCATTGTCATGGTGACCAGCTTGAAGCAACATCTGACAGCTTTGGTACTTTACAGTGTCTGGTATTGACAGAAATGAAGTTGTATAGTTATTGTCAAAGTAGGCACTTCCTTGCAGCTCAACAAAGATAGACGTATCCATATTCCTACTAATGTTATTCATCTGGCAGTAGTGGTTACTCTCATGATAGTTGAACGATGCACATTGTGGGTCCATAGAGCAATGTATTCCACAGATCGAGGCAGTTGTAGTCTTTGCTTGATATACATGATGCAGTAAAGCACGATTGTTGGCTTTGTAATAATTGGAAGTGAACCGAGTCAGACACTCCCCTTGACAAACAGTCAGATCAGATATGTTTCCTGTGAAAAACAAGAATGAATGATTTGTATCAATATAGATGAAAGACAATCTGTGCACAATAATTTGATGATTTGTGATTTGTCAATTTCCTGCATATTCCTCGTGCACTGAGGATTGCAGCCAAATTTGAAACACACATACAGCCGATAGCTGCATTTGTGTTTCTTAGGTTGCAGCATTGCTAATGCTAAGATTATTGAGATGATACTTGGGATATCCAGCAGTATGTGAGTGGTTTCATGGCTTTTTATTGCAAAATGGACAAAGATTTTGACAATTAGGGACTCTTCCAACATAGGGCTGGGTAGCTCATTCTATTGGTAGAGTACATACTGGTACGATATTGCAGAGGTCGCTGGTTTGAATCCCACTGCATTTAATTTCTTTTCCTTTTCTTTTTTACTTTTCAATGACTTAAAATCAACCCAGTCAGTTTCCTTTGTGGTAATTATATGTTTGAAGTTTACATGTATCCCTAATTGCAGTTGGCAACATTTTCACAGTTTCAAATTAACAGTACAACCATTAAGCTTAATGTTGTGTTTGTACATCGTTAGAATAGAGCAATATTATTGGAGCAATAATAATGGCAACATGGACAATAATGTGTTGACATTTCTGAGGCATGTATGCAGCTATTTGTGTACTAAACATTACATCATCCCAAAATAGAATAGACTGGTTGCATACACTACACTTAACAATGTTAAATATCATGGAACATAGGTAATAGACAGGTTTGTTCGAAATCAAAACTACGTCGTTCGATTTTGTATGTTCCTTATTTCATTCTTTTCATGAATCAAGTGTTTCAGATCCTCCTGTCGTGCATTCAAAATCACCAAAGGCCTTATATTGCGACCTGACAAGCATTCAACTTGGTGAATAAGCATGCTTGTCTTGTCTTGTAAATTCCAATTGAGACCTCCATGGCAAGATGCCTTGCATATCAGGAAATTGAGAGCTAAGCGAAATAGACTAGAGACACTCAATACATACATAGGATTACAAACACAAATACAAAAATATCTTTCTCGTTTAAAGTATACAATTACCCCTTTTTGTTTTGCCCAACTTTTGTTACAGTTTAAACACAAAGTGAATGTGAAAACATAAAATGCCTCAAGTGATGATGGGCATAAAGTATATTGACAGTGTTATTTGAAAGTCAGTGTATGTTACATAAAGACCAACTCTGTTTCACCTGATATATACTGGTATTGATTGATCCACGTCACATCTAAATCAAACATTTTAAGTACCAAATAGAGTGTCTCAATTTGAAAAAGAAAAGCAAGTTCAGATTTAACATGCGCTTGCCCCTGGCATTTAATTTGATTGCTCCAATCATCAAAAGACAGTAAAAAATATCAACTTTTGAGAGATGGAATTGTAGTCTTGAATGCATACGCATGAAAAAGAATGCCCCAAAAGCAAACCCGAATAGCAGTGGGAATGCACAAAAACAAAGTAGAATGTGATAGAAATGAGGAAAAAAGAAAGCTTAGTTTGCGTGGATTCGAAAAACATATCTTAATTATGAATGCGTTTTGACAAAAATGAACGTTCTTTTCCTGTAATTGGCTGGAAAATTCTACAGTAAGGACAGTAAGTGCAAGAGGTCTGAGTTTAAATCATCTGCATTGACCTACTGGTGTAACTCTGGCTATTATGATGTGTTTAAGCTACATGTGTACAATATTGAACAATAATACAAAACACATCAATCATCTTTACAGCGTTCTTTCATGAATTTCATCCTTCATATGCCATCTCCTACTCAATTCCTCTTTGCCATAAACAAAGCATTGAATTCTAATTAACTACAAGGTTAGTCAAATTGGTACGTGCTGCTCAAGGGCATGTAGCCAATTTACTCTGTGAGTGACATTGGCAAAATATAATGCCATTCAAACCTGCATATTACACAGTTAATGCGCTACCTAAAACAATAAGCAACATTTTCACATTCACAAATCGACAATACAACAGTTTTTGAAAAGTGAACAACGAAAAATGGACTGGATCGGAGCATGATTCGAACCAGCGACCTCCTGATAATCGAAGACCGTACAGGCGCACTACCAACTGAGCTATCCAGCCCTACGTTGGTGGTGACCCAAATAGTCAGTTACCTTTGTTCATTTGGCAGTCAGAAGCCATGAAACCATGCACACACCGCCATACCCCAACATGGCCAAGGATCATTTAACTGATCAATACGCGCAGCAATGCTGCAACCTGGGAACGGTTCATGTGGGATCACTTGGGGTATGGCGGTGTGTGCATGGTTTCATGGCTTCTTAGTTTACATTGTAAGCTAACTATACTGAATACAACATCATGGAACATCTAGGTAAAAGACAGGTTTCAATGCCATCTGCTATTGCCATTGCAACTCATTCAGTAATTTCATTACACATTTTATCCAATCACTCTCAGCTTAACAGTTTACCTATAGTCCCACTCACTCAGTGCTCCACCTCATAAGGCCCAAACTAGAAGACCCAACATAATTCCACTTACCAATGCCTGAATCTCATACGTAGCTACGTGCCAATTCACTTCCTTTGAACACCAAGACCACACAACTTCATATTAACACACTGACAACACAACGACTGATAAAGATCCCTGCTGGCACACAGCACCAGGTAAAAGCACAAAGACCCCTCACAAGACACGCACACGTAGCTGATTGGTCAATAATCATAATGAGACAAATTTATATATGGTTGCGGTGACTCATATAGGCCTTCTATGGCATCAAGTGCATCGTTCAACCTCAACTCCCCAGCTATACATGTACCTCTACCTCTATCCTGATTGGCCCATTCTCCTCAGCATTAGACCAATCATGTATTAATTATTATAATTGCGCTTGCACAGAAACATTTACCAGAACCTCCAATGAAATATACATGTTTCTGTTTGTTAGATTCCCAAAGAACCTTTCCATTTTGTTTAAATACAAACCATGCATTTTTGTTGTTTTCATGTTGATTGAAATCATCAACATAGGCCTAATTAATGACTGTACTGGTGTATGGTGGCCAGTTTGTGCTGCAAGCAAATGAGCATGCTGTGAGTTATTGATTCAAATGAAAGTACATATTATATATGAGACACATAGTCAAAAACCAGACAAGGTAAACGTGCATCAACCAAATAATAACATTTACATGTTTAGTGTATATTACACAATTTCATGTGAAAACAGCCTACAACTTACAAGTGATTGCCACCATATTATATTCATTCCTGTTCAGCTACTGCACATGTACACAAACCTGATCATTTACCATTCAAGTGTAACTTCATTAATTTCACTGATATTGCAGTCTACCCATAAGACGATCACTATTACTGCAAAACTGCATGTAGGAGTCCTGTGAGCAAGTATAGCCACTTGCCCCAAGTTCCCTGGTTGTGCCCAACCTATTCCCATATACCCCCAATGCCTATTAAAACAAAATTCACGCTAGCCATCTTCCCCAAGAAATTCAACCCCCTTGCACCTTGTATGGTCCCTGCCCATTAGATGATATTAATAGCTACATGTCTCCAAGGAAAATCATTCACTTAATTGCAAGCTGTCTATCAGAACAGCAAATCAATCCCAACTTGCTCCATTCCCACAAGAAAAATTACTCTCTCTGTTAGACATCTTCCCAACAATCAATCCCTTGCACCCTGTCTATTATAAAATTCACTCTCCTTGCTAGATGTAGTGAAAAATCAATTCCATTAATTGCTGGTTGTCTGCTGCAAAATAAAATGTCTTGCTGGTTTTCATATTACATTAACTTTATATCACCATTTGTCATGTTTGTTGCTAGGTTTGGCAAACTGTAAGTAAAGGGGGGGGGGGGGGGGTAGGTTTCACCGACAGGTGATCTCTCTTCTCTTCTGTACATGTAGACATGTATCTAATAAAACCACTCATCAACCAATAAAACCACCCAAGACCCTGTTTTAGAACCAAAAACCAGAGGATCAGGGTGTGATCGTGTGGGGAAAAATTGTTAGAAAGAATATCCCATTACACTGTATGTTTTCCCAATGTACATGTAGGTACTGTTGCGAACCTTGCCTCGACCGATTTCGGAACACCGAAGCACTAGCGCCCTCTAGAATTGTGTCCTTGCTGTACACGTGATCATTTCCCATTGATTATCTATTATATGCTATTGACCATTTATTGACCAAGAACTGATCAGTGTATTGCTAAGCTAAGCTATTTCTGGCCCTCGAGACTCTTGCAATGCCGCGTGACACGATCGTCTGAGATTGCGCCATATCTTGCATATGCAATATGCCCCAGAAGCTGATGCTGCATGCGTGCACGCAAGCCCCTGCAATGCTTTGTACACAGAGCCAGATTATGTGCACATCGAATGCTACTTGTCTCCTGAACACGCCCCGTATACCTAGTTGTCAATCAGAGCTTCTAGCGCGAAGTTGTGCCAAATAAGGAGATAGAAGTTGTTGTGTAACCTGCTTTTGCACATGTCCTGCGACATGCTTTGCACCTGTCCCGCCATCCTTTGCACACTGTCTATACATGCTTATGCACACGTTTGCACACATCCCGCCATGCTCTTGCAAACGTCCCACCATGCTCTTGCAAACGTTCCTACCGCCTTAGGCTATGGATACTTCACCTTGCTGCTTTCCCATTGGCTAAGGTGTATATTCTTCCTTATGTTTTATTCATTCTTAGGCCCAGGATTCTCGATATAAGTCGAGCTGATCCTAAGATTCGATGTTCATTCGCTGATGAGCACCGGTTCCGATCAAAGCTAGCAACACCGGTACCGTACGTTATTCCAATAGAGCAGTGCCTCGTCGTGTCTATTGGTCTACAAGCAATGCTGTGTTGTGCCTCCGATCGTTAGCATTGACTTGCATGTTGTAAAGTATACCCCCGTATACTTCCCTGCGTTCTGGGTTATTGGTATCCCCGTACCATGCCACGTACGTACCACGTGTACCCGAATGTATGTGCGGCTATCTGAGATGCGTTACGTTGGGTTAGCTATGCTGAGATTTACCGGCTCTCCAGTGTAAACTGATAAAGGTTTCACCGTATACAATCCCGTATACTCTGTCCATGTGCTTATTATGTCATGTTCTGTGATTACAGATAGAGAATGTTAATAAACCAACTCAGTCATATTTTGTCACGAAGTTACTGTCTTCCGTATTACATATATTATTTGCGTGTCTGTAGTTGAGTCAAACCTCAATGATTAGGTACGCAACATTGGTGGCAGCGGTGGGATACGGACTTGAACACTTCATCGTGACAACTTTCATAAGTTATATGAACAATGAACACTGAGCTGAGACACCATCCCAGTATAAGGGTTGGCATAACTGTAACTGTTAGAGCTCTACGGCACCTCCACGCTAGACCGCACTATACGTGTATAGCATATGAACTATAGCTACTGTGTATAAACTCTGCTTATCACCATGCCGAAAAAGAGCAGCCGTAAGTCACGTAGACTGAATGCAGCCAGTGAAGGCGACCTTGAGCTGTCATTCGATATGTTGTCGATGGGTGGTGATGACCAACACCAGCTGGACTCCCTAAGGGAAGAACTGAAGCGGGCAGAAAAACGTGCCCTGGAGGCAGAGCAGAGAATCCATGAACTACAGAAATCGAGTGCGCCCTCTTTGCCAGAATCGTCCCACCATGACAACACGCCAGATGAGCTTTGCTCCATAGCCGAAGAAAAGCCTGTCACACCATCCCCTGCCCCCGTGCCATCGCCGACCAGATCAAGACGGTCCTTTGACGTGCCTCTTCCAAGACAGGGAGAATTTGATGGGACAAGAGCATGGGAGGGGTTCATCCAACCTTTCCTAAGTCTCGCACAGGCTTGCGATTGGTCACCTGAGGAGAAAAAGTTCCGACTAGTCAGCAGTTTGAAAGGCAAGGCTGCAGAGTTTGCCTTTGAACAACTTGATCCCTCCATCGTCAAGAACTTTGACTCTCTAATAGAGGCCCTTGAAAGCCGATTTGCAGAACGCCGTACACAAAACACTTGGCTTGCCTTGCTGGAAAGCAGGAAATTCCAGCCCAAAGACAACCTGACCGAGTATGTGGCAGACATCCGCCGCCTAGTGATGCGGGGCTATCCGACAGCAGATGTGACTACCAGGGAGAGCATCGCCCTGAGGCACTTCCTCCGGGGACTTCCTGATCAGCAGACAGTGGTTGCCATAGGGATGACCAACCCAAAGACGCTGGAAAACGCAAGAACCGCAGTTGAAAACTTCCTGAGTTTGCGGGAGAACGTTGCTCCCGGAAAATCCTCCTCCCTTCGCGTCCACACGGTGCAAGCTACCGAAGAGAACCCGTCAACAGCCCCTAAGCCCCCGGCTCAACCTGCTGCGTCCTATGTCACACCAGATGAACTGAAAAGTTTCACGGAGAAGCTGGACCGTCGCCTCACGGGCATAGTCCGGCTCATCAACGACAAGGCAGCCGGTAAGGGCAACAAAGCCCCCGCTGGCAAACGCAAGATGGAAGACGTGACCTGTTATAACTGCAGAGAAACAGGCCACTACGCGAGCAGTTGCCCCCAACCAGCCGCGAAAAAGGAACCAGTCGCCGTGCCGCCACCCCAGCAGACGGAAAACTAAGAGGGACCGTGCCGTCCGGCCTGGCATCGGTCCACCCTCACGACCAAACCGTTATACGTATCGGCAGGCAGCCTTTCACAGGCATGTCTGCATTTCTTCAAGTGAACACTTGTGGCATTAATGCCGAACTTTTAGTTGACACCGGGGCAGCAGTCACAATCTTCTCCTCCGCATTTTTCAGCCAGATACCCGCTGAAAGACGCCCCGAACTTAAGCCCCCGTGTGAACGCACAAAACTCGAGACAGCGAACAATGAACTTATCGAGGTTGAAGGTGTGTCCACCTTCTGTATCAACATCGGTGTTCATCAATTCCAGTGGGAAGCGTATGTAGCCCCCATCAAGGATGAGGGTATCCTTGGTTACGACTTTCTGTATTTCTACGACTGCATACTCCAGACACGACGTGGCATACAGATTGCCGGCACTTGGCATGAGTGGACAATCAAAGGCGAACCATCTGAGCCGCGTGTGTTGAAAATCGGCTTGAAGGAAGACACCATAGTCCCAGCATGCAGTGAGTGGATAACAGAGGGCGTGGCAGATCTTTGTAACATCAGTTGGAACTGTGCCGTAGTAGAACCTGCTGCGGACAGAGACTTTGACCAGAACATAGTGGTCGGCAGTTCCCTTATCGACCCCAGCCGCAAAGACATGGACATACCTGTCCGACTGATGAACACTTCGCCAGAAAACATCGAACTCCGGGCTGGTACCACCATTGGGTACTTGCACGAGATCGATGCAGTTGAGCTCATAGACGAATGCGAGAATGGTGAAGCAGATCGTCTCTGCCGAACACTAAATGTGTGCAGGGTGCACGCAGGCAAAACGTCGCCAACAGTTCCTACTTCTACCACCGTCCCGAAATCCTGCCGTACTCGCGAGAAATTGCCCGAAAACCTTGAGAAACTCTATGAAAGGAGTTGTGCAGAACTTTCCCCACAGCAACAGCAGTCATTGGCTGAACTGCTGTCGAAACACCAGAACACTTTCGCAAAGAACGCAGAGGACATGGGACGCACTTCAATTGTGCAGCACCATATTGACACTGGTGACGCACGGCCCATACGCCAGCCCCCCAGACGACCCCCGAGAGCGTTTCATGGCGAGGAGGAGAAAGCCATCGACGCTCAACTTAAAGCTGGTGTGATCCGAGAGTCAACATCTCCCTGGGCATCTCCGATGGTATTCGTGCGCAAGAAAGATGGAACAACCCGCCCTTGCATTGACTACCGTAAACTGAACAATGTCACTCGCCGTGATGCGTATCCATTACCACGGGTTGACGACTGCTTAGATTGCCTCAGTGGAGCCAAGATCTTCAGCACACTTGATCTTCAGTCAGGCTATTGGCAGATTGAGATGAATGAGAAGGACCGCCCCAAGACCGCGTTCGTAACCCGCAGCGGCTTGTACGAGTACGTCACCATGCCCTTCGGACTTTGCAATGCGCCGAGCACATTCGAGCGTTGCATGGAACTTGTGCTTAAAGGTTTGCAGTGGAAAACCTTGCTGATATATCTTGATGACGTCATCATTTTGTCTTCCACATTCCAAGAACACATACAGCGACTTGACGACGTCTTACAACGGCTAGGAAATGCTGGACTCAAACTAAAGCCAAGCAAATGTGAGCTTTTCCATGAAGAAGTTCTCTTTCTTGGTCACCTCATCACCCAGGATGGTGTCAAGCCTGACCCGAGCAAAGTTTCAGCCGTGCAGAACTGGCCAGTACCTCAGACCGTCACTGAGGTTCGCTCGTTTCTTGGATTGTGTTCCTATTATCGTCGCTTCATAGAAAGATTTTCGACGATAGCTAGTCCCTTAAATCGTCTGCTTGAGGCCGGGCAGATATTTAAGTGGACCCCTGACTGTCAAACCGCGTTTGAAACACTAAGATCGGCATTGACAGGAGATGAAGTCATGTCATATCCTAACAATGATGGTCTCTTCATAATTGACACTGACGCGTCTGATACCGGTATTGGTGCGACTCTTTCACAACTTCAGTGGTGTGAACGAACACAACGACATGAAGAGAGACCAATAGCATACGCGAGCCGATCCATGACGAAAACACAACGCCGATATTGTACAACACGACGAGAACTCCTCGCAATAGTGACATTTGTACAATACTTCAGGCACTACTTGCTTGGCAGGCAGTTCCTGATTCGTACCGACCATAGCGCCCTCAGATGGATAATGACATTTCGAGATCCAGTTGACCAAATGGCTCGATGGCTCGAGATCATGGCCCAGTTTGACTTTAAGATTGAACATCGTGCAGGAAAGAAACATGGCAACGCAGATGCCCTCTCTAGGGTGCCATGTGATCCTGACGAGTGTCCGTGCTACGACGGTAGGACCATCCTCACTGAACTCCCCTGTGGTGGGTGTGACAAGTGTGTCGCCAAGAGTGAACTATGGTCCGATTTCAACAAAGTCGACAACGTGATCCCGCTAACAGCCAAACGAATTCGTGCCACCTCAGATGAGGTGGAACCCGCGTTGAACAATCCCGAAAATGTCATATCTTCAGACAAAGAAGATTTCCCCCGTAAACTGATATGCCCTGAGACATCTTCCGACAAACCAGAGAAGGTTTGTCCTCCCTCGCCGGCGACAGTCCTCGTACTGATGGCAACAGTGGTAACACTCTTACTTGGTGGTGTTTGCAACTTGGGTAATTGTATTTGGCGCTCGTGCAATACAATAACCCGCGGTGTGTGGTTAGGGAACCACATCGGCCGTTCTGTAGACACAGCTAGCGCACCTTCAAGAGAAACTCCCGGACAAGCCGTGTCCAACGCCTCGCCAGTGACCGTACAGCAGAGACCTGAAGATTCAAGATGTGCAGTGAGCCTACCAGAGACAGATGATTTCAAATTCGACGGACCGAAACCAGAGAGTAATGACATGAACTGCAGCATGCCCTGCGCCCCTGCCAAGGGCGCCTTAGCCGGTTTTACCGGGCCGCATCCTGTGGAACCATCTCGCTATCCTCCGGAGCCCCCACGCCGAGACTGCGACTTGTTGAACGTTCAGGTGATCACCATGAACGACGCTGCCGGTTCCAATACTGGTCAACGACATGACGCACCTTGGGTGAATGGCTACTCCTACGAAGAACTTGAAAAACTACAGAGAGATGATCCAGATATCGGCGTAGTAATGCGCTGGTTGGATAACTCCCTGGAACGACCAGACAGAGACTTAGCCGCCAGTCAGAGCCCAGCGACCAGAAAGCTTTGGTTGCTATGGCAACAACTTGTCCTTCGCAACGGTGTACTCTATAAACAGTGGGTAACAACAGACAGAATCCAGTCCTACTTGCAGTTAATCGTTCCCAAAGAGTTAAGAGAAACTGTATTGCGAGCAACCCATGATGCTGTTACCTCCGCCCACCTTGGTGTCAAGAAAACCGTCCAGAAAACCAAGAGGAAGTTCTACTGGTATCGGCTGAAGGAGACAGTACGGGACTGGATCCGGAAATGTGCTAAGTGCGGCGCCCGTAAACGACCACACAAGACCCCCCGAGCGCCCCTTAAAGACTATAGAGTTGGAGCACCAATGGACAGAATGGTTACTGATGTCCTCGGTCCGTTTCCAGTCAGTGACCAAGGCAACAAATACATCTTACTTGTTGGTGACCAGTTTTCCAAATGGATGGAAGCCTATGCAATCCCTGACCAGAAAGCAGAGACAATTGCCCACAAGATAGTCTATGACTTCATTTCTCGATTCGGTGCCCCACTTGATTTACATTCTGATCAAGGCAGAAACTACGAGTCGAACTTATTGCATTCTGTTTGTGAACTGCTGCAAATTCACAAGACAAGAACAACGCCATATCATCCGTCCGCCAACGGTCAAGCTGAAAAGTTTAACCAAGTTCTGGTTAATATGATTTCCGCTTACGTTGACGACAACCAGAAGAACTGGGATGCCCATTTGCCCCTTCTAACTTCAGCATATAGGAGTTGCCAGCACGAGACGACTGGATACTCCCCAAATATGCTAATGTTGGGTCGTGAGACACACGCCCCAATTGACCTTGTGTTTGGTAGTCCACCGGAAGAACAACCCCCGACTGAGTGTGATTACGTCATCGCCCTAAAGGAGAGAATGACTCGAGTGCACCAGATAGTTCGTGATCACATCTGTCAAGCCAGTCAGCGTCAAAAACGGGACTACGACACCAGACTTTCATATCACAACTATGCCGTTGGTGATCTTGTGTACGCGATGGACAGTGCTAGAGTGCCAGGTCTTTCCCCTAAACTGAACAAAGCCAAATGGAAGGGACCCTGTATCATTCAGCGCAAGCTGAGTGATCTGCTGTTTGAGATTCGTTCGAGTCAGCGAGGAAAATCAAAAGTCCTCCATCACGATCGACTGAAACGGTACCGCAGCAATGATGTTCCCCCGTGGATGAGGACCATGCAAGAAACTTTGCTGAGGAAAGCTGCTCCGTCCCAGGAACCGCCCATCCCAACTACCCCCGAGGCGCAGACCCACAGTTCACCCGTCCCAACAGCTGGTGGTCATACACCGAGCACTACACCGAGCACTACACCGAACACTGCACCGAGCACTGCAGTGACAGCCCCCTCTCCACCCAGTACTGAAGCCCCACCGACTTCAAGTAATCGGAGAAGTTCCCGCACCAGACGACGACCAGGAAGACTGACTGATTTCTCCACGTGAACTATCCGTTCCGCGTCCGCCACACTGGACAATCATTCACATGTGGTGCTTCAGGATATACGCGTTATATTCTTCTTTCATTTTTCTAGACCATAGTCTTAGATTTAGTATTCGTAGTGCGTAGCCCAAAATGTGACAAATTGACTCTACCATTCGCCCATCCAGTTTGAACCTCATGAACTCTAGAATTTGCTGATGTTTCCGTGAACTGATGATCAACAGTGAACTGATGCCCGCGTTCCTTCATCTGTTGAACTTTATTGAACTCTTATTGAACTCTAATCTGATATTGTGTATTTTTGCTCTCCGTGTACGACGAGGACGTCGTATATTCTAGGGGGGGGATAGTGTTGCGAACCTTGCCTCGACTGATTTCGGAACACCGAAGCACTAGCGCCCTCTAGAATTGTGTCCTTGCTGTACACGTGATCATTTCCCATTGATTATCTATTATATGCTATTGACCATTTATTGACCAAGAACTGATCAGTGTATTGCTAAGCTAAGCTATTTCTGGCCCTCGAGACTCTTGCAATGCCGCGTGACACGATCGTCTGAGATTGCGCCATATCTTGCATATGCAATATGCCCCAGAAGCTGATGCTGCATGCGTGCACGCAAGCCCCTGCAATGCTTTGTACACAGAGCCAGATTATGTGTACATCGAATGCTACTTGTCTCCTGAACACGCCCCGTATACCTAGTTGTCAATCAGAGCTTCTAGCGCGAAGTTGTGCCAAATAAGGAGATAGAAGTTGTTGTGTAACCTGCTTTTGCACATGTCCTGCGACATGCTTTGCACCTGTCCCGCCATCCTTTGCACACTGTCTATACATGCTTATGCACACGTTTGCACACATCCCGCCATGCTCTTGCAAACGTCCCACCATGCTCTTGCAAACGTTCCTACCGCCTTAGGCTATGGATACTTCACCTTGCTGCTTTCCCATTGGCTAAGGTGTATATTCTTCCTTATGTTTTATTCATTCTTAGGCCCAGGATTCTCGATATAAGTCGAGCTGATCCTAAGATTCGATGTTCATTCGCTGATGAGCACCGGTTCCGATCAAAGCTAGCAACACCGGTACCGTACGTTATTCCAATAGAGCAGTGCCTCGTCGTGTCTATTGGTCTACAAGCAATGCTGTGTTGTGCCTCCGATCGTTAGCATTGAGTTGCATGTTG
This sequence comes from Astropecten irregularis, assembly GCA_963971285.1. Lineage (NCBI taxonomy): Eukaryota > Metazoa > Echinodermata > Asteroidea > Paxillosida > Astropectinidae > Astropecten > Astropecten irregularis. Next base: position 382,434 of record OZ020244.1, on the reverse strand, counting down.
TAAAGTATACCCCCGTATACTTCCCTGCGTTCTGGGTTATTGGTATCCCCGTACCATGCCACGTACGTACCACGTGTACCCGAATGTATGTGCGGCTATCTGAGATGCGTTACGTTGGGTTAGCTATGCTGAGATTTACCGGCTCTCCAGTGTAAACTGATAAAGGTTTCACCGTATACAATCCCGTATACTCTGTCCATGTGCTTATTATGTCATGTTCTGTGATTACAGATAGAGAATGTTAATAAACCAACTCAGTCATATTTTGTCACGAAGTTACTGTCTTCCGTATTACATATATTATTTGCGTGTCTGTAGTTGAGTCAAACCTCAATGATTAGGTACGCAACAGTACTATACAACCTTTACATGTATTGCTTTATTCTCCTTTGTCTTCTACTCAATGACTAAAGTTCTTCCATGCTAAAATATACAGTGCCAATGATTGCCTAAAAATGTCCACGTTTCTAACTAGCAAAGTTTTAAACATTTAGTTCAATCGTGTAATAATAAGTTGATACAATGTTCTCAAAATTCAAACTAACTATTAAGCATTGCTCCTATGGTGGTTGTAATATTACATTCATTTAGATTCAGATACATATACATGTACAAGCAATACCAACCATCACTGACCACACAGCAATGAAATGTTCAATTTGTATTAATCATTTGTAGAACTGCGCCTGCTTAGGCCCTGCTTCAATTTAAGCGGTCTTAATTTGTAATTTCCCTTTGGTGAAGTCATTTATCGGGATATCGGATTTTGCAGGCACAACTTTGGCGGATTCCGGAACCAAAAAACTCTGTCATTATAGTACATGTAACTCAAGCTTACTTTAAATCAAGAGAAGAACTCCACAATATTTCTGGTCATCTTTGCATCTTAGATACGGTCAAGTTAAAAGGTCCAATTGTTTCATGACACATTCCATTCCCATATTAATTGTATTACTTTTGGTTTTTAGTTCATTTGATTTGCAGTAATCATCACTGAGTGATGATAGACAGTTGCAGGGCCATACATTTACCACAACTCAAAATCATTCCCCTTGCTTGCTGTCTGCTCATTTAAAAAAGCCATTTCCATGCAAAATGTCTCCTTCAAAAAATCAATGCCCTTGCAGCCTGTATATGGTCCCTCTTCATGAAAACATCACTGTCCTCGGTCGGTTGGTAAATTATCTCCCTGAAAAAAATCAATGACCCTAATTGCTAACTGTCTGCAAGAAAAGCTAATGTCTTGCTCCCTGTCTCCACAAAACTTTGCTTGCTTTGCTATCTGTCTTCCGAAAGAGCCAATCCCTTACACCTTCTGTATATACAATTCACTCTTCTTGCTATGTCTCCTTGATAAATCAATGCCATTTATTTACATGTATGGCTATCTGCTGGGTTTGGCAATGCTCTAGTAATGCTCTAGCACATAACATTTTAGATTCACTGAAATTGAGAGGTCAATTGTTTCAGGATACCTTCCATTCTCATCATTATTGTATTATTGCTAAGTTGGTTTTTGGTACAGTGTACATTGGATTTGCTGTGATAATAGGCAGTTGCAGGGACATACAGTATTATTTCCCATAGTGAGGGCCTGAGGGGGTTTATAAATATACAATCATGGAGGAGCACACTATTATTTTAGTATGTAGATGCCTTTTTGCTGTTTCCTACTCGTTGCGCTACCTAGATACCTATCCTACGTCAGTGAAGGGCAAGCCTAATTTGCATATTATAATGATTCTGCCGGTGGCGAGTTTGTCTCGCTAGCAAAATGGCCATGCTTTGTGGTATGGATACAAATGATAGTAGTACATCATAAGAGATAAGTAGTCCAGAGCAGACATAGTAGATGTGCATTCAACTTATGTACTTGCAGTAGGCAATGTACAGTACAATAGAACATTTCCAGTGAAAACTGCCTATATGTAGCCCAAACACACAAGTGGTTGCCATCATATTACATTCATTCCCAATCAGCTAAGTACTGCACATGTACACACATGAAACCTGATCATTTACCATACAAGTGCAAGTTAACTCATTAGTTTCACTGATATTACAGTCTACACATTAGATAATCACTATTGCTTCAAAGCTGCATAAAAAGTATTAGGAGTCTCAAGTTGTGAGCATGCATACAAGTATAGCCACTTGCCCGGCCCCTGGTTGTGTATAGCCAATTGCCCCATGTCCCCTGGTTGTGTATAGCTAATTGCCCCATGTCCCCTGGTTGTGTATAGCCACTTGCCCGGCCCCTGGTTGTGTATAGCCAATTGCCCCATGTCCCCTGGTTGTGTATAGCTAATTGGCCCATAATTGCAACTTTTCTGGCTGTCGCCTGGAAAAAACTCACCCCTTGGTCATTGTTTGGTAGACAAATCAATGCCCTCGCTGACTGTGAGCAATTACCATGTTACACATGTACATGTCTACCCTATTCAAGATCAACCCCATTGCATACTGTATGCTCACTGTCCATTAGAAAAATCACTCTCCCGTTGGTACTATGTCTCCCTGAAAAATCAATCCCCTTATTTAATTGCTAACTGTCTGCAAAAAACCATTGCTTTACTTCCTGTCTCCATTAAAAGTCATTCTTTTGTACTCTGTCTATTAGACATTCACTCTCCTTGCTAGATGTCTACCACTCTGCCTGAAAAATCAATTCCATTAATTGCTACTTCACACTTCTTGCTGTTTATATCAAATTTGTATTATAAGTTTCCATTTGTTGCTGGGCTTGGCAAACCTGTGGAGAGCTCGGACAGGATTTTTCTTGTCACCCTAGCACTCAAATTGAGAGGTCAATTGTTTTAGGGCACTCACTCCCATAATGTATTATTACCTTTGTTTTCTGTACATCTGTTTTTTTCTATGAGTGAAGCAATTGAAGAGCCACACATTGCCTATAGAGAGAGTGGTTTCTATACTAAATTATTTCTTTCTGTGATTTTCAGCAATAATTTAACCTAAGCAAGAAATATGAGTTGGTAATCTGCTCATCTCAGAAACAATTTTAGAGCAATTTTTGAAGAGATATTTGGGACATACAATATCCCAATATCATAAAATAATGTAAATTAGGTACATAATAGGCATTTTTCTCCTTTTGCAAAAAATTTAGTGTCTGACCAAGTTCACTCTCAGTTTTGACAAGACCAACCATCGTGCTTTGCTGCATCATGTACATTGTATGTCAATCTTCTGCAGTGATCTATGGGAGAGATTGCTCTATGAATCTACAATGTAAATATAGAAACCTTTCATCCTGTTAGTAGCATCAATTGTTTTGTATTGTTCCAGCATGACTTTCTACAGCTCAGCACCCTTTCTGTGGGTGTTTTCTTGTTTCTGGACTTAAAGACTGTTTCAAGAGTCACTTACCTACTTTTGCAGTGAGTCGGCAGTACTGTGCCTGTGCACTAATAGCTTGTTGTTGCTTGCAGATATTAAACCAATGCCATTGGACCAGCATTTACATCAAGTTCCTATAAGAGAAGAGAATTACACTTTCCTGTTACTTATGTCTCATTTACTGTTTGATTTCCCTTCTGATGTAAGCAAGGTAAGTTTGTGGAAAGTTGGCAGTGGTTTTGAGGTGTGCAGGGAAATGTTGAAGGGAGTCAGTGACATGCAGAGTGACACTCAACATACATGCAACAGAAAATAAACACACACACGCACTAAACATCAGCCATTGAATGAACAACACAAAGAATAGCTGAGTAATATTTCAGCTTCCTTCATGAAGTTAACAGATGAAAATGCTATTCTGCATTATTGGTATTGGTTTACAATAGCACCCTGTTCCTAACTAGACCTGTGTTTATTGGTAACAAACACTGTTTCACGTATGTTTTATAAAATAAAAAAAAACATTGCACAGAATTGGCCCAGTACAGAATTAGTTCATCAGCGGTGTCTTAAGGCCATAAAAAAAATTTTGTTGTATTGACCATAAACATTTTAAACCAAAAAAATAAAATAAAATTAATGGCGCCAGTGTTGCACCAATGACCGAAAAATAGATGAATACAAGATTGAAATCATTCGAATAATATATCATTGGGAAGATGAGACACTAAGGAACATTTGTATATGTAGAAAGTGTGTGAAATGTGATGACAAGAGGGTCGCGCACCAGAGCCGAACATATCCCTCGTAAATCAGGCGGTTGGACGTGTGGCTATTAATATTATTTAAGGATGGAGCGGCTTGAGCGAAAATTCGTGCCACACTAGTGGGGCTAGGGCGAGTCGGTAAGGGGCGAATTAATTGGTTAGGGGCAAGTTGGGGAGTAAGGGGGCCAGTTGGCAGGGCCAGGGGGCGAGTTGGTAAGGGGCGAGTGGGCTAGGTTTAACAACGCATACACGACCGTGTACTGGCATGTATGATAAATGTTACTTGTGATTTGTGGTAAACAAACTTTGACAACTCACTTCATGTCCGTCTTCAAGTTTCATTTTGCTCACATCGGACACCTTCCCTCGGCCCAATTCTTGTCCCAGAATCATCCTGAGCCTCTTCTCAGACTGGTTTTTAAGATTTGCGAAGAGAAATCCATGCAGAAATATGCACAAAAACACGAAATAATGAGGTAAATATGCCTCAAGAAGTTGCAATGTCTGAAAATGATGAACTTGTTGTGTTTTGTCCGACTGAGGGCGCTATTGTCGCTTTACGGTCCTCACCTTACAGATTATCATAATAATTATTTTGTTTTTTGGTCAAAGAAAATAATGCAGATTCATGGGCAACAAAATGAAAAAGATGCTGCAGTAACAGTCATCTGTGAAATGTTCAGTCCCAAACGGTGGCCACTTTTTGAGAAAACAATGAAAAATGCCCACAGTATTTGTTTTTTTTATTTCACCGGTTTTTTTTCTTAACTTTAAAAGATAAAAATTATTTTTGGTCATTACTTTTAATCTTTTCTGGATAAATACAGCATTTCAGGTGGACAAATTAACGATATGTTTCTACCATCACCATCTTTATACTTTTTATACCTAAATCTGTGAACATGTCTGTTTTGGTTTCCTACCAATTAAAGGGATTGCATACGTTTGGTAATTTGAGCCTATTGTTTGTTTCAAACCAATATAATTGTATATATATACCATAAAACTAACCTGTGAAAGTTTCAATTCAAAAGGTGGTAGCGTTTGTGAGATTTTGGCGACAAACTAGAGCGGTTATTTCACGCCAGATAACAGTTAGTCAATAGCTGAGAAGCGTTACGGCCATAACGCTTCTCAGATTCATAATTTTTGGAGATAAAAAGTGACATATTTTTCCATAACCGCGGTACTTCGAATTGAACGTTTCTCAATATGCATTATACTATCCAAAGCAGCTGTACTTCTCACCAAGTAAGTTTTTATTGCCATAAATTTTCAGAGTCATTACCAAACGTATGCAATGCCTTTAAGTATGGTAGTAACTACTACCATTAGTATTAAACACCTTTAATGGTCAACTAATTAATTCAGTTATACATTATAAAGTTACTTACTATGTACGTAGAACGCTAAGCACAGGCCCGGGAGAACGCCTAAACGGCTGATTTTCTACCCAGCACCTCTCTCATAGACTGTGTACAACCATAGACCGCTAAGCACAGGCCCGGGAGAACGCCTAAACGGCTGATTTTCTACCCAGTCCCTCTCCCATAGACTGTGTACAACCATAGACCGCTAAGCACAGGCCCGGGAGAACGCCTAAACGGCTGATTTTCTACCCAGTCCCTCTCTCATAGACTGTGTACAACCATAGACCGCTAAGCACAGGCCCGGGAGAACGCCTAAACGGCTTATTTTCTACCCAGTCCCTCTCTCATAGACTGTGTACAACCATAGACCGCTAAGCACAGGCCCGGGAGAACGCCTAAACGGCTGATTTTCTAACTCGCTATTGCCTATACGTGTGTGTACAGCAAGCCGTGTACAAAATCAGCCGTATCGGCGGTTCATAATCCGGCATCTCAGATATACCAATTGCGCGAGAATTTTGGAAAATGTATCTCGAAAAAACAAAGGTATTGCACTGGTTTCTAAGAAGATTGAATCAATTCTGGAACCTGGTTGTTCAAAACAGAAACATGTTTGTTTTTGTTGCACTATTTTTAAGGTCATAGCCATGGAAATTCAAAGTTTTTGCACCCTCGTTAAAACATGGATAAATTACAAAGGTACATTATAGGCCCCTCATGTAATGATCAAAACAAAGGAAATGGACTTCAATAAAATTTGACTTCAACAAATTTTCTTCTTTTTTTTTCAATCATTCAGCCATTGTTATTCTTTTATTTGACATAATTAACATTATGCTAAATTGTACACAATTACAGTAAAATACCATTTTGACTTTGGCATTGCTTTATCATTTGTCACAATTAAGCGTCTTCATAAAGATGAGAATATATCATATCAGGAAATACCAGCAGGAAATGAAACCATTTTTGCAGGTTTTTGTCTGGAAATAATAACCTCTAACTGCAAACCTAGGAAAGGCCAAAAACAGAATAAACCCTTGAAGGGAAACATTTCTGCAAATTCCTTTCCGACCCTCTTTCTTTGAGAGCAATCAAGCATTCTTTGCTCCAGGTCTAAATATTGACATTAATGTATGCATCTCAGAAAGTTTATGTTTTCATTTCTGCTTAAAGAATGGTTTCATGGCTACAATTAAAAAACAAAACAATATATTTTTTATTAACTAAAGTGAATAATTTGTACCTTGTTTTCTATTACCTTAAATGCTGACAATTTAATTTTAAATTAGGTTGAAGACTAAAATTTGATTTTTTTGTTCAACAATCAATTAATATTAAATTGATCAGTGGTGATGAAGGAGTAAATAAATTCATTTCATTAAGTTAAGTAAACCGAAGGATAAAATATGATATTATTTGTTTCCCCTGGCCCTCAGTTTGATTATTGTAGTCAATCATTTACAGAAAGGTAAAGGAAAGCTACCCATCTGCTAATAGCACAACATGAGATATAAGGTTTCTGGGTAGGACTCGTCATTTTCTCTATTATTGTCCCTCGTTCAGACTGATAATGATGCCGGTTGGAATAACAAGAAATCAGAATTGAAAATGCTTTTGGAAAAAAATGTGGTTAGACTAATAATTTAAAAATTATCATCAACTACAAACTGATGGTCTTTTCACAAATTTCTAAATTATTATAGATCAAAATAATCAAAAGAGTTCTTTACATATTTTGCTTGTATAAATCCTACCTTGATTACTTTAAGTTAAACCAACTGTCAGTATACGCATGACCAGTAGAGTACTTCTTTAATACATTATGTCTTTACCATACCAATTAAATCAGTGCAAAGGAAAAGGGGCAGAATATTTTTGCAAACACATTTTCCCAGGGCTTTATATGCATCTACACTGAAATCTTGCCAAACAAAATAGATTATTTTTACTATCCCTTATGAATCAGCCAGGATTATGAGTCTGGTGCCCTGTCTCACACCCATTGGATCATGCATACAACTTTTCAGACTTTTAAAGTATTGATGAAATAAAGTCTTTTCACCGTGGTGTTTTTCATTCTAATTTTAGTCCTAATTTCAATCAATTGATTACATTTCTTTCACCAAACTGAAGTGTTTTTCTGTATTGTGATAATTTTGTTATCAAGGACACTTGCAAGCAGGCACATTTTCTCCTTTTGTTGGTGAAAAATGTGTTAATAAAAATCAATAAGATGAAGGCAGTGCTGTGCTTGATGAATGAAAAGTGCAAGAACATGAGATGGTAACATGCAAACAAAACCCACAAAAGGAGGAATAGTGTCAACCTGCAAGTGTACTTAATTATTGCTGTGGTCAAACTTCATTTGAACTTTTAGACCTGTTTTCCAAAACAATAATGATTTTCTTCAAAAAAAAATTGAACAAAAAGAAGGAATTTGTTATATGCACACCAACAGTGAGACATACCTAAATGGGACTAATTGCTTAGATACACTGGTTCAACATTGAATCCAATGTATAAGTGTGTATAGGGGAGTATATCAGGTGCAGTTTCTGTATGTAATTAACTATAATAACCTAACCCCTCACCCCATCAGGATTCATTAACAGATTCATGAAATGTAACATGGGAATATCTCTTCAATGGGAATATACAGCTGGTTCTGAACAAAGCACAAGCTCCTTAAACTAACTGACATTCTCTTAGCAACTTACAGGTAGCTAGAATTATACCTCTGAATTGTTTCTATTTCCACAAGATATACAGGGTGTCCCAGAAAAAAATGCAACACTGTGTTAAAATTAAACTGTTTATCACTTCAATATTCAGATATGTAATACAGCCATGTCTTGGCTATCACCATGTAGAATTTAAGCATATTGCGGCTGACATTGACCCGAAATATGGCCAATTGAAAGAGTACCCCTTAAAAACAAATTTGCAAAGATAACAAGCATAGTGGTCAATAAACACATAATGTGTATGAAAGAAAGATGGGGTTTGGAGGTTGGGTAATTCGGTCTTAGTTTCTTTCACTCAATTTCTGTCCAATTTTGCTCAAATTCTACATGGTGATAGCTGATAGCCAGGACATGGCTGCATCACATATCTGAATCTTGAAGTGATAAACAGTTTAATTTTCATTAAATAGTTCCAACGCAAAGTGTTGCGGTCTTTGGGACACCCTGTATATGCCAATCATACTTTTACACACATAAATGAAAACTATTACATATTATATGAAAACATCTGGGGCTAACCTGTCAGGAATATTCCAAAACTCTTCTGTTTTAAATCCAAATTTGTAACCACCTTTAATACAGATTAGCCCCTTTACTACATGATTTACCTTGCTGTAGCCATTGTCATTCATTTGTCCATGAAATATCTCAGATATTTTATAAAGATTTGGGATTCCATGGGAGCAGACAATAATAGCTACAGCATGATAAATATTCATGATTGATGTTGGCTTGTGGATGATGAACTGTGATTCCTTCTTGCAGAGTGTTTGTAAGCCCTCAGTCCTGAGCCCATTGTTGTCTTTTCCATACACAGCAGGTGGATTCTGAAATAAATATTCATCATGCAAATAGAAATAAAACATTAAAAAAATTCAACCACTGCAGGGTGCAGTCCTTTTGTCTGTTTACTACCATTCCTTGGAAATATTCAAATGGCAATTTTTCTGGTCAATTTAAATGAAAAGGTTTGATAAGATCTACAGACCCCTGCCAATCATGATAGTAGTGCCAGTTTTCAGCTCAAATCTGCAAATTTGCCCACCCCCTCCCTCCCACGGGGAATAATCTACAAGATTGCACATAGATTGCACATCCCCCATGTACCGTTTCAAGGTTGCAGCATTGCTGCGTGTATCATTGAAACGATCCTTGGGGTAAGGCGGTGTGTGCGTGGTTTCTGACTGCCAACGAACAGGAATAATTGACTATTGGGGTCACCACCAACATAGGGCTGGATGGCTCAGCTGGTAGCCTAGCACCTGTATGGTATTCAGGAGGTCGCCAGTTTGAATCCGGCTCCAGTAAATTTTTCTTTGTTCACTTTTCAAAGATTGCACATTAATAACCACAAGGGAAACTGACTGGTCCAATTCTAAGTGATTGAAAAGTGAACAAAGAAACATTCACTGAGATTGCACATGCATAATGTGTGTAGTGATACTGTTGGTGTTGATGGTATTGACTTAAGACTTTCCAGACCAATGCCCGATTTCAAGAAACTTTACGCAGTTGCGTAAGTCCACTTACGCCATGAAATTTGTTTCGTGAAATCGACTGCAACAGTTTAATAAGCCAACATAGGAAAGCAAGAAAAGGCTAGGAACTTATTCCATAGTAAGGAGGTGCTTGGTTCAGGATCTAATTGTAGCCACTAAGTATGAATAAGTTCCTCATTTGTAATTTGACCACAAATACTCCAGGCAGAATGGGTTACCATGACTGTGATTGTTCTCCTTGGCTTGGCTTTCTACTGACTGATTCAGTAACTACTTCAAACAGAAGAAATTTCCAGTAAATTCTGTGGAGATTTCTCATAATTCTCACCTTCAGAATAAAAGTAATGGCAAGCTCATCATCATCAAGCAGCTAGGGTCATCAGTGAGTCTTGTATCCTAATCCTAGTTCCTTGATCAGTATCATGTGATGAGTGTCTTATGTTGCTCTTTATCCCTCATGAAGCTTCTATCAGATCCACTTGCAGGTAGATATCCATCCTCTCTACAAAGTACAATACATGTTCTGACTACATGAATTATTTGCCAACTCTTAGTAAACAACACAGACAATGCAATCAACAACTAACTGCACTTTCATGACTGGTAATTACAAAATACAATAGGCACTGAGCTACAGGTCAGTATGTGCTACTTTATATGAGGTATAATACCCTACAGGGTGTCGGTCACTTCACCCATTTGCCAAAGTGCCACTTGGCCTGCGCGCCATATGCCAGATTGTGCATAAATGGCAAGTGGCAAGTGGGCTATGTGTTATATGGGCAAAGTGGAAAATTGTTGAAGTGACTGTACAATGCCTTACAATGTAAACATATAGATACTCAGTGTACTTGAAATGGTAAACTGCTGACTGACTGTAGGATTCACCAGCTAGCCCACCACTTCAAAAACAAGTAATGAAATGAACTTCATCAATTCTCACCTTTGGGAATATCAGCTCATCAGTGAGTCTTGCATCTTCCCTGCCTCAGTTCCTCGGCATGTGATTGACTATCCTGTCCATCTTCTTCCAGCATCTTTCATCCAGCTGGTAGGAACTGGTTCACCTGAAGTTGACTAAAATGTAAGAATACGGGGAGAAATTTGGCCTAGCAGAGCTAGGTTACATTAGTAAAATTATATTATTATTCTAAAATGTGCAATATTTTGACCACAATGCTATGCACTGAGAAATTAAATTATAATGGGCAATGATTTCTGAGAAAATTGTCGTCTGAATAAAAATCCACAGATAAGGACCTCTGAAAATAAATCAGTGCTACTAATATGCACTGAGAGGTTACCTTGTAAGTAACAATGCACCAGGCACTGTTACAGGTTTGCAGATTTTAATGCCCTATATGAAGTTCCTTTGTGGCCACTGCCAGCAATTATCGTTCTTCAGAAAAGGTGTCCACATAAGTCAGCGCTATGCACCGAGAGGGTTACACCTTTTGTCTGCAAATTCTTATCTCTATTTTCTTAGATACTTTGTTGTAAGGATCGACCCTCTGTAAGTCAGCGCTATGCACCGAGAGGGTTACCTTAATTATACATGCAATTTCTTATCTGTTTTTTTCTGCTCCACAGTTGTAAGGACCCTTCCGGTTCAACAGCATTTCATCTGTGATGGTAGCGTTTACTAGCTGTCCATCTTCTTGCAGCATCTTTCATCCAGCTGGTAGGAACTGGTTCACCTGAAGTTCTTGACTTAAAGGTAAGAATACAGGGCGAAATTCGACCTAGCAGAGCTAGGATACATTAGTTAAATTCAATTAGCATTCTAACATGTGCAATTTTTTCTGAACACTTTTTTTACTTAGAATGACAACGATGCTAGGCACTGAGAAATTAAATTATAATGGGCAATGATATCTGAGAAAATTGTCGTCTTAATAAAAATCCACAGATAAGGACCTCTGAAAATAAATCAGTGCTACTATTATGCACTGAGAGGTTACCTGATAAGTAACAATGCACAAGACACTGTTACAGGTTTGCAGATTATAATGCCCTATATGAAGTTCCTTTGTGGCCACTGCCAGCAATTATCGTTCTTCAGAAAAGGTGTCCACATAAGTCAGCGCTATATGCACCGAGACGGTTACACCTTTGGTCTGCAAATTCTTATCTCTATTTTCTTAGATACTTTGTTGTAAGGATCGACCCTCTGTAAGTCAGCGCTATGCACCGAGAGGGTTACCTTAATTATACATGCAATTTTTTATCTGTTTTTTTTCTGCTCCACAGTTGTAAAGACCCTTCCGGTTCAACAGCATTTCATCTGTGATGGTAGCGTTTACTAGCTGTCCATCTTCTAGTAAAGAAGATTCTTGCAGCATCTTTCATCCAGCTGGTAGGAACTGGTTCACCTGAAGTTCTTGACTTAAAGGTAAGAATACAGGGAGAAATTCGACCTAGCAGAGCTAGGATAGTTAAATTCAATTAGCATTCTAACATGTGCAATTTTTTCTGAACACTTATTTTACTTTGAATGACCCCGATGCTAGGCGATGAAAAATTAAATTATAATGGGCAATGATTTCTGAGAAAATTGTCGTCTTAATAAAAATCCACAGATAAGGACCTCTGAAAATAAATCAGTGCTACTAATATGCACTGAGAGGTTACCTTATAAGTAACAATGCACCAGGCACTGTTACAGGTTTGCAGATTATAATTCCCTATATGAAGTTCCTTTGTGGCCACTGCCAGCAATTATCGTTCTTCAGAAAAGGTGTCCACATAAGTCAGCGCTATATGCACCGAGAGGGTTACACCTTCTGTCTGCAAATTCTTATCTCTATTTTCTTAGATACTTTGTTGTAAGGATCGACCCTCTGTAAGTCAGCGCTATGCACCGAGAGTGTTACCTTAATTATACATGCAATTTCTTATCTGTTTTTTTCTGCTCCAAAGTTGTAAAGACCCTTCCGGTTCAACAGCATTTCATCTGTGATGGTAGCGTTTACTAGCTGTCCATCTTCTTGCAGCATCTTTCATCCAGCTGGTAGGGACTGGTTCACCTGAAGTTCTTGACTTAAAGGTAAGAATACAGGGAGAAATTCGACCTAGCAGAGCTAGGATACATTAGTAAAATTCAATTAGCATTCTAACATGTGCAGTTTTTTCTGAACACTTATTTTACTTAGAATGACAATGATGCTAGGCACTGAGAAATTAAATTATAATGGGCAATGATTTCTGAGAAAATTGTCGTCTTAATAAAAATCCACAGATAAGGACCTCTGAAAATAAATCAGTGCTACTAATATGCACTGAGAGGTTACCTTATAAGTAACAATGCACAAGGCACTGTTACAGGTTTGCAGATTATAATGCCCTATATGAAGTTCCTTTGTGGCCACTGCCAGCAATTATCGTTCTTCTGAAAAGGTGTCCACATAAGTCAGCGCTATATGCACCGAGAGGGTTACACCTTTTGTCTGCAAATTCTTATCTCTATTTTCTTAGATACTTTGTTGTAAGGATCGACCCTCTGTAAGTCAGCGCTATGCACCGAGAGGGTTACCTTATATATGCCATTTCTTATCTGTTTTTTCTGCTCCACAGTTGTAAAGATCCTTCCGGTTCAACAGCATTTCATCTGTGATGGTAGCGTTTACTAGCTGTCCATCTTCTGGCAGCATCTTTCATCCAGCTGGTAGGAACTGGTTCACCTGAAGTTCTTGACTTAAAGGTAAGATTACAGGGGGAAATTCGACCTAGCAGAGCTAGGATACATTAGTAAAATTCAATTAGCATTCTAACATGTGCATTTTTTCTTAACACTTATTTTAGTTAGAATGACAAGAAGCTAGGCACTGAGAAATTAAATTATAATGGGCAATGAATTCTGAGAAAATTGTCGTCTTAATAAAAATCCACAGATAAGGACCTCTGAAAATAAATCAGTGCTACTAATATGTTACTTATAATAAGTAACAATGCACAAGGCACTGTTACAGGTTTGCAGATTATAATGCCCTATATGAAGTTCCTTTGTGGCCAGCATTTATCTTTCTTCAGAGAAGGTGCCCCCATAAGTCAGCGCTATGCACTGAGAGGCACGTAACCCTCTATTGGCAATCATATCTGTATTTTCTAATAGATGCTCTGTTGGATGTAACACTCTGTAAGTCAGCGCTGTGCACAGAGAGGGTTACCTTCCAACACATCATAAGGCTTATTGATTCATATGTTTTACCCTGTTTCTCAGCATCATATGTGATGGTGTGATTGAGCTGTTCACCTCCATGCAACATCTTTCATCAAACTGGTAGTTATTGATCCTCTTTAGTTCAGCCAAGCTAATACAGAAATGCAAGACAAAATTCAGCCTAGCAAGGCTAGGTTACATTGTTAAAATATCTTCACAGAATGTGGGTCATTCCTTAAATGCCAGTACAAATAGCTTTACTCTCCAACTATATTGCAACATTTAGAGAATTATGGATCATTACATAAAGGGCAAAATTAGCTCATCATTTTCATGAGGAGTTTGATCATGAGAATACACTTGATATGTGCCAAAAGGGGACTTGAAAGTATGTTGACTGACTGATGAATTGTTTGAAATGTTTGGTTGCTGGCCAAATCAGAATTGTAGTAGGAACGGTGATATTTGAGTTGGGTAGGTCTATAATTAACTGACCAACTTGGAGTGTCTAGATAGAAGAGTTGTGGTGGGGGTTTACCCTAATTCTCACCTGTGGGAACAGTAACTGCAAACTGTAGCTGTCCATTCCTCATGCAACATCTACCATCTAAGGACAGGTAGATATTGGTCCTTTATAATTCACATGAAGCTCTTCACTATAATGTAGGAAAACAAGAACAAATCTGCCTAGCAGAGCTAGGTTACATTAATTAAATATTCAGATGTATTACAACAACCTTCTTTTCAGGACAATTTAGCACTTTAATGTAAAGTGATATAGAAATTAATTGCAGCTCAAAGACCATATGGTGAAATAATCTTCATCATAACTAACCTTGCTCAGATGGCTTACCTTTAATGAGCATTTTAGTATTCATATTTTAGAAATATCTGGTTAATGCTTAACACAGACCTGAATAAAAAAAAGGAAAAATACAAACCAATCACAATCTTCTGATAAATGCAACACAATCAAGCCCATCACACACAGATTCTATTTGTAAGGACAAACAACATCAAGCCTGCTCATACTGTCATACCACCAACAGAGGGCGCTCTATTATCTTCCAAGATGGCTGATTAAACTGAGTCATAAAAGCAGACATAGCTCTCCGTGTACCTTGTATATCTAGGCAACCTACTAACATGGTGGCAGCGGTAAATTAGCTGCATTACTACAAGCAAACACCGCTGAACAGTAGCTGAACACTTTCGAGCGATTCTGGTGTGAACTGGAGTCGGTAAACCGAGAGTTTTGACGCCGTTTTCTACGCACGAAAACCACGTGAATTACACAGGATCGGGTCCCATTGACTGTACGTGTACACTGTGACTGTATACCTCCGTGCACAAAACGATAACTTGGCGACCAGACTTGCCGTGCTACAATCCGGTAAGCTGTTTCTGTTCAATACATAACCTGGTGTATCATAGTTCAACCACCATGGCAGAGAACAATAGCCTTAATCCCAGGATGAACTGGGGAAATCCTGATCAGTCAAATGCTATCCTCATCTTCAAACAACAATGTGCACTGTATTTCTCGGTGAAAGACACACCGGTGGCCAAACAGGTAGACCATATTCTACTCTTCATGGGTGCACAAGGGCTCCGCATATACAATTCATGGAGTCTGCCTGAGGATGAGCAGAAAGACCCTGATGTCGTGTGGGAGAAGTTCATGCAACAAATACAGCCGAAGGAGAATTTCCGTGTGGCCAGGCTGTACCTACAGAAGTTCGCACAGAGAGACAGTGAGACAGTAGATGAATTCCTGTCCCGACTCAAACTACACGCCAAGAAATGCGACTTCAAAGATGACAATGAGCTCAAAGACAGAGTTATCGAGCAATTCATCACTGGCGTCAGGTACACAGAGCTGCAGAAAGAGCTTCTTGCCAAAGACAAGAGCCTCACTCTCCATCAAACACTCGAGTTGGGCCGTACACATGAAGCTTCCATCAACCACATGCGACAATTAGCCCAGGTCCAACCGACTGACCTTGCCGTTGATGCTGTCCATACTGGCAGAAAGTGTTGCAACTGTGGAGGTTCTCACCCCTTCCGACCGAGAGACCGCTGTCCTGCTTATAACGCCACATGTAACAAATGTGGCAAGCTGAATCACTGGCGAAACGTGTGCCGTTCCGGTTCAACCAACCAGAGTCAGCAACGCCGTTCCAGATCCAAGTCACGGGACAAGTCCGATAAGCGTCACCAACATCGATCCAGATCCAGAGGAGGGGCAGCAAACCAGCGTGATGTCGACTCAATCTCACAGTCGACCCAAAACACCAACCTCGAGGACGAGTTCGACCAGATGGTCATCAGCCCAATTCTCGTGTCTGACATCTCCACTGCTGAACATGCGACACCAGACACTCGAGATGAGGCCTACACATTCATCGCGGTGAAACGTGACAGCAAGATGCTTGTGAAACTCCGTGTGAAGGTAGACACTGGTGCCCAAGGCAACACACTACCCCTTCGCATGTATCGCCGCATGTATCCAGAAAGGCTAAACGCTGATGGATTCCCCAAGTCAGACTACACATCCAATCAACGCACTGTGCTCACTGCTTACAACAACACACAGATCAAGCAGTACGGTTCAACGTCCCTCACTTGCAGGTATGGAGACAGTGCATGGACTGCAGCTGATTTCTTCATCGTCGAGTCAGATGGCCCTGCAATACTTGGCCTACCTTCTTCACGAGAACTCAAGCTTGTGACCCTGCACTGTGCAATAAACAAGCCACAGTGTGCCCCGATCAACTCGACAAAGGACCTGCAGTGCCAATACCCTGAACAGTTTGACAGAATCGGCAACTTCCCTGGCACATACCGCATAGTCCTCAAAGATGATGCCCACCCAAGCATCAGTGCTCCCCGCAGGTGCCCCATAAACATCAAAGATGAACTTAAATCAGAGCTGGACGCCATGGAGCAACAAGGCGTTATCCGACGTGTGACCGAACCAACTGATTGGGTCAGCAGCCTCACAGTCTCCAGGCGACAAAATGGCAAACTGAGAATCTGCCTCGACCCCAAAGATCTCAACAACGCCATAAGACGATGTCACCACAAAACACCGACCATTGAGGAGATCACTCACAGCTTCTCTGGCGCACAGTTTTTCAGCAAGCTGGACGCGAAGAATGGCTACTGGTCGGTGCGACTAGACGAAGAAAGTTCCATTCTCACAACTTTCAACAGTCCCTTCGGACGGTATTGTTACCTACGACTGCCCTTCGGTCTTGTGATGAGCCAAGATGTCTTCCAGCTCCGCATGGACCAGTTTCTCGAGTCCTGCCCAGGCGCAATCGGCATCGCTGACGACATCGTGGTGTTTGGCGCTACAGAGGAAGAACACGACAACAATCTTCACCACTTGATGAAGGCTGCCAACCAGTATGGCCTGATGTTCAACAGCTCGAAATGCGCAATCAAGACCGGACAGATCAAGTTCTTCGGCATGATCTACGACAAGCATGGCGTGCATCCAGATCCTGACAAGGTCACGGCCATCAAACAGATCAGCCCGCCAGCCAGCAAGACTGCACTCCAAGAATTCCTTGGCATGGTGACCTACCTCAGTCCCTTCATCCCCCATCTGTCGGAACACACAGCGGACTTACGCGGTCTCCTAAAGAAAGACACTGACTTTGCCTGGTCTGCTTCACATCAAATAGCATTCCAGAAAGTCAAAGACCTCATCTGTTTGGAGACGATCCTAACATACTTCGACCCGTCCAAAGAAACGACGATCCAAGTCGACGCATCGAGTAGGGGACTCGGTGCAGCCCTGACACAAGATGGAAAGCCAGTCGCATTCGCTTCGAAGTCCCTGAGTGGAGCCGAACAACGCTATGCAAACATTGAGAGAGAACTCCTCGCTGTCATCTTTGGCTGTGAGCGATTTCACACCTTCGTCTATGGCAACAAGTTCACAGTAGAGAGCGACCACAAGCCTCTCGAGATGATCCAGCGGAAATCACTCAAAGCAGCTCCTCCGCGACTCCAGCGCATGCTCCTTCGCCTCCAACCCTACGATGTTACAGTCATCTACAGGCCTGGCAAGGAGATGCTACTTCCTGATAGCCTTTCCCGCCTCCCAGTGGCAAATGACAATCACATCGACCTTGACCTTCATGTGACATTCGTCAGATTCACACAACCACGACTGAACATGCTGCAGCAACACTCTGCCTCAGACGCAACCCTCACGAAGCTGAGAGATGTAATCATCAATGGATGGCCAGAGCGACGCCAAGAATTGCCAAAGATTCTCCATCCATATTGGCCATTCCGAGATGAGCTCGCAGTGGAAAATGGTCTTATCATCAAAGGTGAATGCATCGTGATCCCCGACTCACAGCAGCAGCATGTCCTTACACAATTGCATGAAGGTCACCAAGGTTGTGACAAAACCAAGCTGAGAGCAAGAGACTGTGTCTACTGGGCTGGCATAGCGAAAGACATTGAGGCATTAGTCAACAACTGCACCACATGCCAACACTTTCAGTGTGCACAACCTCCCGAAAGCCTCCTTCAGCACACTATCCCTACCCGACCATGGCAGGTAGTGGGCACAGATTTGTTCTTCTTCGAAGGTGATAATTTCCTCATCGTGGCTGACTACTACTCAAAGTTCCCGTTCATTAGGAAACTTCCAACTCCCTGTACCAGTCAAGCAGTGGTCAGTGCCACCAAACAAATCTTCGCAGAGCATGGTATCCCAGAACGAGTCGTCAGTGACAATGCCAGACACTACGACTCGGCTCAGTACAAACACTTCTCTGACACCTGGGGCTTTGACCATGTCACCTCATCACCCCACTATCCCCGATCCAACGGATTCGTCGAGCGGACCATTCAGACTGTCAAGAAAACGCTTCTGAAGGCACGAGCAAGCGGAACAGACATCAACATGGCACTATTGTGCATCCGCACAACCCCAGTTGACCACAAGATCCCCAGTCCAGCGCAACTCCTCTACAACAGGAAGGTGCGTGGAAATCTTCCAGTTAAGATTCGCAACACTCTGACATCACATGACCAGATTCAAGACCGTCTGTACCAACGTCAACTGAGCCAGAAGCAGTGCCACGACAAACATGCTCGAGATCTCCCCCCACTCCGAGCAGGTCAAACAGTCTCCATCCAAGATCCACACACTCATCGTTGGACACCAGCGACCGTGCAACAGCAATGCCATGAACCTCGATCCTATGTGGTTCAAACCCCCAATGGAAGCATCCTACGTCGCAATCGCAGACACATTCGCGACCTGCAGCCAGTCAAGAAAAGGGTAACCTTCAACCTTGACTCACCACAACCAACACAGCGAGTTCCAGCTACTCCAACTCCAACTGCCCAGATGACCGCACCTACTGACAACAACTCCGGAGGCAATCGACAGCAACAATATCAAACGCGCTCTGGACGAACTGTTCGAAAACCACAAAAACTGGACTTGTGAACACTATATCTACTTCAAGTTCCATCCAACCAGAACTCACTAATTAAGGCGCTTAATTGACACCAAAATTTTCAGCACTTGATTTGATTCCGAATGAACACTATCTTGAGTACAATTAAGAACAATCTGCAGTGAGAATGTTTTGCTACATCATTTTGCAATCAAAACTTGTTTTTGTTTTTTCATGAACAACCATTTGCTAAAGACTGAATCACCATTTTTGGGTTTTCCGCGCAAGCGAAAACCCTTTATTTTTGTTCTGTTTTTTTTTTTTTTTCTTCCTCTTCTTCCTGCAGATTTCGTATAGACTTTGTACAGGGGCATTCTACACGCCACTTTGGTCACTTTTAAACGGCTGATCTTAACCAAACTTGGTATGTAGGAAGTCCATATAGGGTAGTTGTCTCCCGAAACTTTTCGTCATTATGACGTCATCAGGTGTCACGTGACAGTGTCTTAAAGGGGCAAACTTCAGACATCACTTATGAACGAACCCTAAGTTTGATTGAGTTGAAACTTGGTATGTATCTAAGTCGGGAAGTGTTATATCGAAAAATTTCAATGACGTCATCATGACGTCATCAGGTGTCACGTGACAGTGTCTTAAAGGGGCAAACTTCAGACATCAATTATGAACGAACCCTAAGTTTGATTGAGTTGAAACTTGGTATGTATCTAAGTCGGGAAGTGTTATATCGAAAAATTTCAATGACGTCATCATGACGTAATCAGGTGTCACGTGACAGTGTCTTAAAGGGGCAAACTTCAGACATCAATTATAAACGAACCCTGAGTTTGATTGAGTTTAAACTTGGTATGTATCTAAGTCGGGAAGTGTTATATCGAAAAATTTCAATGACGTCATCATGGCGTCATCAGGTGTCACGTGACAGTGTCTTAAAGGGGCAAACTTCAGACATCAATTATGAACGAACCTTAAGTTTGATTGAGTTGAAACTTGGTATGTGTCTAAGTCGGGAAGTGTTATATCCAAAAATTGCAATGACGTCATCATGACGTCATTCTCTGATTTTTTATGATTTATTGAAATTTTGGGTTATTAAAGTTCTTTTAACGATATCAAGTAAACAAAACAAGATATCTTTGAATTTCTTTTTGATAATTCTTAAGCATACACCATAGATGAACACTGCATAGACAAAAAATCGGTGATGTCATCATGACGTCATAAAAATTGCATTTTTTATAACAGTAGAAACGGCCGATCGCCTCGAAAATTGGTAGGTTGGGGAAATGGAAGTTGCGGATCGTTATTATGAAGTAACGTCACGACAGCGTCATCACTTGAATTTTTATGATTTATTAAATCTTTCTCACGCTAGCCCAATGACTTGTACAGAGCTCTGTACGTGAAAATATTGGTCATAAAATGAAACATATGATTGAAACGCCATTCATGCCAGGCGCGCGAAAGGTTGTTAGCGAAAGGTTGTTTGCCTACTTTATATATGCCGTGTTCTCCTTTTTTCCTTATCATAGTTGCCTACAGCGTAAATGCTGTTTTTTACAAGACAACCACGCACGCGCAACAATCTACTTAGACCGTTTTCAGTAATGCATGAATCGGTAATCCGAGCACACGGTTTTGAATGGCGCCCTCTTTTGATTAATCAAAGTACATAGTTGCTTGTTTTAATCAAAAGAGGGCGCCATTCAAACCATCTGCTCGGATGACTGTTATTCGTTAGGCCATGCCAGGGGTGCTTTGTTGTCAGACAGCAGTGTTTACCCGTTCGCATCTATATGGCACTCAGTCACACATAGTTTTATAAAACCACTTTATGTGGCCAAGACACGTGACGTAAGATTAAAGGGGCACACTTCAAAACTCCAAAAGTGATTTGTTTAACTCAAGTTTTCTACATTTAGATACGGTCACTTTTAAAAAATCTGTCTCAATCAAACAAAATAAGTGATGTGTTTTAATTGGAGAAATATTTTATATCATTATGCGGAAAAGCCATGTGTTCTGTTTTAAACAGACACAACCTCTAGTTTTTATTGTGACACTACAGTTTAAAGGACAATCCAAGACTCTGAACACTCTTTTGCTACTTTATTACTGGACTGTCCACGAAGTTCAATTCTGGAGATTTCATTCAGTTTATTTCTTCTTTTTTTTTCCCTCATAAATCACTCCTAAATGATATCTAACTTGTGCTTGGAACCAGGAGAAAAAATAATTGCAAATTTTTTTTTTTTTCAAAAAAGGGGGATGTCATACCACCAACAGAGGGCGCTCTATTATCTTCCAAGATGGCTGATTAAACTGAGTCATAAAAGCAGACATAGCTCTCCGTGTACCTTGTATATCTAGGCAACCTACTAACACATACCACTTGTGCCATTACACAGTGATAACATTGATGTCAGTTCCATTACAATGAGAAGTCTATTGCCTGGTAATGTTGAGATCAATACAGGACAAAAAAGGAGTAAAACTGATTAGTACATGTTACTGATGGAAGTATGGGGCAAAGTCTGTGGGAAAAGGAAAAATAAAGGAATTAGTACATGCATCATTACGGGAAACCACCTTTGAATTAAGGCAGCATCCATTACTTTTACATACATTTATGAACAGCACTGTAATCCAGTCATACAGCTCCATTGATAATCCTTCAGAAAAATAAAGTGCACATCATTCATAATAATATGGGACAAAACATGGGGAAAAAATTATTAGTACATGTTCCTAATATAATGATACCTGTACATACAGACATCATAAATATTTTAACATCTTTATTCATTTCACTTGAAATCATACACCATTTATAAACAACTTGACATAAATGATGTCAAAAGATTGAGAAAAATATACAAAGTAGTACATGTTTTTTGCTGGGACAAGGCATGGGGAGTTTAAAATGATTAGTACATGTGTTTGTTATATGTTTATATGCAATGTACCAAGCTTGATATTAACACTAGCCAAGCAATAATGTCACATCAAGACTGTGTAGTCAAGATGTCTTCTTGTGGGAAGTCAATTACATATAGGCTATAAAACCCATGCTTAATATCAAGCACATTATAAACCTACACAATTGAAATATGGGAAAAGACAAGGGGAGAAAAAAGATTAGTACAAGTTCATTGTTGACAATCACTTGTACATTAATGGAGGTAATAAAGTACATTGAAGGAGGCATTGATCTACAATGTTCCATTGGAATATGGAACAAAGCTTGGGATAAAAATAATTAGTACATGCTTACAACAAATCACAAGTACATTAAGCATGGCACTATCACATGTACTTTCTGAGATGACTGTTACATTAAGACCACCATTAATTTACAAGCCTTAGTTTACCAGATTTTTTTTATTTTTATTTTTTTTATGGAAGTCGCCCAACACAAGGCACAAAGGTCACTCGAGGTGAGATCTAAAAAAGAAAGAGAAAGGAAAAGAAAGCGCACAGAATTAAGATAACAGAAACCTATTCACATTGCACTTGAACTTAGACAAATTATATACAGCAGGGAAACAGGATGCAGGTAAGGAGTTCCAGAGTGAAGCAGTACGTGGAAAGAAACTCGTAGCATACCCCTTGGACCTGCATTTGGGAGTCACGACTGTATGAGGATGGGATTTGACTGAGAGGCGAGTGGTTCGTTGTGAGGGACGGTCAACAGGGACGACCAACGAAAGACCATTGGAACACATGCCGTGATAGTATCTGTAAAACAGGCTCAGTGAAGATACATTGCGACGATGTGAGAGGGGTTCCAAGGAAGATGACAATTCTTGGCCCACCAGGTTAACAACTCGACGCTGTATTCTGTCCAACAGAGAAAGGTGACAAGCTGGAGCACCGGACCAGATGTGACAACAGTACTCCATAACAGGGCGGATTGTCGTCTTGTATAAGTACAGAATGACAGGGGGGGAAAGGCATTTCCGTGCACGGTATAAACAACCTACACGTTGAGAGGTCCTTTTGGCAATACCACTGATGTACTTGTCCCAGGAGAGTTTATTGGTGATGTCGAGACCAAGTAACCTGATGTCACTAACTTCCTGAAGAGATGTAGAGTTCATAGACAAGGCAGGACGAATAGATGATTTAGATGTAGATCTTGAAACAGATAACAGGTGAGTTTTCTTTTCATTGAAGGTGACGAGCCAGTCGTTCCCCCAATTGGTGACATACGTAAGATCATGGTTGAGATCATTACTAGCTTGGACTTGATGAGTGGAAAACCGGGGACCAGGATATGTTGTATACAGGGTTGTGTCGTCAGCGTAGATGGCAATCTGAGATGATATAGAATCAGGCAGGTCATTGATATAAAGCAAGAACAAAGTTGGTCCCAATACAGAGCCTTGCGGGACACCTGCGTTGACGCTGTGGACGGACGAGGACTGTCCCTCGTGAACAACAGTGAATTTTCGATTGCTAAGAAAATCTGAGATTAGATTGAGAAGTTGGCCACAGATGCCGTAGGACTTGAGCTTATGGATGAGACCCTTGTGCCAGACTCGATCAAAGGCCTTAGAAATATCAAGAGCAACAAGCCTCGCCTCACCACGGAGATCTAATATCCTGTTCAGGTGCTCAGTGACCATAGACAAAAAGTCACCAGTAGATCTGGAGTGCCGGAATCCATATTGGACATCAGTTAGTAGTGTGTTGGTTTCAAGGTAATCCATGAGATGCTGGTTGATGAGACATTCAAACACCTTGCTGATGATGGGAAGGAGGCTAATAGGTCGATAGTTAGAGGGGTCAGACTTTTCACCAGAGCCTTTGAAAACTGGGACAACGGAGGCTGCTTTCCAATCAGAAGGAAATGTGGAATTTGAGAGACAAAGGTTGTACAGTTTAGACAGGACTGAGGACAATTCGGGTGAACACATTTTCAGGACAAGAACAGGGATACAGTCAGGTCCAGTGGCTTTTGACGTGTCAAGATGTTTGATAACCTTAGATACCATCTTAGGAGTGATAATGGCTGTGGAGAGGTTGCTATCAGTCCGGAGAGGAAAATCCGGCAGATTGTGGCCCGAGTCATCGAGAGTGGAGTTGGCAGCAAATCTTTCAGCAAAGAGATTGGCTTTATCAGATGGAGAAGTAAGTACTTCGGGGCCATTAAACAGGACTGGAATTGTAGATTTGCTTCTGTTTAGGACACTATTAGCAATTCTCCAGAAATCCTTGCTACCAAGACGTTGGGTAGTTATACTATCTCGGAGAGACTCGGCATACTGGCACTTAGCGCTCTCCAGCACTTTTTTGCAGCGGTTGCTAGCAAGACGAAATTGATGTCGAGTCTCAGTAGAGCAAACACGATGAAATTGATGAAAATAATGATTCCGATGTGCAATAGCAGCAGCACAAGCGGGGGTAAACCAAGGATTTGAGTGGGGTTTGACTTGATAGGTTCGAGAGGGGACAAACAGATCCATACCAATCTGAATCCAATCAGTGACTTCAGTCGCTGCCTCAGAAGGACGGAAAACGGAGTTCCAAGGGACATCGCCTAGGAAGGATCGTAACCCGTCCCAGTCAGCCTTGCCATACTGGAAGACAGTTCGGTGGTATGGATGAGAACTGGTCGGTGTAGAGGAGCAACTTATCTGAACTTCAATGTTAACATGGTCAGACGTGCCTAGTGGGGAAAGAATTGTTGGCGTGCAAATGTTGGGATTTGAACAAAGGAACAAATCAAGGAGATATCTGTTATCAGAAGCACGATCTGGGATACGGGTGGGAGCTGAAATGATCTGGGTAAGGTCATGAGATACAGCAAAGTTGTAAGCGCTTACGCCAGAGGCATTTGTGCTGTGAGAATGAACTAGCCACTCCTTGTGGTGAACATTAAAATCACCAAAGACCATAACTTCAGCAGTAGGATGTTGAGACAGCGCAGAGTCGATGCTGCTGGAAATTGCATCAAATATGGCGCAGTGCTGAGATGATGGAGATCGGTACAAGAAGTAGAGGTACATGGTGGAATGAATAAGTGCAAGCCGGAGACATACATATTCATGAGTCACATCCTCAAGAGCGATTTCACGGCTGAGGGGAAGAGATGTCTTGACAAAAATACCATGTCCATGGCAGGGTGGAGCATCGAGTCTATGAATAACATAGCCAGGCACAGCTAGTGAAGAAGACATCACCTCATCATTAAGTCGGGACTCACAAAGAGCAAGGATGTCAGGAGAGTTTGCATGCAAAAACGACTGAATTGCAGTAAAATTACCCCTAACTCCTCGAACGTTGGCAAAACATACATTAAGGGCTTTAGATGTAGACGCCCTAGACGGTGGAGTTCTAGATGCAGGTTTAGAACGTGGTACATTAGATTGAACTGACATAATGGTTTATGAGAAGAAGGAAAAGGAACCAAGGCTTACTTAGTCAGAAAAACTGATTCGGCACCCCAAGATTGACAGCAAGAGACCCAAAGAACCCTCTGCCAAGGAGGCAGAGGCATCCGGATGGCCTCGGGAGATCAACTGGAAGTAGATGCACGGACCACCATCCATGCATGTCCATGGCAGTACAACTACCCCAGCATTTTACACCCGCTGATAGATCAGCCTCTCGTTGCATTACCAACGAGTTCGGGATCCTGTACTATCGGGCGGCCACGACCTGCAACATGTTTTTAACCTGTACCCTTCCGAGTGATAGGACTCAGGAGGTCGACAAAAGGGGCACAATAAACAGAAATTAATGAGAGCAAACCAGGGCCCCAAAACAGAAAAACCTGCCCCAAAAGTGCTGAAACAAAACAATACATATTTGCAAGTCTCTTCACAGCACAGCATAGAGACAGGAAGGGGTAAATAAAATCTGTTGCGAGACAGCCATTCTATACTGCCTCTTCCCCTATTGAGGGTAGACTACCAACCAAGACTAACGAGTTCTACCTACCCGGGTTTGAAATCAGAGTTTTCCTTCTCCTAGGTAGACAGCCGACCAAGGCTGACGAGCTCTACCTACCCGGGTTTGAAAATCGGAGTTGTCCTTCTCCTAGGTAGACAGCCGACCAAGGCTGACGAGCTCTACCTACCCGGGTTTGAAATCGGAGTTGTCCTTCTCCTAGGTAGACAGCCGACCAAGGCTGACGAGCTCTACCTACCCGGGTTTGAAATCGGAGTTGTCCCTCTCCATAGGTGAACAGAAAGTGAAAATGAAAACAGATACAATGTAGGAAGAGACAGGACACCAAGCCAGAACCCAAACCGAAGTATGGGGATACGCCTTTCCCGTCATCAGGGGATCTGTGTATATGTACCCCCGATGACATCATTGATGTTTTGATCATTCCAGGAGTCAGGCGCCTCTAACCCTACCTAAGCTAATGGGGAATGAAAAAAACATTTCCGACAAGGTGTCCCTAGAAAAGGGGTTGGGGAAGAAGTGAGAAGGTGGCAGAGAAAAGGTAAGTATGAAGAAACAGCAAGATGAAGAAAAAGGAAAGACAGCTGAGAAGGTAGAGGATGCTTATACCCTCACTCTGGTGTAGACCAGTCTCTCACCCTAATATATAAATGATAAAGTAAACGAATGAGACAACATAGAGGCAGAACATTCTGAACAGAGCAACTTGTATGGGGAGAAAAATATAGGTTAGTACATGTCCAGCGTTACATTGTATTGAAATACACAAAATGAAAACATGTTATAATGATCATGTATACTGAACATGTATGATGAATACAGGATAAAACTGATGAAAATCGTTTACTTCTCACTACATACAGTAGTGATAGCCTTCTATAGAGTGAATATCACCTGAATGGATCCATGAAGATTCTTGTGTTGGATGTATATGTGACTCATTCAAGAATCCTTCCCATGGCTGGACAGAAGAGAGAAAACCTCAGCAAACAGCCCTGTCTTGCGTCTGATCGTGTGTGGAAGCTTTGATGAGAAGTAGTCATCTTCCTCAGAGCAGAGCCATCTAAGATATTGACAACTGAGCTAACACTCTTGTCTCCATTTCTTTCCTGCAAAAAAAGAGAAGAAAATCAAACATAAACATTGTTCAACTGTGGTTGACAGTGAAGCATCTTCCTGACATAATGTTTTTTAAAGAGCACTATCAAATACTAGAAAGCTTGAAGATTCTTTGCCCATTTCCAATCCAAATAATTAAACTGTACCAATGTCAACACTTAGCAGGACAAACTCTTCTTTAAATGAATTAAATTTGTAATCAAATTTTTCTTTCCAAATCTCAATCAAGGTGTGAAGAAAATGTATGTCTTCACTGTTTTCTCATTACAGTGATTTGGACTAGTTTTCAGGAAGTTGAGGAATGTGGGAGAATAAATGGCTTGTTTTTCTGAAATACACATCTTTTTGGCACATCCTTTTATTGACTAGCAGTAGCCATGGTAGCACACAATGGATGAGTAAATAAGTGCGCGTCTTATAATAGGCGCGCGTGACCTGCCAGTGGTGCACCTGGCATTTCAATTCATATGCAAATTTGTATGAATGTATTGAACAACATTGAACTCTTGACATGATCCGATGTGTTAATTGATGATACAAAGTGGTTTTCATAGACAGACATCCTGACATTAGCACAGTCATACTAACTGACTAGCCTGGTTGGTTTACCATTTTACGCTGGCCAACGGATTCTCGTTATCAAAAAAAACTGCTGCGAGTTCCTCAGAATATTACCGATAAGAATAAAAATGCCAAAATATGTTTGAAGGAAAATAATTTATGCAGGAAAACAAGTTTTTGGCCGGGAATATTTGACTTGCCAATAGGCAATACAATAAGCATTCAACGGAATCAATGATTTTTGCAACTTATTTTTCACTCACCTCGGGGTTCATCTGGGGTCAAATAACTTTCAGAACACGTCTGAAGTTTAGGGTCGAAGTTTCCACCAGCCCATTGCAAAGGTTCCATGGTCGCCGGCCGGCGGTGCGATAGCCGGTAGGCCTACTGTCAGAATGTACGGTTGAATAAGTGACGCAAAAGTCAAGTCCCACAACTCAAAAAACAAGTGCACTCGTAAGGTATCCTGTCACATCTATCTGCAGGAAATTCTGGAAACTGGCAGGACCGTTTTTCGTAAGATTCGGATCCATTTTTCGGCAGATCATGATGCCAAAAATGTGAAGGCCGAGCGGAGCAAGTGTCATGAACCTTCCCCGACTGACTTCAGAGAGCAGAATGACAAAACTCCGCTCTCGCGCCCAAGTAGATACAAATTAATATTCATGAGCTAGACTTTTTTGGCTGCAGTAATTGGTTAGTTTTGAGAACGAGCGCCAAACGTCTGGCATATGGCTATCCTCATTGGAGGATAGTGCGTGGTCATTTGCATATGTCCAAGCGATAAGTTTCGGCTGGGATTATTTTCAACCTTGCAAATTTGATGAAGTGAACTGGATGGAACCGGATCCAGCCACTTGGAACAATAGGTCTAGACTTTTATATAGCTCATATATATATCCCAGTGACACTTGCACGTCTGGGGTCGTGTATGTAATGTTATTGGCTTGTTACAGTATCATGGGTCGGTCACCCCTAGTACTTGCCACGCTGTGACCACACTACGCGTACACCAGGCAGCACTCTGTAGTCATACGGTACTCTCTCGGGTCTCATCAAGCAGGCGAAGCACGGTGACTGTACGCCGTACGCCAGGGCTGTAGGCCTACGTACGTCTCCGCTAAACCGTGTTGCCTGTCAATTTGGTATACACAAGTACCTGCTACCTGAAAACTCGTGAATCCGCATCAGTCAAAATAAAATGCCAAACAATTAGAAATAAGCTGTGTAAGGCAGAGGATTAATAAGCTCAAATGGAGGTTTATTCTTAGCTTTACTTATTCAAGAATAATGCAATGAAGTGAAGACTGATGGAGCATAATCTAATAGCCATGTGCATTATGTGCATTATACCAGTGGATGTTATTGTGCGCTCCCAATGTTCGCCTATTATTTTAGCTTTTAATTTTTTTGTTATAATAATTTTTTTATATTTTTTTGAGCACTGACTTGTTCATTCATAACACAGTTAAAAGTGCGCCCTCTCTCACCTCTAATTACGGAGCTCTAGAGGTGACATCAGATTTGTAGAGATACTGTATCTCGGGATGATGACATTATTATTACAGACAAGATGACGACATCTTGAGATAATCAGTCACGTAAGGGATGACGACTTCAGTATTAAAGTCAAGATGACAACATCCTGAGAGGTTACCACCTTGCAATGGGCAAACGGTTCGGCATAGGCCCTCATATCATACGTTCAAACTTTATATAACCAGAACTTCTCAGGATGTGGACATCTTGATTTTAGGATGTCGGTGACCTTCTGTAAACTTGTGTCCGCCTACGTGGACACATTTACACCCCTGCGGACACATTTGGCGGGGAGACAGATTTAACTTTTACATCGAAACCCACCACATAATTATACTGCTTTTCGTCCAAATACATGAAATATTATACCATTCAAGACACAATTCAAAGCCCTGACGAAGACGGAGAAGGATCCAAAATTTGGCCTGCACCAATATTTATTTCGTGATCGAGTGAGCACCATAGATCTGTATTAAAAATTATCACGCACTTTAGCAATGAGCCACATACACGAAGTCTGGGAACTACCACGAATGTCACAGGCTAGCTTTTGCTAAACATGGATAACTGTTTTATGCCGCCGTTAACTCAAACGCCATGTTGGTCCAGGTGTTTGCCTATAAGTGTAACATAAAACAGTCATTGATATAATTTGGTAAGTCTGTGATGACATTGTGTCAAGTTCCCAGTCTCCGTGTAATAACATTGTACGTGAACTCATTGCTAAAGCGCATGGGAATCTTTGTAGTGTACAAACGTATTGAGATTGAGTCTTCAACAACTTGATGCATGTTCGATGTTGACAGGCGACAAATTTAATTGCCGAAATTGCAGTCCAGAAAATAATCGTAAGTACCACTAAAGTACCACGTGTTCGTCTTTGACATGTGTAGAAGCCGGCAGGTGCTTTCATGGAATCATTTGACTTAATTTCAGGCATTTTTGAGGCGATCTGTTTTACAATTTTGACATCATATTCATAAGTTAAAGGCAGTGGATATTTTTTCCGGCGACGGCAAAAATTCCGAAACGCTATTTTGCCGGTAAGTGTTTTCTGATTGGCTGGTAATGACGTCATCTCCTACCGGCACTCGCACCTCAGCTCAGATAATCATGGCGTCCATGACGAGCGTGTTACGTGTTAGCGACAAATTTTCTAGTTTCGGAGATGTTGAACGTGCTATTTCCAACTTCGAGAGGCAGCAAAAATTAAGCTACTGGAAACGAGACACCCGTACGCTGGCTGCAGACTGCCAAACGAAGTAACGTCAAGGGCAACGAAGCGCTTGTTTATTTTGAGTTGAAATATGCTTGCGTGAAAGGCGGCAAAAAGTACCGCTCCAGGCGAACGGGCCAGAGATCGACCAATTCAGTGGTGAGTTCGATACAGCTCCGGCACGCGTTGCTGGCAACAAATACGTCACAGGTACTGACCAATCAGAAAACACTTACCGGCAAAATAGCGTTTCGGAAGTTTTGCCGTCGCCGGCAAAATATCCACTGCCTAAGTTAAACCTTATAGTTTATATTATCATGTATGTCAACATTGTAAACAATGAGAAATAGGGCTACAGCTTTTACTGCATTATGGGATCGATGAAGTAAAAAATCGTTAAAATGTAAGTGAGACAAATTCAAAACAGCTCTGTTTTTTTATGTTAATTTCTTTTAGTTGTCAACGAGAAAGAAATATATAAAAAGTCGCACTACTGGGGTATTGTACATGTGTACATGTACATAATGCACATGCACATGTGTATGCACATGTATGATTTCATTGGGACATCGGGAGTACACCGTGAATCCCGACGGCCGGTTTTCAAACAAACCAAAACACCGAGATGACTCAGAACTAAAATTTTTTTACAACATCTAATGGAAAGAAATGTTTGTATAAAACAAGATTATCAAGTATATTTGAGTGAGGTTTAAAGAGGAAACAAAAAAGGCTGTTTTGGTTTATGGTCACTCTATAAAACTTCAGTTTTTAATTTTTGCCTTGGTGCCCTACAGCTAAAGAGTATTTGGCCTTCGTGCCCTTCCTAATGGCCTTCGTGCCCCCAAAATTTGAAAATTACCAAGGCCATTTGGCCTTCCCTGATAGCAGAGACACGTAAAAATCACGTCATATTTACGTTGTGTGACACGTCTTATAGACGTCTTACAAAGACGTCTTTATGACGAAAAGTTGCACAGATGTAAGACGTCAGATAGACGTCGTATTTTTACGTGATTTTTCCGTCTTATTGGACCAAATAACATGTCATAAACACGTCATAATAACGACTTAAACTGGTCTGTTTGACGTCTTATTTATGTGATAAAAGACGTATTTTTTACTAATAAAAAGTCGTCTTTAAGACGTAATTTTTCTTAGGTTTAGAAGACGACTTTATGACGTCAAAGTTGCTGCTTGTTTTAGATAGTCTTGTTTTATTTCTTCAAAGGACACTGTGTCGATGAAGGCTTCACCATGGGGCCACCGTATTAAAACTCGAAGTGTTGGCGTAACATTGGGACAACTGATCGTTTCCTCGTTGGGCGAATGTGGGTTTATAATGTTAGTGCCGTAGCAGCCGTGCGTTAAGTTACGCAGGACGATCAAACCTTTGCTTTCAAAACAACATCATCAAGCATCGTTATCGGCTATAAAGTAATAATCAGTTGTCCCAATGTCATACCAGCAGTCCGGCCTGTGAATTAGGGATGAGGACAATAAAAGAAAATACAAGTCAAGTGAGAAACAATTGCATATGTTGTCAACATAAAATACACATACATTTTATTTGATGAAAATGACCACATGACATAATTCACTCTTAACTTAGATCATAAATACCAGCTTCCCTAGAAATTAGACAAAGGCAGAAACATTTAAATAAACATTTAGAAAAACATACATTTTGAACTTGAATTTAAAATGATTCGTCACAACTTCAATTCTCTGAAATGTCATGTTTTGGACCTGTTTCTTCTCTTTGATCAATTGAAGTCATTCAATTTCCTAGGTTTACACAAAGGTTAACAAAATTGTAAAGTATTTAAAAAAGTATTTCAAACAGAAAAAAAAATCTAGCAATTTTTGAAAAATGAGTAAACTAAAAACAAAATAAACATTTAGTTTTGCCACCCATTTTAGTACGAGATAAATTTATATAATTAATGGCAGTGAATGGGAATAAAGAGCAGATACAGCAAAAAGTTCAATTCTTCCAGATGGAAGACTTTGCATTAATTTTCTTTCATTCATAGGTATACAATACTGGCATGAATATACTGCAGTATTGTATACCTATGAATGAAAAAAATAACAACAACAATTTGGCTTTAGTTACATTTAAATGAAATGGACTTGCAAGCTTTATAAGGTGTTATTTGTTACTGTTATTTTTTTAACAATACACTGTTAAACAAAAATAACAGTAACACTGTTAAAAAAATAACAGTAACAAATAACACCTTAAAAAGCTCCATTTCATTAAAATGTAACTAAAGCTAAATTGTTATTGTTGTATGTAATTTGTTTGTATTAATTGTATCAAACCTGGAAAGTGAGATTTCACTTAAACATGAAAGTAAATTAAATTGTGAACTTCTGAAGACAGTACATGCCTATTATATGCTTGAACCTGTACATACTGACTGTAAATTTAACTGCACTGTGATCAGACAGACTTAGCTTTGCATAATAAAAAGCAAGACACTAGTGCTCTGTTTGTAAACATGCATTTTCTATCCAGCCTCGATCGAGCTAGTTCAATTGCCACATCTCTATAAGAATAAAGTTTTCCTCACCAACCACTCAACCAGTCATAAAGAAACCACTCAATCTAAGTCTTCTTTGTTTATGTCTGTCATTAGAGGACTTCACAGCATCTGCAAAATGAAAACAATAACATAATACATCCATTTATTAATGCACAACATACTGTATAGCTGTAATACTAGTTTTGCTCGTTTTTGTTTGAACTCTGAACATTATCACGGTGGTGATATAAAATATTTTTGGACTTGAAATAACCATTATGCCATGTGCAGTACATAGAATGAACAGTAAGGCATGGGCCAATACAGTAACAAGGCAAGGGATCACTGGTCAAGCAGTGTACAATTACCACCATTTTTTTTTTTTTTTTTTTATGGAAGTCGCCCAACACAAGGCACAAAGGCCACTCAAGGTGAGGGCTAAAAAAGAAAGAGAAAGGAAAAGAAAGTGCACAGAATTAGGATAACAGAAGCCTATTGACATTGCACTTGAACTTAGACAAATTATATACAGCAGGGAAACAGGATGCAGGTAAGGAGTTCCAGAGTGAAGCAGTACGTGGAAAGAAACTCATGTTATTGTTAAGGACATTACATTGACCCTGCCATGCATGATGTAATATGCCCTCCAGCACTGGTGAAAAGGCTTGCTTGTGTGTTGGGTGCAGTTACTGCTAGTGCTATATGTACTACTATGCTAGACCATGCGGTTGAATTGTAAAATGACAGTGGGGCGACAGGCAGTACTGAGAATGTGAGAGTGCCCAGTAACTAAATATAAATTTACAGACTCCTAGATTTAGATGGTTTCAACAAGAATGCCGTGAAATAAAATATTGAAACTTACAACATTCAAAGGCAGGAAAAACACCTATCCTTCAGAATCCCATGCCGGCCTCAACTGAAAGACAGTCTAGTCCAGTCCGAAGTCATCTTTCACTGAAGTCTACGTGACAAAAATGATCCAAGTTCCTTTCTCCAACTCCAGCTTTACCACAGCCTATGAAGAAAACAATAAAATAGAGGACATCAAATCAATAAATCTGAAGTTAAGTCAACTTCATTAGGGCCTACTTTAAATCAGGCAGATTAAACTGACAATCGTTGAGCATGAACTGATTGACCGAAGACCTATGGCTGAACAATTTTCAAACCATTTATTTTCGTTTGTGAACTTCAGAAGGTCATCCTTCTTTACACAACTTTCCAGTAGGCCTACAACTAGGCCTACCTACATCATGCCAGATCTAGGATCGAGATACAATAAACAGTTTATAACACGCAACACTCGATAGGCCTTTGCCAATGCAAATCCTATAGCACTGTACTCATGTACTGTACTGTACTGTACACAATACACGTACTG
This sequence comes from Astropecten irregularis, assembly GCA_963971285.1. NCBI lineage: Eukaryota > Metazoa > Echinodermata > Asteroidea > Paxillosida > Astropectinidae > Astropecten > Astropecten irregularis. The sequence goes on along the minus strand of OZ020244.1, from coordinate 347,820 downwards.
TGCTGTACACAATGCAAGGTCATGTTATAATGGCCGTGTCCATCGTAGGCCCCACGATCAAAGATTCAGACAAAGTTTCATAATGATTAGGGCCTTTTCCTCACACGACATCGGTTTTAAACCTATGAATATAAATACAGGGGATTCAAGAGAAAGCATGGATATACACAAATATGCGTAAATACTCACTGTTTCACCAAATCTCGAGGAATTCCTGAGCAAATTGCGTACTGCCGTCCGTTACATTTCCTCCGCATACAAATTCTAACGGTCGATTGAAATATGATCCGTAGACTTGCCAAGTCCTTTAGCGTCGGGGAGACGTGTGTTGTCCCACTACTGTTTTGATTTTTATTTATTTATACACGGTACAGTGGCACTGCTATTGAAATAACTTTAAAACTACAAATACAGCTATTATTGTAACATGAATTTTGTCAATACAATAACACAGATGCTGATTATTGCATCTAATAGGCACTCCACATTTCAAGCATTATACTTGTAGACTTGCACAAGTTTATGAAATTTAGCGCGCAATGGTTTAAAATTTCTAAAAAAAATTATTTTGGCAAACACGTTGGTACTTGACTTTTGAGTGTAGATTCCGGTAGGACGTGACATGAGTGTACGTTACATTCTACCTCCATGGTTACATGAAATTGACTAAATTGAGGGTATAAAATATACGTTATATATTGGTCAGAGAAAAAGCGTAAATATTACGTCATATTTTAGTCGTGCAAAAGTGGTTAATTTCTGACGTGAAAAAGACGTCCTAATCAGGTCATTTCAAACCACAAAAAGGATTGCTAAAAACTCGTCTCAGGCATGACTAAAAAATCACGTCGTAATTACGTCGTTCATACGACGTACGACCAGTAAACCAGTTTACGACCAGTTGATGACGTCTTTAAGACGTCCGTCTGCTATCAGGGTTGCCCTCACCAAACCTTATTTCCAGCCCTGTACATGAGCAGGACATAAGACCACACTTTGTTTGTCCGGTTCACAGACGGTGGTTGGCGGGTCAGAATCAATTGGATATGGCTGGAAATTACTCACCGTGTTCGGAAGCATCCACAGTAGGCCTGGGCGATTAGTGCTTTTCACTAATCGATTAATCGCGGAGGAAATAATCGCGATTAATCGATTAATCGCGATTACCCGGAAGTGACTATATACAAGCAGCACGTACCTTATTTTCATCATAGCGACACTGCATGCAGTAAACTGCACTAGCGTAATGCATTGATTCTTACAAGTTTCAACAGCGATCAGTTCTGATTTCCGAGGCATTGAGCAATGAGCACTGCCATTTTTGTTCTGACAAGGTATAATGCAAAATTCGGGAAGATAATATCGTCCCCAATTATTGGTATTCCTTCAGTAAAGTAGGGTAATTTCGCGAAGTGTTGGCCGACAAGGCATGCAGTTACAGCCTCACGTAGGTACACACAGACGTGGTCCCACCCATGCATGTACAGGTCAACGATAGTACACGATGACACAATGTACACCCCATGCAGGCTGAACAGTGAACACGATTATTATACAGGTCACGATTACTGAACAGTGAACACAATTATTACTCAGTTCACGATTACTAAACACATCGCGATTATTTTTCAGTTCACGATTACTCCACATGTTCACTTCACGATTATCATACGATACGATACAGTACAGTAATCGTCTAATAGAATAGCGTCTGCACTCGAGTACTAGTAGTTGAGTGTCATATCATCACGCCATGCGCCAAGCCTTGCTGGCCGGCCATGGTAGCTGAATCCATTGTAAACACGTGGGCCTAGGTTGAGAAAAACTTCGTTGTCAGCTGTCAGGGTTGAATAAAAATTCACCCCGGCGACACGTTTAAACTGTATGTACTCAATAACTTATGTTTGTGTGCGACAACCTTTTGTTTCATTACTAAGTGAGATAAATAGTATTCATTGAAAATGCAACATAACTAAAAGTACCTCAATAAACAGCGAAATGGTATAGCCCTCATTCATGCCTCATCCACGTTGACCATAAAGGCAGTATTATTAGAAGGGCTACTGGCCAATTACAGTGTAATCTCAAAATGTTGTCATGGTGCTGTCACAATTGGGCGGGCATCCGGTGCACGTGCAGCAGGCAGACTTGATATCAAGTCGGTAATTGTATCGCTACACCAGGGGTACGGTGTGCGTGTTCACATTACACTGTGTACGTCCTGCATTATTTCCAACATGCGGGGACGCGACCGCGGTACATGTACACCCTCGACCCCTATTGAATAAAGATCGCGATGCCTCACTATACGAACGATGCATGATGCACAATGATTGTACCTAATTTTGACAGACGGACGGACAAAACACGAATGTCTAACGACTTGTCATCAAGTCTATGCAGCTGCTCTGTGCAACATACACGGCATGGCTATTGATCGACTGAGAATAGTAGTAACTCATGGAATTAATCGCAACTCGAAAGGCACTAATCACGCTGGCACGATTAATCGAGTAGTTCAGAATTTACTAATCGAGTAATCGACACAGGAATGTAATCGCGATTAATCGATTAATCGAGTTAATCGCCCAGGCCTAATCCACAGCCAGTTCCCATAGAATCGTGTGTAATATTAAGCCACAGCCAACTAATTCAGACACGAATGACGTCATCTGATAAAAGTGCCCAGATTAAGTACATGGAGGCTTAGACCATTCCAAATCACCATTCTTTTCTAATTCTACCTCCATGATTTTTATAATCAACCCCACCTATTCAAAACACGTTAAAATTACGCAGTAGCCAAATTCTTGCAAATCTGGTACGTTTGGTGGCTTTTGGAAATCGTTTTGTCCAAAATAGAAAACTTCACGCAGGTCTACAGCGTGCGAGGCGCGTGGTGACCAGAAACTGGAGACTTTTTGGCCTAAGTTGCGGTGGCTTGTGGAGATAAAGTTAATGCAAGCTCTGTTGAATTATAGTTCCTGTAATTTCCCATCTGTTGATATTCTGTAAATATTATCATTTCATTTCTTACTTTTTGTCTTTCTTGTTTCCATGGCATCCACAGACTGAAGATGGATATAGATGATTCCGTTGATACTCCATCTCAAAGGTTTAGTCACCTTGAAGGTTCCATTCTTTGGGCGGAAGACTCTATACAAGACAGATCTGTGGAGATACCAAGCCTCTTCAATACACAGCAATATATTTGATGTTGACACTAAGAGACTTGATTCATCTCCACCTGCTATTGAAGACTACTCAACACCAGTGGTAACTTGAATCTATTCTCTTAGGAAAGAAACTTTAATACTGGCCAGGGCTCGACCACTGAAAAGCCTGGCCAAGCCCTGGCCTTCAGGCCTGAAATCCTTCTCTTGTCAGCCCTGAACTTCACTACAAAGCCTGGCTTCTGGATTATGTCCATGATCAATATGGACTCAGTCTTTTAGTTCATTAATAGTGCAAACTATGATCCAGGACAAAGCAGGGACTTGAAGTTGATAGTTCAAGTCTATGGATTATAGAAGCCCAAGAGCCCAGACAAAGCAAAGGCCTGGCCTGGCTTTTTAGCATTACCAACCAGCATTAAAGTTTCTCTCCCTAAATACCTTGAAACTTAAAGCATTACCAATATTTTGTTGCATCACTGCAACAAGGTCCTATGTGAAAGGGCCATTACCTACCGCTACATTATTTTGAATATAATTACATATTATTAACTGTAACTTGTAAGGCATCTTCACCCATTGCATGGAACTTGACAGACAACATAATTCCATGATGGAAATCTAAACCAAATTGTAATGTGAACATACACCTTTAAGCACTGATGCAAAGATTTGTTTGACAAGGCTGATAACATTTGATTCTTCAATACCTTCTTTCAATCATGTAAAGGAAGGAGTAACTAGAAGGAGTGCAGCAGGTGGCAACAGGTGTGATGTAGAGCAGATACCTGGACTAGATTATACACAGCCAGCCTTCCAGCTAGAGATAGCTACAGCTGATGATAGGAGCTTAGTCACCTTCTACTACCAGGTTGGTACTGTTCCTGGAGGGAGTAACATCATCTTCAAGACCGAGTTTGCTGGACCATCAGCCATCATTTCACAGGTGACCTAAGTAAACTGGAGTACACTGACTTCTAATCAATACATGTAATAAACTGCTGTAAACTGCTCATCAGACAAATAATAACCTGAAATGTATAAAATGCTTGGAGTTAAAAGCGGCGGACCTTTTTATCCAAGCAGGATCTTTCTTGAAAATCCTGCTAGGATCAAAACGTCAGATAGATAATACTAACTGTCTATTACCACCAAGGTTGACCAAATGTGAAGGGTAATATTCTCAAAGAGTCATATCCTAGGACTCAATATTACGGTCGTGTACTTGAGGAATTGCTGCTTGATTTAGCAAATAATTCTTCATATTTCACCAGTTAGCAGATCATTCTGGCATTTTTATTCACCTGTCATGATCAATTATTTTCCTGAATTACCTCAGGTTTCAAGAGACAGAGGAAGATAGAAAACCTTTGGAGAGCTCTACACCAGCTCATGTCAGTGGTGATAATATTTCAGTTTCAGATTCATTTGCTTTTCATTTGACCTTTCTTCCTTCCAGTATGGTCTCTTGACACACTATGAGCGTCTTGGTATCGGTCAAGCAGTGGAGTTCAGTCATGACTCAGTCCATCTGGATCACAATAATCTCTACTACTTCAACATAGAACTGCTGAACTACGTGGCATATGAGAACATCATCTCATCAGTAGCAATCATAGCTGACTTGACTCCACCTGCACCAGGATTAATTATCAATGAAACCAGAGATGAAGTAGTACATGAAACATGTGTGGATTTCACTCCTGATGAATGGATAATCAGAGGTAATTCCATTCCATTTTAATTTCTGATAAGATTGCCTTGGTGCCCCTGGTTATATGCTTGGTGCCCCTTGTCATTGCCTTGGTGCTGCCTGGTCATTACCTTGGTGCCCCTTGTCATTGCCTTGGTGCCCCTGGTCATTGCCTTGGTGCTGCCTGGTCATTACCTTGGTGCCCCTTGTCATTGCCTTGGTGCTCCTGGTCATTGCCTTGGTGCTGCCTGGTCATTACCTTGGTGCCCCTTGTCATTGCCTTGGTGCTGCCTGGTCATTGCCTTGGTGCTTTCTGGTCATTACCTTGGTGCACTGGTCATTGCCTTGGTGCTCCTGGTCATTGCCTTGGTGTCCCTGGTCATTGCCTTGGTGCACTGGTCATTGCCTTGGTGCACTGGTCATTGCCTTGGTGCACTGGTCATTGCCTTGGTGCCCCTGGTCATTGTCTTGGTTGCCCCCTGGTTATATGCTTGGTGCTCCTGGTCATTGCCTTGGTGCCCCAGGTCATTGCCTTGGTGCTCCTGGTCATTGCCTTGGTGCTCCTGGTCATTGCCTTGGTGCTCCTGGTCATTGCCTTGGTGCACTGGTCATTGCCTTGGTGCTCTTGGTCATTGCCTTGGTGTTCCTGGTCATTGCCTTGGTGCACTGGTCATTGCCTTGGTGCACTGGTCATTGCCTTGGTGCTTCTGGTCATTGCCTTGGTGCTGCCTGGTCATTGCCTTGGTGCACTTGTTATTGCTTTGGTGCCCCTGGTCATTGCCTTGGTGCCCCTGGTTATTGTCTTGGTGCCCCTGGTCATTGCCTTGGTGCCCCCTGGTCATTGTCTTGGTGCTGCCTGGTCATTGTCTTGGTGCACTTGTCATTGCCTTGGTGCCCCTGGTCATTGCCTTGGTGCCCCTGGTAATTGTCTTGGTGCCCCTGGTCATTGCCTTGGTGCACTGGTCATTGCCTTGGTGCCCCTGGTCATTGCCTTGGTGTCCCTGGTCATTGCCTTGGTGCTCCTGGTCATTGCCTTGGTGCACTGTTCATTGCCTTGGTGCCCCTGGTCATTGCCTTGGTTGCCCCCTGGTCATTGCCTTGGTGCACTGTTCATTGCCTTGGTGCACCTGGCCATTGCTTTGGTGCACTGGTCATTGCCTTGGTGGACTGGTCATTGCCTTGGTGCACTGGTCATTGCCTTGGTTGCCCCCTGGTCATTGCCTTGGTGCACTGTTCATTGCCTTGGTGCACTGTTCATTGCCTTGGTGCACTGGTCATTGCCTTGGTGCACTGTTCATTGCCTTGGTGCACTGTTCATTGCCTTGGTGCACTGTTCATTGCCTTGGTGCACTGGTCATTGCCTTGGTGCACTGTTCATTGCCTTGGTGCACTGGTCATTGCCTTGGTGCACTGGTCATTGCCTTGGTGCACTGGTCATTGCCTTGGTGCACTGGTCATTGCCTTGGTGCACTGTTCATTGCCTTGGTGCACTGGTCATTGCCTTGGTGCACTGTTCATTGCCTTGGTGCACTGGTCATTGCCTTGGTGCACTGTTCATTGCTTTGGTGCACTGGTCATTGCCTTGGTGCACTGGTCATTGCCTTGGTGCACTGGTCATTGCCTTGGTGCACTGGTCATTGCCTTGGTGCACTGTTCATTGCCTTGGTGCACTGGTCATTGCCTTGGTGCACTGGTCATTGCCTTGGTGCACTGTTCATTGCCTTGGTGCACTGGTCATTGCCTTGGTGCACTGTTCATTGCCTTGGTGCACTGTTCATTGCCTTGGTGCACTGGTCATTGCCTTGGTGTTCCTGGTCATTGCCTTGGTGTTCCTGGTCATTGCCTTGGTGTTCCTGGTCATTGCCTTGGTGCCCCTGGTCATTGCCTTGGTGTTCCTGGTCATTGCCTTGGTGCACTGGTCATTGCCTTGGTGCACTGGTCATTGCCTTGGTGCACTGGTCATTGCCTTGGTGCACTGTTCATTGCCTTGGTGCACTGGTCATTGCCTTGGTGCACTGGTCATTGCCTTGGTGCACTGTTCATTGCCTTGGTGCACTGGTCATTGCCTTGGTGCACTGTTCATTGCCTTGGTGCACTGGTCATTGCCTTGGTGCTCCTGGTCATTGCCTTGGTGCACTGGTCATTGCCTTGGTGCACTGGTCATTGCCTTGGTGCTCCTGGTCATTGCCTTGGTGCACTGGTCATTGCCTTGGTGCTCCTGGTCATTGCCTTGGTGCACTGGTCATTGCCTTGGTGCACTGTTCATTGCCTTGGTGCACTGTTCATTGCCTTGGTGCACTGTTCATTGCCTTGGTGCACTGTTCATTGCCTTGGTGCACTGGTCATTGCCTTGGTGTTCCTGGTCATTGCCTTGGTGTTCCTGGTCATTGCCTTGGTGCACTGTTCATTGCCTTGGTGCACTGTTCATTGCCTTGGTGCACTGTTCATTGCCTTGGTGCACTGTTCATTGCCTTGGTGCACTGGTCATTGCCTTGGTGCACTGGTCATTGCCTTGGTGCACTGGTCATTGCCTTGGTGCACTGGTCATTGCCTTGGTGCACTGTTCATTGCCTTGGTGCACTGGTCATTGCCTTGGTGCACTGTTCATTGCCTTGGTGCACTGGTCATTGCCTTGGTGCACTGGTCATTGCCTTGGTGCACTGTTCATTGCCTTGGTGCACTGGTCATTGCCTTGGTGTTCCTGGTCATTGCCTTGGTGTTCCTGGTCATTGCCTTGGTGTTCCTGGTCATTGCCTTGGTGCCCCTGGTCATTGCCTTGGTGTTCCTGGTCATTGCCTTGGTGCACTGGTCATTGCCTTGGTGCACTGGTCATTGCCTTGGTGCACTGGTCATTGCCTTGGTGCACTGTTCATTGCCTTGGTGCACTGGTCATTGCCTTGGTGCACTGGTCATTGCCTTGGTGCACTGTTCATTGCCTTGGTGCACTGGTCATTGCCTTGGTGCACTGTTCATTGCCTTGGTGCACTGGTCATTGCCTTGGTGCTCCTGGTCATTGCCTTGGTGCACTGGTCATTGCCTTGGTGCACTGGTCATTGCCTTGGTGCTCCTGGTCATTGCCTTGGTGCACTGGTCATTGCCTTGGTGCTCCTGGTCATTGCCTTGGTGCACTGGTCATTGCCTTTGTGCACTGTTCATTGCCTTGGTGCACTGTTCATTGCCTTGGTGCACTGGTCATTGCCTTGGTGTTCCTGGTCATTGCCTTGGTGTTCCTGGTCATTGCCTTGGTGCACTGTTCATTGCCTTGGTGCACTGGTCATTGGCTTGGTGCCCCTGGTCATTGCCTTGGTGTTCCTGGTCGTTGCCTTGGTGCACTGGTCATTGCCTTGGTGCACTGGTCATTGCCTTGGTGCACTGTTCATTGCCTTGGTGCACTGTTCATTGCCTTGGTGCACTGGTCATTGCCTTGGTGCACTGGTCATTGCCTTGGTGCACTGTTCATTGCCTTGGTGCACTGGTCATTGCCTTGGTGCACTGTTCATTGCCTTGGTGCACTGTTCATTGCCTTGGTGCACTGTTCATTGCCTTGGTGCACTGGTCATTGCCTTGGTGCACTGGTCATTGCCTTGGTGTCCCTGGGCATTGCCTTGTTGCACCTGGTCATTGTCTTGGTTCTTCTGGTCATTGCCTTGGTGCTTCTGGTCATTGCCTTGGTGATTCTGGTCATTGTCTTGGTGCCCCTGGTCATTGCCTTGGTGCGCTGGTCATTGCCTTGGTGCAATAGTTATTATTATTTAGGCTTACTGGATGCTGATAGAGTTCATGAGGAATTTACTGTGTCTTGACCAAACTAACCTGCTTACCTGATTGTTATTGATTTCTAGGATTGCAGTGAGGTGGATCACTAGTGCTAGGCTTACTGGATGCTGATAGAGTTCATGAGGAATTTACATCCTATGGTGCTCCTGAGTTCATGCCATATATCACTTATCCCTTATACACCATCCAGTACACATCCAGGCTGCCAGGTTTGTAGTGGGATTTATTCTCTTTGTGTTTGCTGTTATACAGAAATACACTCTCAAATGACTGAGAAATTGTCACTTGTAACTGTCCATTATCACTTTGATATTTGAATGTAGGAACAGTCTTGTAAAACTTCAAATACTTGATTTTGTTTCCTTACTTGCACGAATGGACAAACAAGCAGATCGATTATCAAACAGATCAGATCGTTACTTGCATCATCCTAAATAGATTTGATAGTTTTGAAAAGATCAGTACATCAGTGCAAAATTAGTAATAAATTCTTGCAAATTGATTGAGTCTTATTACTAAGTGAGCCTAATTACTCAGTACATGTATGTCACTTAGACCCAACCTGCACTAAACTGTAATGTTCTTTATTCCTGTAGGATACAGTTTGTGTATGAGCCACAGTTCTACATCGCTAGTCTTGGACAGACTGAGCTACAGGACCCAATGTTGATTAACATTAGTCTCAACACACACCAGGCAACTGAACAGAGGCCAAACCCAGACTTATCTACTGGAATAACAGTAAGAATTCGTCTTTTATATTAGTGGTTTGATGCAAGCAAGATCTTTTTCAAAGGCTACAAGGTTTTATAGACTTTGAGAAAGATCCTGCTAGTCAAGTTACAATTCTGCATCTGTTACCTACATATGGAACTTGAACACTGACACAGGTGTCAAGGACTGTAGCAATCACAGACATATAAACTACAGGGAGACAGACACTCACTTGAGTGGTAACTCCTGACTAAACATATGATCACTAGAGGGAGACAGACACTCACTTGAGTGGTAACTCCTGACTAAACATATGATCACTAGAGGGAGACAGACACTCACTTGAGTGGTAACTCCTGACTAAACATATGATCACTAGAGGGAGACAGACACTCACTTGAGTGGTAACTCCTGACTAAACATATGATCACTAGAGGGAGACAGACACTCACTTGAGTGGTAACTCCTGACTAAACATATGATCACTAGAGGGAGACAGACACTCACTTGAGTGGTAACTCCTGACTAAACATATGATCACTAGAGGGAGACAGACACTCACTTGAGTGGTAACTCCTGACTAAACATATGATCACTAGAGGGAGACAAACACTATGGTTATCCAACAATGATAACTGATAATGTGGCCATCAAAGAAAGGGAAAATAAAGATATAGCCCAAATCTCCGGCTGCGGCTGCAAATAACACACATAAGTCTATGGAAACAGCTGCAGTCACTGTGGTTGCCATAGGTCAGTTGGTGCGTGTGTAATTTGCAGCCGCAGACAGAGATTTGGGACACGGTCTAAGACTTGACTTGAGTCCAATGCAAAGCTAATGATATCTTCATTGTGTCTGTTGAATCCTCTTCCCAATGATGTTACATGATTATGTGATCTTTCTACAGGATACCATGACTTGGGCTATGACTACCTTGACCTATGCACCAAATGCCAACTATCATGGATGGGACAGCTTCCTAGTCTAAGCTGAAGATCTGACAGGTGCAGTGTCTCAACTTCTAGAAATGCAGATAGCTGTCCTCATCAATCCTTGTATCAACAGTGGCATATGTGGAGGTTGGTTCAAATTCTCAAATTCAGTAATTGCTTAGGGTGACTTGGACTGAAAACTATGACAGATTGATAGTGTACTCACATCTGAGCTATCCAGCCCTATGATGGGCCTTAAGTCTTTGATCAGGGTGCCAGTCAGAAGCCATATAACCCAACAACTGCCATACCAGTGCTCTACCATCCGAGCTATCCAGCCCTATGATGGGCCCCTTAAGTCTTTGATCAGGGTGCCAGTCAGAAGCCATATAACCCAACAACTGCCATACCAGTGCTCTACCATCTGAGCTATCCAGCCCTATGATGGGCCCCTTAAGTCTTTGCTCAGGGTGCCAGTCAGAAGCCATATAACCCATTAACTGCCATACCAGTGCTGTACAATCTGAGCTATCCAGCCCTATGATGGGCCCCTAAAGTCTTTGATCAGGGTGCCAGTCAGAAGCCATATATTATTATTATTATTATTCTGGTTTATTGTAAAAAACAATGCACTTGTAGCCCAAAGGCTAAATTGCTACATCGTGTACAGATAAAAAAAACAAGCTAACGAAATATTTACAAAAACTGGAGTAAAACAATTTACCCAACATGTATATAAATATTATGTAAAATGGTATGTATAACAAGAAAAACTGGAGTAAAACAATTTACCTAACATGTATATAAAATACAGATATATGTAAAAAGATATATAACAAGAAAAAGTGGAAACGATTACACACAAGGACATAATTTGAAACATGTTGGAATAAAAACTTATGAATGGTTAAGGATACGAACAAAATAAGGTATTGGGCTAAGTTTATATCTGTTTGTATTGCATTTGACTACAGAGAGGTTATTTGAATTTCTTAATTGATATTGCACACTAGAGCTTCTGGTCTGGGGCAACCACTGTCGGAACAAATCCGAAGATTTCAGTTTAGTTGAAAAGTCAATACAAAGACCTTTCCTGCGATCATGAAGAGAGACAAGATTGCACTTCGAAAGAGCATGTTCATAATCTAAGTAACCCTGGCCCAAAATAATTTTAAGGGCACGTTTTTGGATACTCTCTAATTTATTGATATGCACTCTGGTTAGTCCAGCATTCCAGGCAGGTGTAGCATATTCTGTTAGTGGTCGTATATATCCCTTATACACTGTTAACAAATCATCAAGAGATAAATGGAATTTTTTTAAGAGTTTAAGCATATAAATCTTGTTACTAGCTTTACGATGAATCTGGTCGACATGTTTGTCCCATTTAAGATCAGAACTAATTAAAACACCTAGAATCTTGACACAATCGACAATGTGGAGATCGGTAGAGGAAATGTGTAAAGCAGGGAACTGTGGGATATTTCTCATAAAGCATACAGTCATGCTAGCACATTTATCTGGGTTGATGTTCATGTTATTCTGCACAGCCCATTGACTAAATTGATCTAAAACTGATTGGATGGAATGAGGATCATTTCCTCTACAGCTCTCCACAATAGTCATGTCATCCACGTATTTCAGACTAAGTAACTGACCATTAGTGTTGGCAGAATCATCCAGACACACAGCACTATTAAATTTGGCAAGAAAACCCAATGGACCAAATTTAGTACCTTGCGGTAGTCCACCTTTAAGCACATTAAAATTAGACAAGATATTTTTATACTTAACGCACTGTAATCTCTCAGTCAAAAAACTACAGACCCAGGGAATGACTGATGGACGTGTACCCAACTGAAGTAAATCACATATAACGATGTTGTGATCAATGTGGTCAAATGCCTTACTAAAATCTGTGACAACCAAAGAACTGTGGTTTTTCGGAAGGTCGGCATGAGCAGCTAGGTGATCAACAAGTTTGACTAAATAATGAGATGTTGACACACCCCTCCTATTACCAAACTGATTAGGATCCAAGTTCTGATGAATGTCAGAAATAATCCACTGAACAACAAAGTGCTCAGCCACTTTAGCAAAGTGATCAGTTAGAGAAATTGGGCGGAGCTTATTCCAAGTTGGAGGAGAACTTTTTGGTAAAGGAATAACAATAGCTTTTTTCCACTCATTAGGAACCACTCCTTCACGATACGATGAGTTATAGATGTTTGTCAGAGGTTTGCTTAATTCATAGGCAAATTCACGGATGATCCGTGCTGGAATTCCATCCAAACCACCTGCCTTCCTACAACTAATCTTCTTGAGTTGAGAATATACCTCCCATTCCTGAACATTTGGACAAGGTTCGGGAGAAGGGAGATATGTTGGAAGAGATGACAAATCCATAGGAGTAAGATCATTTCCAACCGAGGTGAAATGCTCATTGATGCTATTAGCAATATCCAAATCACTATCACAATTCGCTCCTGGTGGCGGAATGATTGAAGGATTGGGAGTAGTGCCTGTTGTCATCAATTTTATGGCACGATACCAACCTGCAGGATTGGAAGTTTTAAGTTTTTGAACACGATTGTGGTAATAATTTTTCTTTGCAGAAGCAACCATACGAATGATCTTATTCCGAACGGACTTCCATCTATTATTCCCATCAGAAAATAAAGTCTGCCGAATTTTAATTACGGCCTTAATTTCTGCTGTCATCCAGGGTTTATCTTGAACATGTAATTTAATGGTTTTAGTGGGGAAAAACTCACTGATGGCTTTATTTAAAATGTCATAAAAAACGCTACATTTATTTTGGCTGTCTAATGCACTGTAAACCTCTGACCAATCATACTGTGTGATCCATTGACCAAAAAAACGAATTGAAGACTGTTTTATCGGTCTAGTTGTTTTGACATAAGTTTCATTGGTCTTGGTGACATTAGTTTTTGGAAACCACATAATTATATTATGATCACTACGATGAAGTGGCGCCATGATATCAGGAGGTTGATATTGTAAGGAGACATTGGTAATAATCTTATCCAAAATCGCTGAGCCTCTAGTAGGGCAGTTAACCACCTGAACAAATTGACCTGTGGTGAGTTGACTAATATCAAGACGATTCATGTCACCAGCAATAACAATTCCGGCATCAGGGTAGCTAGTAGTGATTTTATCGATAGTTTCTAATAGATGACAGATTAACAGGTCTGCATTAGAATCATTAGGCGGAGAATAAACGACGCAATAATATAAACTGGTTATTGACCGTGGTAAAAAAGGGGGTCTCAATTTGACCCAGACCACCTCCAATTGTTGAGGGATAAAAGTATCATACGTTACTGCATGAAATGAGTCATTAATATAAAATGCCACACCACCACCACAACGACTAGATCTTTCTTTAGAGAAAAGAGAAAAACCCTCAATGTTAATCTGATCAATGGGTGTGTCTTGCTTAAACCATGTTTCAGTAACACAAGCAATTTGTATACTATGATCATGTAAATACGATCTAAATTCGTCAAACTTATTGATTAAAGAACGAGGGTTGCATAGCATCAAACGTGGCATGCACAGTTTACGTGGTGTTTGGATTTGAAGCCTAGGAATTTTAACCCATATAACCCATTAACTGCCATACCAGTGCTCTACCATCTGAGAGAGCCTATACAGCCCTATGATGGCCCCTAATCTTTGCTCAGGGTGCCAGTCAGAAGCCATATAACCCAACAACTGCCATACCAGTGGTCTACCATCTGAGCTATCCAGCCCTATGATGGGCCCCTGAAGTCTTTGATCAGGGTGCCAGTCAGAAGCCATATAACCCATTAACTGCCATACCAGTGCTGTACCATCTGAGCTATCCAGCCCTATAATGGGCCCCTAAAGTCTTCGATCAGGGTGCCAGTCAGAAGCCATATAACCCATTAACTGCCACACCAGTGCTCTACAATCTGAGCTATCCAGCCCTATGATGGGCCCCTAAAGTCTTTGATCAGGGTGCCAGTCAGAAGCCATATAACCCATTAACTGCCACACCAGTGCTCTACAATCTGAGCTATCCAGCCCTATGATGGGCCCCTAAAGTCTTTGCTCAGGGTGCCAGTCAGAAGCCATATAACCCATTAACTGCCACACCAGTGCTCTACAATCTGAGCTATCCAGCCCTATGATGGGCCCCTTAAGTCTTTGATCAGGGTGCCAGTCAGAAGCCATATAACCCATTAACTGCCATACCAGTGCTCTACCATCTGAGAGAGCCTATACAGCCCTATGATGGCCCCTAATCTTTGCTCAGGGTGCCAGTCAGAAGCCATATAACCCAACAACTGCCATACCAGTGCTGTACCATCTGAGCTATCCAGCCCTATGATGGGCCCCTGAAGTCTTTGATCAGGGTGCCAGTCAGAGGCCATATTACCCATTAACTGTCATACCAGTGCTGTACCATCTGAGCTATCCAGCCCTATAATGGGCCCCTAAAGTCTTCGATCAGGGTGCCAGTCAGAAGCCATATAACCCATTAATTGCCACACCAGGGCTCTACAATCTGAGCTATCCAGCCCTATGATGGGCCCCTAAAGTCTTTGATCAGGGTGCCAGTCAGAAGCCATATAACCCATTAACTGCCACACCAGTGCTCTACCATCTGAGCTATCCAGCCCTATGATGGGCCCCTAAAGTCTTTGATCAGGGTGCCAGTCAGAAGCCATATAACCCATTAACTGTCACACCAGTGCTGTACAATCTGAGCTATCCAGCCCTATGATGGGCCCCTAAAGTCTTTGCTCAGGGTGCCAGTCAGAAGCCATATAACCCATTAACTGTCACACCAGTGCTCTACCATCTGAGCTATCCAGCCCTATGATGGGCCCCTTAAGTCTTTGATCAGGGTGCCAGTCAGAAGCCATATAACCCATTAACTGCCACACCAGTGCTCTACCATCTGAGCTATCCAGCCCTATGATGGGCCCCTAAAGTCTTTGATCAGGGTGCCAGTCAGAAGCCATAAAACCCATTAACTGTCACACCAGTGCTGTACAATCTGAGCTATCCAGCCCTATGATGGGCCCCTAAAGTCTTTGCTCAGGGTGCCAGTCAGAAGCCATATAACCCATTAACTGTCACACCAGTGCTCTACCATCTGAGCTATCCAGCCCTATGATGGGCCCCTAAAGTCTTTGATCAGGGTGCCAGTCAGAAGCCATATAACCCATTAACTGTCACACCAGTGCTGTATAATCTGAGCTATCCAGCCCTATGATGGGCCCCTAAAGTCTTTGCTCAGGGTGCCAGTCAGAAGCCATATAACCCATTAACTGCCACACCAGTGCTCTACAATCTGAGCTATCCAGCCCTATGATGGGCCCCTAAAGTCTTTGATCAGGGTGCCAGTCAGAAGCCATATAACCCAACAACTGCCATACCAGTGCTGTACCCTCTGAGAGAGCCTATACAGCCCTATGATGGCCCCTAATCTTTGCGCAGGGTGCCAGTCAGAAGCCATATAACCCAACAACTGTCACACCAGTGCTCTACAATCTGAGCTATCCAGCCCTATGATGGGCCCTAAAGTCTTTGCTCAGGGTGCCAGTCAGAAGCCATATAACCCATTAACTGTCACACCAGTGCTCTACAATGTGAGCTATCCAGCCCTATGATGGTCAGTCAGAAGCCATATAACCCATTAACTGTCACACCAGTGCTGTACAATCTGAGCTATCCAGCCCTATGATGGGCCCCTAAAGTCTTTGATCAGGGTGCCAGTCAGAAGCCATAAAACCCATTAACTGCCACACCAGTGCTCTACCATCTGAGCTATCCAGCCCTATGATGGGCCCCTAAAGTCTTTGATCAGGGTGCCAGTCAGAAGCCATATAACCCATTAACTGTCACACCAGTGCTGTACAATCTGAGCTATCCAGCCCTATGATGGGCCCCTAAAGTCTTTGCTCAGGGTGCCAGTCAGAAGCCATATAACCCATTAACTGTCACACCAGTGCTCTACCATCTGAGCTATCCAGCCCTATGATGGGCCCCTTAAGTCTTTGATCAGGGTGCCAGTCAGAAGCCATATAACCCATTAACTGCCACACCAGTGCTCTACCATCTGAGCTATCCAGCCCTATGATGGGCCCCTAAAGTCTTTGATCAGGGTGCCAGTCAGAAGCCATATAACCCATTAACTGTCCCACCAGTGCTGTACAATCTGAGCTATCCAGCCCTATGATGGGCCCCTAAAGTCTTTGCTCAGGGTGCCAGTCAGAAGCCATATAACCCATTAACTGTCACACCAGTGCTCTACCATCTGAGCTATCCAGCCCTATGATGGGCCCCTAAAGTCTTTGATCAGGGTGCCAGTCAGAAGCCATATAACCCATTAACTGTCACACCAGTGCTGTATAATCTGAGCTATCCAGCCCTATGATGGGCCCCTAAAGTCTTTGCTCAGGGTGCCAGTCAGAAGCCATATAACCCATTAACTGCCACACCAGTGCTCTACAATCTGAGCTATCCAGCCCTATGATGGGCCCCTAAAGTCTTTGATCAGGGTGCCAGTCAGAAGCCATATAACCCAACAACTGCCATACCAGTGCTGTACCATCTGAGAGAGCCTATACAGCCCTATGATGGCCCCTAATCTTTGCGCAGGGTGCCAGTCAGAAGCCATATAACCCAACAACTGTCACACCAGTGCTCTACAATCTGAGCTATCCAGCCCTATGATGGGCCCTAAAGTCTTTGCTCAGGGTGCCAGTCAGAAGCCATATAACCTATTAACTGTCACACCAGTGCTCTACAATGTGAGCTATCCAGCCCTATGATGGTCAGTCAGAAGCCATATAACCCATTAACTGTCACATCAGTGCTGTACAATCTGAGCTATCCAGCCCTATGATGGGCCCCCCTAAAGTCTTTGCTCAGTGTGCCAGTCAGAAGCCATATAACCCATTAACTGTCACACCAGTGCTGTACAATCTGAGCTATCCAGCCCTATGATGGGCCCCCCTAAAGTCTTTGCTCAGGGTGCCAGTCAGAAGCCATATAACCCATTAACTGTTATCCAGCCCTATGATAGGGCCTCCCTATAGTCAACTATCTTTGCTCAGGGTGCCAGTCAGAAGCCATATAACCCATTAACTGCCACACCAGTGCTCTACCATCTGAGCTATCAAGCCCTATGATGGGCCCCTAAAGTCTTTGCTCAGTGTGTCAGTCAGAAGCCATATAACCCATTAACTGCCACACCAGTGCTCTACCATCTGAGCTATCCAGCCCTATGATGGGCCCCTAATGTCTTTGCTCAGGGTGCCAGTCAGAAGCCATATAACCCATTAACTGCCACACCAGTGCTCTACCATCTGAGCTATCCAGCCATATGATGGTCAGTCAGAAGCCATTTAACCCATTAACTGTCATACCAGTGCTCTATCATCTGAGCTATCCAACCCTATGATGGCCAGTCAGAAGCCATAATTATGCTTTCCATTGTTTCTATTGCATGCATATTGAGTGTTGTTTTGCATGTCACTGACTCCCCTCAGTATAGCAGCATATTTGTGACTATTCTGAATAATTATTTGATCAAGCATTATTAAACTACAAAACTCAAAATCCTGCCAAGTTTCCAAACACTTAGCTTGCTGACCTCAAATTGAAATCAAACAGTAAATGTGAGATTAGTAACAGGAAAGTGTAATTCTCTTTTTTTATAGGAACTTGATGTAAATGCTGGTCCAGTGACATTGGTTTAATATCTGCAAGCAACAACAAGCTATTAGTGCACAGGCACAGCACTGCCCGACTCACTGCAAAAGTGAGTAAGACTTTTTTTCTCAATAATAACAGTGTTTGCCAAATGCAGATTGATAGACAGCCCAGTCATGATAAAAGTCAACAGAGCCATGTGTAGAGCAATCTCTCCCATAGATCACTGCAGAAGATCAGTAGTCTTTGCTTGATATACATTAGGCAGCAAAGCAGGATTGTTAACCATGTAATAATTGGCAGTGAACTGAGTCAACCATGGCATGTTGAGATGAATAAACCCAGCTTGTGTAACAATGTAACAGCTTGCTCAATATCTTGATACATAGCAACAGTGTCCTTAGTCTGGGGAATTCAAATACAGTCTAGGCTTATGCAGTCAGTGAAGTCAGTGTACCAGACATGATACAAATCATAACTCACAAGAGACCAGTTTCACTGAGCTGCTTTGAACAGTGGACTCAACATGACATTCCACTGGTAAGCTGCATTTGCTTAGCCAATAATGTTTGTGCTGAGCAGTTACATGAAACTGTCCCTTGGTATATTGGCCTTGTTGCCTCCTTCATCAATTCCCATAGACATTGTGACTGAATGGGAAATAGCCTCTAATTCATAGGTACATGTATACCATGTTGGTACATACACTGTAATACTTGCACAGTGTCTATTACACAAAGCATCATCAGTGGTAAAGTTATATAGTGGTATAAGTATTTATAGCATTTGTAACTATGGTATGAAGCCATATGTTTTCATGTTATTCTGTCATGTCATTTCCATGAAGTATTGGTCATGACTGTCTTGAATAATAATCTGTCCTTTCACGTCTAAACATGAGTTTTTCTCACTCTTTTGTGACATGATAATGGCATCTTGTGCTATTGAACATACTGTACAGTGTTTGTTACATGTTTGCCTCAACTATGGCCCAACTATAGTTCAGACTTGATTCTATGGTCATTGGTTCACAGTTACCCCATTCCTATACCTGCATGGTGTGACCGCTGGTTCACATCCTAGTGAAAGTCAATATGCAAATTAGGCTTGCCCTTCACCAACGTGGATGAGCACTGTATACTCAGTGCTAGTGAGAGCACGTGAGAAAAAAATCACATGCTAGTGAAAGTCAGCCATCATTTGTACGCAAACTCAAACTGCCTGCACAGACACGTACACATACATGTTCGTGCTTGTTGTTTACGTAGTTTTATCAGTTTTAATTAACTGTGTGTTTGGATGCAGTTTCTGTTGCTAGGATACTTTTGTTGGGTCATTGTAACAAGCCTTTTTGGCTGCAAGCCTTTATTACCAGTGCCCTTGATGGTTGGACACTTAATTAAAATGCTACTGCATTTACTTACATGCAAGATGCAGATAAACAGGGAGTACAATAATAACCAAGGATGGATCAATCCAATATATTCAAGAGGGATAGACACAAGTACCTAGTATCTCAGCTTAAGATTAATATGATGGTTTAGTGGTTTGGTTGATGGTAGTTTATATCCCTGTGTGATAGTGGATCATGCTTGCTTTCTTGCTTTCCTTCTAGAAAGTTCCCAGTGTGTATTTCTTACCAGGGCTGTAGTCATCAGTGTGTGTATTGCTTAGTATGGTCACATTGTCAGCCATTTTGTTCTCTTAAACAGTTCCCTCCTTGTTGTTGATCCCCTGATATAACTGAATTGAAAATGTTTCAGGTAAAATTAACAATGTCCATGATATGAAACATGGATGTTATTTACTGCATACCATCCATATCAAACCATTTATACTAGTGATAAACTGTAAATGAAGGACACAGACCAGCAGACAAATGACAGTGTCTCATTATTATACTATGAATATCTTGTCAATTCATGTAAATGTCATGATTGTACAACTTGACTATGTCTAGGAACATTTGTCAGCCTACATGCACACAGTGTTAGTTCATATACAGTATGATTACAGGGTTTGTTTTATTAATTTTAAACATTTCATTGAACATTTTACAAAATTAACAACTGGTCCCTAAAACTTAACTTCTCAAATGAAATTACTGTATGTAAGGGGCTATATGGATAATACATGTATACATGTATGTATTTGGATTGTGTTCAAGGAAACTACTGTACATACAGTATACTGTAATTGAAGATGGTTGTCTCCCTTACATTGAAAAAAACAAAGGCAATGATCAAGACCATTGAATGTTGATAATGAGAACAAAATTAGCTGGTGACAACTTCAAAGAGCAAATAGCTCGCTTTGATTCATTAGAGTTTGCCTGTTTTATTTAAAAACAAAAACACATAAATACTGTTCTAGCACATGTTTGGAGTGCTGTGGCCCACTTGATGAAAAAATAACAAACCAGTTGTCTCAAAAACTATGCTTTGATCACTTGTTTGGAGTGCGCAGTCCAACTTTATTAAACAATAACAAAGAAGCTTATTACAGAAACACACTATAGGATGCATTTTATGGAGTGCTCAGTTCTAGATACTTGCCATTTAGCTACCAGCACTCTGTCTGCATCATTGTATTCCTAAAGGTTCCCTAGCTGTACACAAGTCAGTCAGCTTTTAGCGATACTCCTGTATTTCAAATAATCTTGTGAAGTATTTTATCTTTTATAGAAATTACACTTGGGTCATCTAATGCTGAAAGTACAGTATACAGTATGTATGAAGTAGATTACATACATTACTCTATATCTAACCTTCATTATTGAAAAGTGAACAAAGTACAATTAACTGGAGCGGGATTCGAACCAGCAATCTGCGGAACACTGTACTAGAGGTACAAAGTTTGCTCTAGCAAGAAACAACTGGATTGCAATTGGAAAAGATCAAACTCTTACATTTACATAGAGTATCTGCCAACAGATTAGCTTCAAGATGGGCATCACTATTGTCATCTTGTTGATGACTGTTATGGCAGGAAACTGTGAAGGGGAGTGTCTGACTCGGTCCACCTCCAAGTATTACAAGGCCAACAATCGTGCTTTACTGCATCATATATATAAAGGAATTACTACATCATCTGCCTCGATCTGTGGGATACATTGCTCTATGGATTCACAATGTGCATCATTTAACTATCATGAGAGTAACCACTACTGCCAGATGAATAACATTAGTAGGAATATGAATACTTCTATCTTTGTTGAGCTGCAAGGAAGTACCTACTTTGACAATAACTATGAAACTTCATTTCTGTCAATACCAGACACTGTAAAGAACCAAAGCTGTCAGATAATGCTTCAAGCTGGTCACCAAGACAATGGCATCTATACCATCTATCCTCTTGGAATGAGTGATGGCATACAGGTATACTGTGACATGACAACTGCTGGTGGAGGCTGGATAGTATTTCAGAGGCGTCAAGATGGCTCTGTTGACTTTTACCGTGACTGGGCTGACTACCAATCTGGATTTGGCAACTTGTCTGGTGAGTTTTGGTTGGGAAATGACAAGCTTAAACATCTCACAATAAATTTTCAATGGCGATTGCATGTAGACATGGGAGACTGGGAGGGTATGACTGCCTGGGCTGAGTATGATGATTTTAAGATTGTAGGTGAGAAATACACAATAAATATTGGCTCATATAATGCTATGAGTACGGCAAGAAATTCGATGGTTAATCACAATACACACAAATTCTCTACAAAAGATAAAGATTTTGATGCATGGTCAGCAAACTGTGCACAGCAATGGGAAGGTGCATGGTGGTTCTATGGATGCTTTAAATCTCACCTCAATGGCAAATACTACAATCATGCCAATGAAGGCAGTTGGCAAGGTGTGCAATGGGTTGGCTGGAAGGGACAGTATTCCCTGAAGGAATGCAGCATGAAAATCAGGGAAGTCCTGTAAACAAAATAACTTGCAAAGTTTCTGTACAAAACACAGAAATTGATCCCCATTTTAATCCTCAAACAATGTTTGTATCTCAGACTGTTCCACAAGGTATCCCATTAGTTTATACACAGCTAATCAGGGCAGCTGAAAAAAAAACTTATCAAAGGATCTCACAAAAAACACATTATTTCTTTTTTCATGACAATGATTTTTGAGAAGACCAAGATAATATTGTATAAAAGGGAATTGAAAATTATTTGGATGTTTCACTGATACCTGGCAAATGTTGCACCTTATTGCAAATCCTGTCTACTGGCCTGTATTAAGAGCTGTATTGAAATACTGTTTATCAAGTAATGTTTTAGCATTGCAATATTGGTGACAGTGCAATTTAGATAGACACATTTAACAAAGTTATCAAAGTTGTTTGAATCTGTGACCCACTCTGTCAGAATGAGTCATAAGCAGCTCATTTGACAGACTGATATATGCACATGTATGTGATCACAAAGGGCTTGGTAGATTTCAAATGGTATATGTAGGAAGCCTGTGGCATAATGTGTTGTTGAGATGTCAGTTAAGAAATGTTGTTGAATATTACTGATGGATTCTCTCCGTGTTCAAACATCAAAACTTACAAATTTGGCTAAATCTGACTAGTTCACACAGAGTGGGTCACAAAATATCAAGAATTGATTTTAATAGCATTGTAATATCAATTGACATTGTGATGTAATCTAGATGGAACTATTTATCATGTATTGTGTGAGTTCTGTGATATTTTTCATGAGTGAATGATTATTTAAATATTAGAAAACTGTATTAGTGACAGAGTTATGTAATGGTATGGTACATCATTGATCAAGTCATTTGTGATGAGGGAAAATCCATCGAAGTCATTTTGTTTCAAAAACAACAAATGCACCTACCCCACTGCTGTACAGGGGTTTAAGGAAAACAAATAGAAATTTGGCTTTCAAACTGAAACTAAACAATGATATTATTGATGTTGATCAATAATGTACCCTACCTTTAAGTACTCTGAGATGTACTGCCTTTGCTTTTACATGATATTTGGGTCAACAAATATATATCCATACATTTCAGCATACACAAACTAATAATAATACTACAACTAGACTAAGGCCAATCACATTTGGGAAATATTGAAAATATTGAATTTACTGAAGCTGTGTTGGGAGACAAATGGAGTACAATATACATGTACATGTAAAAGCACAGACATGACATCTGTCATGTTGGTAGACATGGTGTAACATTGGTATATGGAAACTGTTACTTGAGTTTTGTCTTAATATTGTGATGCCGTTGGTGATGTGAGGTGATGATTTAATTATGTACATTCTCAAATTGTAGGCAATCAGCTTTGAAGAAATTTCTGAAATGTATTTACTATTAAAATAAGCTTAAATAGCCATTTGGCACTTTTCAATCAATGATGGATCCAAGTTTTCAAGATGCTTTCTCTTGGTGTGTCTTTGATGAGCAAACCATGTGACCACAGCCTTCTTGAACTAAACTTCAGACAGCAAAACATTTGAATGCAAGCTACAGTAGGAGGTTGTGTTGTGAGGGTCAATGTTGAAATATCTGAAATGGCTCATGTGATAGCATCTTTAGAGTAAAAGATTTAAATAAAAATGAAAGTGAACATTCTTTAAAATCTTTTTGGGACATAGCTTAACAAGGAAGCAAATTTTAAATTAATTAATGAAATGGGAAAAATAAGGCTCTTATAGTTTGGATCCATCAATGATTTACAAATAATATTGTTGTTATTTGAATAAATATTGTACTTTAAAATGATATTTAATATTTGATTGTTTTTTGCACTTTTAAAATGCTTATTTAAATTAGGCACAAATTTAATATACCTTTTCTAGATTTAGTATATAATTGATGTGTTCTAGAAAACATATATTCACTGACCCTTACTGAATTTTTTCATACTGAAACAACATTAACAATGGAACTTATTTAACATATGCTTTATAAACTGAAACATCTCAATTTTGATTTGAATAATGTTGGTTTAAGTCCAAGACTACATGTATGTAATTTGTCTTTGCTGAAAATGGAAATCATGATCAGTTTATAACTGAAATGTACATTACTGTTTGTGTTACAATGAGTGCAGAAAAATTCTGTCAAGACCAAATTTAAAGTTAATAGTCTGAGCCTTTGAAAGGTTTTACAAATTAATGCCCCTTTAAATGTTCATATTTTCATAATAGTTAGATATTCAAATATGATGCTTATCAATTTTGAACACTTTTAATGAATTTTTTTACTTAAAGTTAGTCAATGATGGATCCAACTTACCATAATGCTATTGTTATTTAAAAAAATCCAAACCAATTTGAAAGTCAAAAGATAGCATTTTGTTTTTAGATGAAAACTATGTTTTATGATAATTATGTTCAGAAAAGTCACAAAATTCTGTTTGAATAATATGAAAAAGAAAATGTATCTAAATTGAAGAAAAATACAAACACTTTGGATCGATCAATGATTAACACTTATATCAGTGTGAATAAATTGATGTTAAATGTTTTTATAATAAAAATACCACAAGTCCACTATACAGAAACTGAGGTTAGGAAATGCTTGAAACACAGACAAGTGTCATACCACTGTATTACCAGTAACCTTTTATATGTTGAATTGTTCAAATACTAAGAATGATATCAGTAATTAACCTTTCCATTGCAGGCTGAAAATGTTTGGATAATAACCTTGTTACCCTTGAAGAATCCATGCCTTACCAAGTCTTGAGTTGAAGGAAGGTATTTATATTCATTCCTAAATATTCATTTATAACATGATTTGAAAATAGTTTGATGTTGAAATCACACACATAGATTGAACAACCTGACTAAACAGCAACTTCATCTGCTACTTGTGTTGCTGCACTTAAATTATTCTTTAATTATATAAATCCATGAATGAATGTTTTCTCTCAAACTCTAAGGATTGTTAGTGTTACCCCAAGATAAGTTATGAAAAGAATGATCCCAAATACTAGTTTGTAAAATGATGGATATTTTGAAATAAATGAAGCGTTTAATGTGGTGAAATAATATAATGTATTAAATTTTGCCTTAATTTGTGTTTGTCTGTGTGTCAGTGCTTACAGGTATTCATCATTTCCTTTATAGTCATGACCCTTTGTTTGGATGTTGCTAATGAATAATACTCTTCCATGAAAAGTGTTATAATTGCCTTTATAGGACTCTGCCATAGTATTCCACTGAAAGCAGTAAAAACATTTATTACACCGAATTTATACCCTTTACACCCAAGCCAAGGACAAGGCACAAGGATGTTATATATTAATATAAGCTAACTGGTCATCAATCGCCGTCAGAGGGCGGTAAACACTTTATATTGAACAGTTTTGTTTGTGCTTTCGAGAAAAATAAATAATTCAGTGATCTGAAACCACTTAAGTTATTTGCTGCCCTCTATCACATAGTCTGGTTCCCGGACCCTATATTTGACAGACAATAGTCTGGCGCTTTTTGGGTCCGGGAACCAGACTAACCTGACCTAAGATTTTTAATAAGAGTCGTCAGGGAATCTTTGGGCAGGGAACCAGACTATCTATCACACTGTTTACTACTTAGCAACGGCAACCTGTGGCAAAGGGACATGTCCCTATTATTTACACTTTGGCACGCGACAAACATTGTTCACATTCCTGACATTCTGCAGCGCACTTCAGAACAACAACATTGTTCAGAATGGCGACACATGACGTTCACTTGTGTAGGAGGGAAAGTTTAACAAGTATTACATGTGCATATATGTGAATCCCTGTTTAAGTATAGAAGTGGCTTCCCCAGTTTAATTGTTTCAAGTTTTAACCAATGGACCCGATTCATGCTTAAGGAGAGTTCCCCTAATTAGCATAGGCCCCCTACTGAGTGGTCAAGCCCAGAGGTTGAACTCCAAGACAGCTCTCACCAGATAGCAGACTGGTAGCAGAGTGGACACACACATATTTACATTGCTCCATAAGTTGGTCTGCACTGTGGACTTGGTAAGTGAGAAAATCACATTGTATTTGATTTAAGAAAGAAGATTAATTATTAGCAGAAAGGGATAGGAAGTGAATTTTGAGCTTAGACACTTAACTGTAGTTAAGTTACAGGTGGATTGTTTGATTTTGCTTTGTTTTAAGTTGGTCTACAGTTCTAACTTCTTGGCTGAATTTACAATTATTTTGTTGTTTAGTTATGTCGTATTTTTAGCATCCAGTCACTTTGCTTTAGTTTTGTGATTTTGGATTATGTTTTGAGGTTATGTTCTAGGCTTGATGTGCATTTGGATAGTTCATTGAAGATTTCTTTGTTTTAAGAGTATTATTGACTTTTTAGTCTAGTGTCTTTATTTTCTTTATGACTGTATTCTGTTTTAAAGATTGAGTGATTATCATTTTATATTCATTCTTTTGGCTGAGAATTCTTGCATTGTCCAGTATGTTTTAAGCTTTGTTTTAAGTTTTAGATGGTTTAGTGGTTTTTCCCATCATTGTGTTACTGGTAGGCCAGAGTAATTTTGCCTAGGGTCATGGAGACATTTCTTCTGGTTAAGTTGGTTGCCAGCTGTTTCTTTAGAGTTATTAGACTTGACTCAGTCTTAGTTTATGTAGTTATCTTGCTATGCAGGTAATGTGTGTTAACTTGCATTGACCACTTGTTTGCTACAGTGTTATCTTGATTGTTATTGTTTTAGACCTGGTGCGAGTCTAGTGTTAAGTCATGCGGAATTAATATGAGGGATTTGGTTCTGTATTCCAGGATAGATAGAGTTTAGACTTGGACTAGTCTTTCTTTGCTCCACATCGTTTATTTTGTGAACTTATGGATTAATGTGTTAAAGGTCTGTGTGTTACTGTGTAGGCTTATAAACTGTGAAGTGACTTGGTTTAGTCTATGAATTGTAATCTAAGAGAATGGGCTCATTAGATATTCACTTCCAAGTTGATTGTTCTGGGTTACACTGTACAGTGACTGGACTCTTATGGTAAAGACTGTGTGGTTTAAGAAGGATTCACCACATGATATGGTTAAGCACTGTATTTCATTGGTTTCTCTGTTCCTTGATTTCCATGTATTCTATATTTACTCATGATTTTCTTTGTTTTTGTATTTCTTCTCTACAGGTGCTTATTTCAGATTGTAGTGACTTTATTGTATTCCCAAGTACTGTGTTTTAGTTTCTGTGTTTTAGTTACTGTGTTTGATTGTGTCTTAATTACTGTGATTTGGTTTGTTTTGGTTTGGTCGTATTTTGGCTGGTACGTTAATCATTTCCAGGAGTTAAAAGTCAAAGGTCTATAGTTTAAGAAAGGTTGGTCTTTAATATTTGGTTCATTATTCAATTCTGGTTTGTTTTCGGTAGTCCCACGCATTGAATTTCGGTCTTAAACTTTCTGGTAAAGTATTATTTTTTTTTGTATTGAAGGAATTTTGAATAAATATTTTTGTTTTAAGGATAAATTTGATTTCTCTCTGTGTTTGGAATATCCAGCGTCTCTTCTTCATCGTTCCCGGGTTTAATCAGTTATTTTTAGTGCGAGTTCCCCATGTGTCATTTTTCCAGGTTACATTTTTTCCCTCTCTTTTCTTTTTGGTGGAAAATCCGGGTAGGAAGTCTGTTCTAATTTTGAACTTAGCTAGATATTTCAGATTAAGGCAGGTTAAAGGCGGTCATATTTGTTTGTATGTCAACACAGTACTTGGGTTTATGATCATTGTTGTTGCATGATGGAGGCGGCTCCAAGTCCACAGCTACGTTCACCTATGGTGCTCAACACACCACCTCAGCTGACACCTTACAGCAGGATGTCATCACCACTATGCAAGGATGAACCCAACCCTGCATTGCGACTTCCGGTATATCCAAGCCCGGTTGTCACCACACCACCTCAACTGCCACCTTACACCAGGACATCAACACCACTATGCCAAGATGTACCCACCCCTTCATTGCGACATCCGGTATATCCACGCCCAGTGATCAACACACCACCTCAGCTGCCACCTTACACCAGGATGTCAACACCAGTATGCCAGGATGTACCCACCCCTCCATTACGACGACATCCTACCCCTCTTGAGATGTGCGGGTTTGACCCCATGCCTGCAGCAGCTCCTGATGCAGCCAATACCGCATCAAGTCCCAGGACCATCACAACACACCAACTGAAGGGGGTCCCAACATTCTCAGGCGGCGGAAAACACATCAGAGTGGAAGACTGGGTCCGTGACATGAGGTTCATGTTACAGGCGAAGGGGAGCACATCAGATGCAGTGAAGTTCCAGGAAGTGGTTAGGAACACCAGCGGCAGAGCCAGGGACGTTCTCCTGAACCTTGAAAGTAGGGCGCTCCTTGATGTGACTGTTGAGGAGGCGTTCGAGGAGCTGCTGGAGGAGTTCGGTGACGAGAGTTCCGTAACTTCGCCGATGACGCGCTTCTACTCGCGAGAGCAGAAGCCTGGAGAGTCGCCAGGCTCGTATGCAGTCGGTCTTGAGAGCCTACTGAGACAGATTGAAGACCAGGGTCATCGTCGAGGCTGTCAAAGCCTGTTCGGAGACAACCGAGACACCCTATTGTCTACGCAGTTCATGGCCGGGTTGAGAGACGAGAGGGTCAGACAGAGGCTCGCCCCTATGCAGCCGAGGAAGATGCTCTTCAAGGACCTCAGGGCGGAGCTGAGGATAATTGCAGAGGAGAGGCGACACCATGCTCACAGACACGTGAGGGCAGAGGAGGTGGAGGAACGGCCTTATTACACGATGGATGCAGTAGTCAGCCCCCTCCCTAACCATCAGTCAGGGCACACCCCCTCTCCCCAGAAGGTGGAATCCAACGCTACGTCCAAGCCCACCGAGGTTGAAACCCAGTCCCTTCAACAGATAATGACCAGACAACTCGAGGAGATGACAGCAATGCACCGAGAGCAGAGGGACATACTGCAGCATGTCCTACAAGAGCAGCAGCAGTTCGGCCATCGCCTAATGCAGCTGGAGGGGGCTGTATTCCAACCCCAGGTACCTCGACAGAACCGGCAGATCAGCCACTCTAACCGGAGCAGCAATCACTTTACTGGCTGTTTCAACTGTGGAGGCATGGAACATCGGGCACGAAACTGCCCACAACCCAGACGCCAACAGGCGCAACAGATGGAAGTCACAGCTCGACCACCTGCCGGAACTACCCAGACACCCCAGACGACCACCCGACCGCATCAGGGAAACTAGACCGACCTGTGGACATAGGGCTGTCTGCGGGTTCTTCTAAAGAATGCCCTAGCAACCAGAATGCTTCTACAATTATCCAAGAGACACCCCAACTACCCTTGGCTGGACCAGTCAATACAGCAGATATTAGAGTATCGGGAGTTCCCTGCACAGCACTGATAGACACCGGATCCCAAGTGACGACTGTCACCGACAAGTTCATCGGACAGCACCCCAGTCTGAGAAGAGAAAAATTCCTCACCTCTGATGTTTCCATAAGCGGCGCTGGTGGGCAACCAGTACAACATTTTGGAGTCGTGATGGTTCAGGTTGAGGCTATGGGGCAGAAGATCGACAAGGTGCCGGCCTTGGTTGTCCCAGAGACAACATTTCGTCAGCGGACTCCAGTTCTCATTGGAACGAATGTGATCCGTGCTTGTCGAGACCGCATGAAAGTGAAGCATGGAAAGCGCTTCATGAGTAAGAGCCATTTGATGTCGGAGACTTGGTTCCAGGCCTTTCAAGTTGTCAACGATGACGGGGCAGATCTTGCAGGAGACACCGGAAACATTGGGTTTCTGAGGTATGCAGGGAGACGACCGTTACACATTAAACCTGGTGCAGCAGTCACAGTCTCAGCTAAGACCCCCAGATGTACCCATGGGAGGAATGTAACTGCATTGGTGGAAGGTGCTCTTACTAATGGCCTGTTGTTAGAGCGGATGCTGGTGGAGGTCCGAGGCTCCAGGGTTCCTGTTCCATTACACAACGCATCTGACCACATGGTAACTCTTAGGCGAAACATGAGGGTGGCTACCTTGTCATGTGCACAGGAAATCTGTGTGGAACCCACTTACCCTAAGGAGCATGTGATGATAAATGTTCAAGAAACAGATGGTGTGCAGAATATGCCAGAGGTTGATTTAGGTGATGCCGTGTTGTCTCAACCCGAACGAGAGGCCGTGGAGAGACTTCTGGTTGAGAACCGAGACGTATTTTCAACCAGCTCCCTCGATGTTGGGTCCACAACCACGATTGCACATGAAATACCGCTAGTTGACCCGCTGCCATTCAGACAACCATATAGACGACTGCCTGCGAACCAGTTTCAAGAAGTAAGAGAGCACATCGCTGGCCTGAAGGATGCGGGTATAATTAAGCCTAGTACCAGTCCCTTCGCGTCCCCCATCGTGGTCGTAAGAAAGAAGGACGGGTCCATACGGATGTGTGTTGACTACCGGAAGCTGAATTCAAAGACGGTCAGAGATGCGTACCCGCTTCCACGAATTGAGGAGTCACTTGATGCGCTTGGATCAGCTAGATTCTTCTCATGCCTTGATCTAACTTCAGGGTATCTCCAAGTAAAGGTGGCAGAGAAGGATCAACCGAAGACAGCATTCACTTCACCGGTTGGGCTGTTTGAATTCACCAGGATGCCGTTTGGACTGATGAATGCCCCCGCAACGTTCCAGCGACTGATGACAACTATATTTGGTGACTTGAACTTCACTAACGTCCTCCTGTACCTAGATGACATCGTGGTGTTCAGCTCGACATTTGAGGAGCACGTCCAAAGACTGCAGACAGTGTTTAGCCGTCTACAGGAACATGGGCTCAAGTTGAAACCCTCGAAGTGTCACCTGTTCCAGGAAAGAGTCGCATACCTTGGGCATGTTGTGTCGAGAGAAGGTATCTCCACAGACCCAGGGAAGGTGGATGCAGTGAAGGAGTGGCCCGTCCCACAGTCCAAGAAGCAGGTCCGCAGTTTTCTGGGGTTCACCGGATATTACAGGCGCTTCATTCAGAACTACTCCAAGATAGCATCACCACTACTCAGCCTCATCGGTGGGAAGAGGGGAGTCAAAGATCCCCCATTCGTCTGGAGTGAGGAATGCCAAGCAGCGTTCGAGTCTCTCAAACAAAAGATGATGACGGCACCCATCTTGGCGTATGCAGATTATGGTCTCCCATTCACAGTGATGACTGATGCGTCTGGCGAAGGCTTGGGAGCGGTACTGTCTCAGGAGCAGGATGGGAAGGAAAGGGTTATTGCATATG
The DNA here is from genome assembly GCA_963971285.1 of Astropecten irregularis. Taxonomy (NCBI): domain Eukaryota; kingdom Metazoa; phylum Echinodermata; class Asteroidea; order Paxillosida; family Astropectinidae; genus Astropecten; species Astropecten irregularis. The sequence goes on along the minus strand of OZ020244.1, from coordinate 316,577 downwards.
CAAGCCGCACCCTTACTACATCTGAAGCGAGGTACCCAGCTCATAAGCTGGAGTTTAAAGCACTTCATTGGGCTGTCACTACCAAGTTTAGGGACTACCTGTATGGGAACCGGGTGACAGTGGTAACCGACAATAACCCACTGACCTATGTGTTGGAGAAGGCCAAGCTTGATGCCACCGGTCAACGCTGGGTAAGCGACCTGGCTGTCTTCGATGTTGATATTCTCTACAGACCAGGGAAGTCCAATGCAAATGCTGATTCCTTGTCTCGGATTCAACGGGTGGAAGTGTCCAAGATCCTGGATGCCACAGAAGAGAGGATGGGCCAGAAGTGTACCACGGAGGTACGAAGTCACGCCGAACCAACTCCTGCAGCTGACCTCAACAGCGATGAGAGGAACGATGCTAATCTCGAGCAGCATCCCATATCCGGACAAGATGAGGAAATGCACCAGATTATAGCCAGGTCAAGTGACACGCCCTCGCCTACCAGTTCAGATGGACCACCAACGAGAAGTGTCACTGCTACTGTAGCATGCTCCTCTGATGACTCCCCGGATGTTCTGCATAATCCTTCTGCAGAAAATGACGCCTTTGGCACACCCTGTGCACCATCTACTGGTGCAGGCTTGCTGAAAACCCAACAGAGCGATCCTGCCATTCGCCACGTGATCGAGTTGAAGTTGTCGAGACAGACAAGGCCAAGCCGCAGACAGATGTCGAGGGAAACCAAAGTAGTCCGGAACCTGCTCAACGCCTGGGACAGTCTGGCTGTGAAGGATGGTCTCCTTGTCTTCCAACAAGATGGCGACGATGGAAAAGGGAAAAAGTATCTCCTTGTCTTGCCGAAGGTGATGAGGACTCAGGTCCTCAACCACATCCATGACTCCATGGGACACCTTGGCTTTGATAAGGTTCTCCAGCATGCCAAGGAGAGATATTTCTGGCCTGGCATGTATTCCGAAGTCAAAGCTTACATCAAGAAGTGTAGGAGATGCACTTTAAGGAAGACGCCGGATACGAAGAAACATGCCACACTGGAGAGCATCCGGACAACTCGCCCCATGGAACTGGTGTGCATCGACTTCCTGTCACTGGAGAGGTCGAAGGGAGGGTGTGAACACATCCTTGTGGTCACAGACCATTTTAGTCGCTACGCACAGGCCTACCCCACAAAGGATGAAAAGGCGACGACGGTAGCGAGAGTTTTGTGGGAGAAGTTTGTGGTCCATTATGGAATTCCGGAGAGGTTGCATTCTGACCAAGGGAAGTGTTTTGAATCGTCCGTCATCAAGGAGTTGTGTGGCTTGCTCGGTGTGAAGAAGACGAGGACCACACCCTACCATCCCCAGGGGAATGGTATGACCGAGAGATTCAATCGCACTCTGCTGTCTATGCTGGGAACCCTGGCACCGAGTGAGAAGGCCAATTGGGCAATGCATGTAGGTGCCCTCACACATGCATACAACTGCAGCAGACATGAGTCAACAGGACACTCCCCGTTCCATCTCATGTTCATGAGGAAACCGAAGGTACCCGTTGACCTGCTCATTCCAGAGGCAGCAAGTCCAGATGAACGGACTACACCAAGTTCTGACCCCTCGACCTACATCAAGCAACTCAGGCAGCATATGCGCAAGGTCTATCTCAAGGTGCAGATGACGGCAGAGAAGTCAAGGGCCAAGCAGAAAGCTGGGTATGACAAGAAGGTGCGTGCGAGTGTCCTACAACCAGGAGACAGAGTTCTTGTGGCCAACAAGTCGGTGCGAGGGAAGTCCAAGTTGAAGGATCGATGGGAGGCTGTTCCATACATAGTGGTACAGAAATTGCAGGGCATTCCATCTTATGTTGTGAAGAGAGTTGGTACCTCCACAGTGAGAACACTGCACCGCAACATGCTGATGTTGTGTCCATTCGATGTGACTCCCTCAGAAGCGTCAACTTCTGGAGAAGATGTAAGTGACGTGGCAGCACCTGTAATCGTACCATCTGATGGCTTCAGGGACCCCGAGATGGACCACAACTCATCAGAGGATGCAGACCAGCTTGAGACGAATTCGCTGGAGGAAGTTGGAGACTCCTCAGACGGCCTGGCAGCTTCGTCAAGGAGGTGTGCATCTTTCCGAGGTCCTGCACGATCCAGGGTAACAGACAGCAGTGCAGGATATTCTTCGTCAGAGGAAGAGCGACCAGTATACCGTTCACGTAGACCAATTAAACCCCCAGATCGTTTTGGAGATTGGCAGTAGTCGAGCTTGAATTGTACGTCCATACTCTCATTGTTGAGGACAACAATGTTTTCAAAGTTGTGGCGAGTGTAGGAGGGAAAGTTTAACAAGTATTACATGTGCATATATGTGAATCCCTGTTTAAGTATAGAAGTGGCTTCCCCAGTTTAATTGTTTCAAGTTTTAACCAATGGACCCGATTCATGCTTAAGGAGAGTTCCCCTAATTAGCATAGGCCCCCTACTGAGTGGTCAAGCCCAGAGGTTGAACTCCAAGACAGCTCTCACCAGATAGCAGACTGGTAGCAGAGTGGACACACACATATTTACATTGCTCCATAAGTTGGTCTGCACTGTGGACTTGGTAAGTGAGAAAATCACATTGTATTTGATTTAAGAAAGAAGATTAATTATTAGCAGAAAGGGATAGGAAGTGAATTTTGAGCTTAGACACTTAACTGTAGTTAAGTTACAGGTGGATTGTTTGATTTTGCTTTGTTTTAAGTTGGTCTACAGTTCTAACTTCTTGGCTGAATTTACAATTATTTTGTTGTTTAGTTATGTCGTATTTTTAGCATCCAGTCACTTTGCTTTAGTTTTGTGATTTTGGATTATGTTTTGAGGTTATGTTCTAGGCTTGATGTGCATTTGGATAGTTCATTGAAGATTTCTTTGTTTTAAGAGTATTATTGACTTTTTAGTCTAGTGTCTTTATTTTCTTTATGACTGTATTCTGTTTTAAAGATTGAGTGATTATCATTTTATATTCATTCTTTTGGCTGAGAATTCTTGCATTGTCCAGTATGTTTTAAGCTTTGTTTTAAGTTTTAGATGGTTTAGTGGTTTTTCCCATCATTGTGTTACTGGTAGGCCAGAGTAATTTTGCCTAGGGTCATGGAGACATTTCTTCTGGTTAAGTTGGTTGCCAGCTGTTTCTTTAGAGTTATTAGACTTGACTCAGTCTTAGTTTATGTAGTTATCTTGCTATGCAGGTAATGTGTGTTAACTTGCATTGACCACTTGTTTGCTACAGTGTTATCTTGATTGTTATTGTTTTAGACCTGGTGCGAGTCTAGTGTTAAGTCATGCGGAATTAATATGAGGGATTTGGTTCTGTATTCCAGGATAGATAGAGTTTAGACTTGGACTAGTCTTTCTTTGCTCCACATCGTTTATTTTGTGAACTTATGGATTAATGTGTTAAAGGTCTGTGTGTTACTGTGTAGGCTTATAAACTGTGAAGTGACTTGGTTTAGTCTATGAATTGTAATCTAAGAGAATGGGCTCATTAGATATTCACTTCCAAGTTGATTGTTCTGGGTTACACTGTACAGTGACTGGACTCTTATGGTAAAGACTGTGTGGTTTAAGAAGGATTCACCACATGATATGGTTAAGCACTGTATTTCATTGTTTTCTCTGTTCCTTGATTTCCATGTATTCTATATTTACTCATGATTTTCTTTGTTTTTGTATTTCTTCTCTACAGGTGCTTATTTCAGATTGTAGTGACTTTATTGTATTCCCAAGTACTGTGTTTTAGTTTCTGTGTTTTAGTTACTGTGTTTGATTGTGTCTTAATTACTGTGATTTGGTTTGTTTTGGTTTGGTCGTATTTTGGCTGGTACGTTAATCATTTCCAGGAGTTAAAAGTCAAAGGTCTATAGTTTAAGAAAGGTTGGTCTTTAATATTTGGTTCATTATTCAATTCTGGTTTGTTTTCGGTAGTCCCATGCATTGAATTTCGGTCTTAAACTTTCTGGTAAAGTATTATTTTTTTTTGTATTGAAGGAATTTGGAATAAATATTTTTGTTTTAAGGATAAATTTGATTTCTCTCTGTGTTTGGAATATCCAGCGTCTCTTCTTCATCGTTCCCGGGTTTAATCAGTTATTTTTAGTGCGAGTTCCCCATGTGTCATTTTTCCAGGTTACACTTGCAAGGAATGCAGTGGTTTTATTGAGGCATGCATTAGGACTCAAAACGTGAAAGATAATAATTATGAACACTTTACTGGATTAATTCATTTTTGGCCAATTTCATGGCCCATGCTTAGCACAAAAAAATTAATTTGCTTACCATGAAATTTCTGTCTTAATAAAAACAGGATTAACAACCAAATGTTCATGTTTTGTGTATCACATGTGATTGTTATTTGGCTGTTGTTCGCTGATCATGAATTTCAAACGGAATTTTTAATTGTGAAATTTGTTTTATTGGGCAAGACATTTTTGTGCTTAGCAATTCTGTGTGTGCTTAGCAGCTCCATGAAATTAGCCCCATATAGTACCAATGTAAAGATATCAGAATGTCGGTTACCAGACTGCTCACTATGCATTATCCTATAGCCTTCACAATCCTGGACACCAGACTATATGTCATTTTTACCTCCAATAAAGTCACGTACACGTGTACGTGAAGAGTTTGCTGTAAAACTTGCTACAAAGAAGTCGTAAAATGGCTCCAAATGGAAAGGTAAGCAGTGTCAGTTGTAATTTCCATAAACTATTGGTCGAGGGGACTTTATTATAATCAGCAATGGCCGCTCTGGAGAATATTTGGTCGATTTTTCAAGATTAAACATTCACTTGTCTCGCTCGGTTGTCGATGTGATACTGTGTGCTGTGCATATAACATGTACAGTACATAGTCTGTACTAGGCCTGGGCGATTTACTCGATTAATCGATTAATCGCGATTACATTCCTGTGTCGATTACTCGATTAGTAAATTTTGAACTACTCGATTAATCGTGCCAGCGCGATTAGTGCCTTCGAGTTGCAATTAATTCCATGAGTTACTACTATTCTCATTCGATCAATAGCCATGCCGTGTATGTTGCATTGAGTAGCTGCATAGACTTGATGACAAGTCGTTAGACATTCATGTTTTGTCCATCCGTCCGTCAATATCATGCATCGTTCGTATAGTGAGGCAACGTAATCTTGATTCAATAGGGGTCGAGGGTGTATATGTACCGCGGTCGCGTCCCCGCATGTTGGACATTATGCAGGACGTACACAGTGTATGTGAACACGAACACCGTACCCCTGGTGTTGCGATACAATGACTAGTCTTGGTCCAGGACTGTAAAGCTCGATAACGGACCCCATCGTGCCATTGCGCCCTCTCGTGAGTCGTGACTTCATTTGACCCAGCTGCTCGCATTACAGTCTTGGGCATTTCCTATGAATTGTTTAACTTTTTCTTTATTTTTCCTTCGGATTTCCGGAGGAACCAATCAGCGCCCGCAAAAATCCAGTTGAATTGGTATCTAATGAATATGGATGACCTGTAACGAATGACCTCTGTGTACCATGCTAATGCAGTATCGTACATGACTAGTACTGTACAATGCTTCGGTGTCGATCGTGGGATCGGGAATAGTCACGGTGCGCTGTGGTATTTTCATGGGGAATTGAAATAATGTCTGCGTTGCCTACTGCTTGCTATAGTTGTCATGATAGTATACTTACTATTCATCGCATAGTCGGACATGCCTGATGCATGAGGGCATTGAACACTGTTACTATACACACGATCTATTTCTATTATGGTAAATATTACAACAGAAAGCTGGTAGTACACACACATTGTGGGTGCGTAATTAACTCTAGCTTTCCACAAACGAGACACTACCGCATGGATTTGAATGTAGCCGCCATGAAGTGTCTGCGATTCAAGCACGGAATCGATCATGCAGCTCAGACTGTTTTATAAACCACGCGCTGAGACAATAGATATATAAGGATTTTTTTATAATGTCTGGCTGAGACTGTCTGGACGCGGACTGTCTCGCATTTGTTTACCGAATTTCAGCAGCTCCAACCGTGACGCTCCCACGGCCCGCTTGGCATCCTATTTTGCATTTCAACTTAAATCATGAATATTCATAATAAGGTACCTAATTGGCATACAAAGGCCACGCCTCGGTTTATAGGAAATGCCCAAGACTGTAATGCGAGCAGCTGGGTCAAATGAAGTCACGAGAGGGCGCAATGGCACGATGGGGTCCGTTATCGAGCTTTACAGTCTTGGACCAAGACTATACAATGACCGACTTGATATCAAGTCTGCTTGTTGCACGTGCACCGGATGCCCGCCCAATTGTGACAGCACCATGACAACATTTTGAGATTACACTGTAATTGGCCAGTAGCCCTTCTAATAATACTGCCTTATATGGTCAACGTGTATGAGGCATGAATGAGGGCTATACCATTTCGCTGTTTATTTAGGTACATTTAGTTATGTTGTATTTTCAATAAATACTATTTATCTCACTTAGTAATAAAACGAAAGGTTGTCGGGACTTGTCGCACACATGAGTTTTTGGATACATACAGTTTAAACGTGTCAGGGTGAATATTTATTCAAGCCTGACAGCTGACAGCGAAGTTTTTCTCAACTTCTTAGGCCCACGTGTTTACAATGGATTCGGCTACCATGGCCGGCCAGCGAGGCTTGGCGCATGGCGTGATGGCATTCAACTACTCGAGTACAGACGCTACTCGATTATACGATTTGTACTGGACTACTGTATCGTATCGTATGATAATCGTGAAGTGAACATGTGGAGTAATCGTGAAATGTAAAATAATTGCGATGTGTTTAGTAATCGTGAGCTGTGTAATAATCGTGTTCACTGTTCAGTAATCGTGAACTGTATAATAATCGTGTTCACTGTTCAGTAATCGTGAACTGTATAATAATCGTGTTCAATGGGGTGTACATAATGTGTCATCGTGTACTATCGTTGACTTGTACATATGCATGTATGGGACTACGTCTGTGTGTACGTACGTGAGGCAGTAACTGCATGCCTTGTCGGCCAACACTCCGCGAAATTACCCTACTTTACTGAAGGAATACCAATAATTATGAACGATATTAGCTTCACGAATTTTGCATTATACCTTATCAGAACAAAAATGGCATTGCTCAATGCCTCAGAAATCGGAACTGATTGCTGTTGAAACTTGTAAGAATCAATGCATTACGCTAGTGCAGTTTACTGCAGTGCCGCTATGATGAAAACAAGGTACATGCTGCTTGTATAGTCACTTCCGGGTAATCGCGATTAATCGATTAATAGCGATTATTTCCTCCGCGATTAATCGATTAGTGAAAAGCACTAATCGCCCAGGCCTAGTCTGTACAGTACAGTGTTTGTTCGGCACTTGCAGACATTACTCCATTACGATTATTTTCAGACATAAATAGCTTCTACTGTAAACATGGTAAAGCAACTCCCCTAATAAATACATTTGTTGTGAATTCCTCTTGAAAAAAGGTGAAACTTATTTGAAAGAGGGCAGGGCTTTGATTATTTTAGGGAAATTATTGGGCAAAACCGTCAAGTACGTAGTATGGGACAAAACTGTCATGACACGGCTGACAGGCTGTTTTCAAGTTCGCAACGAGCAGAAAAGACGAAAGAAAAATTGTATTTTTACGCTGAAAGTGAAATATTGTCCAAATTTGTTCAATATAGGGTTTCAAGAACTAACATTTGCTTGAAGTTACAAATCTCATTTTGTTTTTTAAGAAGTGAAAATAATTGTAATGCCATTTGTTACATAGGTTTTCCGCAACTACGGCCCAACTATTTGGAACATTGACCCATGTTGAGATGTCATATAATGCATTCACTCTGAAGTTTTAGCCCAAGTTGCACCTCGTCTTATTGCAAATTGTGACTGACGTCTCAGACCTCAAACCCTGCCAACTTTCCATAAACCTTATAGCTTACTGACATGTATCCAAATGGAAATCCCAACAGTAAATGTGAGATTGGTATTACAGTGAATTGTAATTTGCTTTCTCTTATAGGATGGAGAGTGAATGCTGGCCTAAGGGCATTGGTTCATGTAACAACATGCTAATGAGTAATGGTGCACAGGCATATAACTCACTGACCTGCTGCAAAAGTGGGTAAGTTTGTGGCTATTTTTCTCAGTCATAAACAGTGTTCAAAATTCCATCAATTAGAAAAATCTTGAAGAAAGTTTGCTCAACTGTAGAAAGTAATTTGAATGTAATGCTCTTCTCTTTTAGGCATGGAGTGCTTCTGCAAATGTTAACCAATGCTGAGTGAATAATGTATTATTGTGAAGATAATTTATGGTTCATCAATTCCCATAGACATTGTGACTGTACAAAAACAAGAGGAAAATCTGGCCATATTAAGAAAAGGCCACATTCATCAGCAAAGCAACATGATATAAGAACATGTGAAGGGATCAGTAAGGCTAAGACTAAGACCACTGACTGTGAATTCAATATCATACATGGTAATGGTATTGATATATTACATGTAGGTATACAGTATGACTGACACACAGTTCAATACAACATGTATTTGATATCAATGAGTGAATATGAGATTCAGTCTCATATTCCTTGCCTCTATTGTAACTCCATATAACACATACAATGACTAGATGATATAATATCATTTACACCTATGACCATTAATTACCATTATATGCAGATTATTTGAGCAATTTTCTGCACATGCAGCAGAAACCCTAACCTGAATCCAGTACAATGATCAATCCCTGTACAGTTGCATGGGCAGATAATTATAATCATCTTTCTTGTGTCTAGCATTGCCAAGGAGGCATATTGATTTTCTCTTAATTGGTTACCATGCCTGCCTTTCACCATTTACAGTTCCCCTAACTGATGAAAGTCTTATAATATGATGGAAGATGGCAGTTGTACATAAGGCTGATAGTCTGAATACATGTACATGGTTTATATAGCAGAACTGTGTATAGGCAAATGTGCACATAGAATCATTGGTTTAATTTCACTGTATTATTATAACAGTTACAAATCAAACCATAATCAACCTCATCATTGTTGAGTGTATCAATGTACCAGCAGTCAAAATCAACATTGTTACAGGTTGTTATATTATGTTGCATGTTGTAGTATTAATTCACTGCACAGTTCAACAGACTCCACCTATGCAATCTGATGCATTGAGCAATGTACATCATTGTAGATACTTGCTCCTAATATTAACATGTATTAGATCAACACTCAATGTTTTACACTCTGTCTATTTGACAGGGTTCGTAGAGAATAGTACAAGGGTTAGGGTCCATAGCCTCCAATTTCATCAATCCCTTCAACTGCCAAGGCAGCCGTTACACAAATGCAGGCAATTTTACTAACAATCTTAATCTTCAACAGTAACCTTGCTATGAACTCAGTACAACATGAAATCCCTACACAGTTGCATAAGTGATTAATAATCATCTTGTCTCTGACTGACAATGGTAAGGAGGTTCATTGATTGTCTTGGTTAATTGGTTACATGTACCATGCCTATCTCTCATCATATGCAGCTCCAGTCACTAGTGAAAACACTAGGCTTGGCTCTACCAGTCATGCATATACACATATATAGAGTACATAATGTGCATGTACACACATATAGTAGGTCCACATTCATAATCATGTAGCAACATTAAGTGTGTATGTAGCAACAATGTCAATGTGTATAGGTGACCTCAATATGTTTGTTTCAATCTCACTGCCATTTATTAAAAGAGGATTTTTCCAAGTTACAACTACTAAGATTATACACAGAGACATACATGCCTCCATTTTCACTGGCATTGACATTGCACAGAGGTAAACTACTTGTGAAAGAATCCCAATCTTTCTATGCAACCTACATGTACATGCAGTACAATCTATAAGCCCTGTGTAGTTGCATGGCTGGGTAAATGACAATAGCAAGAAGGCTGATTGATTTTTCCTTTAATTGCCTACCATGCCTGCCTCTCATCATATCTAGCTCCTGGCTTTTACCTTGAGTCTGCCAGTGGTTAATTAATTCAAACTTTAAGTAATAAATCTAATGCAAGTATAAAGAGCTCTATAAGTAGAGGGTGCCTATAATGGATTGCATCTCATTATTTCAAAAAGAGGATTAAGATGATTCCATTAACAACACAAAAACATATACAAGCCTCCATTTGCACTGCAGCAATAACTGCCAATGGAGCCACTGTACAGAGATGACTACTATGGAAATCATCTCAATATTCCACAGTAACCTTGATGTGAAAGCAGTGCAATTATGAATCCCTGTACAGTTCTATGGCTGAGTAATAGTCGTCTTTTGTCCAACTGAAAATAGCCAGCTTTTTGCCTAATGGATTTTTCTCTTACAATTCTTGTAATTGCCTCTTAATTGCCTACCATGCCTGCCTCTCATCATTTCCTGCTCCCCTGACTGATGAAGGTTTTATATATTTGGCTTGACTCTGCAGTTGTCCATATTGCTAAAAGCCTGAATACCTGTAGCTAGGAGACAGCAATATTCATACTGTACATCAGCACACAGTCTAATAGAGAGATTTCAATAACTTTGACTCATCTTTTTCAGGATTTCTGACTGGTTCAAGTTTGAACACATTGCAGTTTATTCACATTGGAACGTGTACAAGATAGCAGTGAATCTGTGATATACATGAACCCAACATAGGAAGCAGGACATATCAGCTGGTTGCAGAGAGTGGTATTCATCTGACTGTGAAATCTGGAGTTCAGTTTGGCTTTCGGTTTCTCTTCATCAACTCAACAAGGCTTGCAGCATCTTAACAACCAGTGGAGATTAACAGGAATCTAAGTCACTGTACAAGTCTACATTGCAGTCTCTTGACCTATCACTACAAGCATCAGAATGAGAGTCATCATTGCAGTCTTGTTGATGACTTTTATGGCAGGAAACTGTCAAGGGGAATGTCTGACTCGGTTTACTCCCAATTATTATAAGGCCAACAATCATGCTTTACTGCATCATGTATATCAAGCAAAGACTACATCTTCTGCAGTGATATGTGGTAGAGATTGCTCTATGGATCCAAACTGTACATCGTTTAACTATCATGAGAGTAACCAATACTGCCAGATGAATAACATTAGTAGGAATATGAATACTTCTATCTTTGTTGAGATGCAAGGAAGTACCTACTTTGATGATAACTATGAAACTTCATTTCTGCCAATACCAGACACTGTAGAGTACCAAAGCTGTCAGATGTTGTTTCAAGCTGGTCACCATGACAATGGCATCTATACCATCTATCCTCTTGGAATGAGTGATGGCATACATGTATACTGTGACATGACAACTGCTGGTGGAGGCTGGATAGCATTTCAGAGGCGTCAAGATGGCTCTGTTGACTTTTACCGTGACTGGGCTGACTACCAATCTGGATTTGGCAACTTGTCTGGTGAGTTCTGGTTGGGTAACGATAATTTGCTGAAATTGACTACTTATGGGAAATTTGAGCTGAGAGTAGATCTAGAGGATTGGGAGGGAGGCACAGCATGGGCAGAATATGGTCAGTTTGAAATCATTGGTGAGAAATATACACTCAATATTGGCTCATATAATACTATGAGTACAATGGGTGACTCAATGTCATATCATGATAGATGTCAATTCACAACGAAAGATCAGGACAATGATGGAAAAGGAGATGGAAACTGTGCACAGATGAGGGAAGGTGCATGGTGGTTCAGAAATTGCTTTAAATCTCACCTCAATGGCAAATACTACAACCATGCCAATGAAGGCAGTTGGCAAGGTGTACAGTGGGAGCACTGGAAGGGACTGTATTCCCTGAAGGAATGCAGGATGAAAATCAGGGAAGTCCTGTAAACAAAATAAGTTACAATTTATTTATAAAACACACAGAAACTGATCCCCATTCTAATCCTCAAACAATTACATGTATATGAGACAATTTCACAGGGTATCCAATTAGTTTGTATACTGCTACCCAGGGCAGCAAAAAAAATAAAAAATATATTATAATTGGCAATAATTGCCATGCCAATGATTTCATGAAAAGGTAGATTATATGGCCTAGAACGGAATATGAAAAAAATTATCTTTATTCATGATTGTATATCAACCCAAATCTATAAGGACATCATTTTCACATGTTGGGGCACTGATGAATGAATAATGTATGGGATACATGATGTCTGTCCTTAACCAGATCAACCCTGACACTTATGCATGTAATGTGCACATTTGTATTACATTGTATTTAATAGTGACTGTTTTTGTGTTTGCATGTTAGTACCTTCATGTATATCAATGTACAAGGCTTTATTAACCTTCATTTGGCTACTGTAGTTATTAGACTGATTGGGTGCATACATTTGCAGAGTTGCTTTTGTTTTCTGGTTTCACAAACTGACAAATTGACCGGCACACACACTGATACGAGGCACATGGCTAAAATCAGTTTCATAAATTGATGAAATGAAACCTTTCTCTGTGTCACTTGCTGAACCAAATGTGTTTAATAATGCCTAAGACATCAAAGTATGCATAATCATTTGAGTAAAATGACTCAGCTGTTTCACTGATACCTCACAAATGTTGCACCTAATTGCAAATCCTGTCTACTGGCCTGTATTAAGAGCTGTATTGAAATACTGTTTATCAAGTACTGTTTTAGCATTGTAATATTGGTGACAGTGCAATTTAGATAGACACATTTAACAAAGTTATAAAAGTTGTTTGAATCTTTGACCCACTCTGTCAGAATGAGTCATAAGCAGCACATTTGACAGACTGAGATATGCACATGTATGTGATCACAAAGGGCATACTGGGAGATTTCAAATGGATTATGTTTGAAGCCTGTTGCATAATGTGTTGTAGAGATGTCAGTTAAGAAATTTTGTTGAATATTTCTGATGGATTCTCTCTAAGTTCAAAAATTCAAAAAAAAAAAAAAACATTCAAAACTGACAAATTTGGCTAAATCTGACTAGATCACACAGAGTGGGTCACAAAATATCGAGAATTGATTTTAATAGCATTGTAATATCAATTGACATTGTGATGTAATCTAGATGGAAATGTTTATCATGTCTTGTGTGAGTTCTGTGATATTTTTTTATGAGTGAATGATTATTGAAATATTAGAAAACTGTATTAGTGACAGAGCTATTTAATGGTATGGTACATCATTGATCAAGTCATTTTTGAAGAGAGAAAATCTGTTGAAGTCATTTTGTTAAAAAAACAACAAATGCACCTACCCCACTGCTGTACAGGGGTTTAAGGAAACAAATAGAAATTTGGCTTTCAAACTAAAACTAAACAATGATATTATTGATGTTGATCAATAATGTACCCTACCTTTAAGTACTCTGAGATGTACTGCCTTTGCTTTTACATGATATTTGGTCAACAAATATCCATACATTTCAACATACACAAACTTATAATAATACTACAACTAGACTAAGCCAATCACATTCGGGAAATATTGAATATCTTGAATTTACTGAAGCTATGTTGGGAGACAAATGAAGTACAATGTACATGTAAAAGCACAGACATGACATCTGTAATGTTAGTAGACATGGTGTAATATTGGTATATGGAAACTGTTACTTGAGTATTGTCTTAATATTGTGATGCCGTTGGTGATGTGAGGTGATGATTTAATTACGTACATTCTCAAATTGTAGGCAATTAGCTTTTATGTAATTTCTGAAATGTATAAAAATAAGCTTATAGCCATTTGGCACTTTTCAATCAATGATGGATCCAAGTTTTCAAGATGCTATCTCTTGGTGTGTCTTTGATGAGCAAACCATGTGACCACAGCCTTCTTGAACTAAACTTCAGACAGCAAAACATTGGAATGCAAGCTACAGTAGGAGGTTGTGTTGTGAGTGTCAATGTTGAAATATCTGAAATGGCTCATGTGATAGCATCTTTAGAATAAAAATGAAAGTAAAAATTCTTTAAAATGTACATTTGTTGGCATAGCTTAACAAGGAAGCAAATTTTAAATTGATTTATGAACTGAACAAATTAAGGCTCTTATAGTTTGGATCCATCAATGATTCATAATTCTGTTGTTATTTGAAAAAAAATATCGTACTTAAAAGTGATTTTTAATATTTGATTGTTTTTTGCACTTCTGAAATGATCATTAAAATTAGGCACAAATTTAATATATCTTGATCTTTTTCTAGATTTAGTATATAATTGATGTGTTATAGAAAACTTATATTCACTGACCCTTACTGAAACAACATAAACAATGAAACTTATTTAACATATGCTGTATAAACTGAAACAACATCTAAATTTTGATTTGAATTATGTTGGTTTAAGTCCAAGACTATGTAGTTTGTCTTTGCTGAAAATAGAAATCATGAGCAATTTATAATTGAAATGTACATTACTGTTTGTATTACAATGAGTGCAGAAAGATTCTGCCAAGACCAAATTTAAAGTTATAGACTGAGCCTTTGAAAGGTTTTACAAATTAATGTCCCTTTAAACGTTCATAATAGTTAGATATTGAAATGATAATGCTTATCAATTTTGAACACTTTTAATGAATGTTTTTGCTTAGAATTGATCAATGATGGATCCAACTTACCATAATGCTATCTCATTGTTACTTACAAAAAAAATGGAAGTCAAAAATAGCAATTTGTTTTTAGATGAAAATGATGTTTTATGATAATTATGTTAAGAAAAGTATCAAAATTCTGTTTGAATCTAAATTGGAAAAAAACAACACTTTGGATCGATGAATGATTAACACTTATATCAGTGTGAATCAATGGATGTTAAATGTTTTTATGATAAAAATACCACAAGTCCACTATACAGAAACTGAGGTTAGGAAATGCTTGAAATATGGACAAGTGTCATACCACTGTATTACCAGTAACCTTTTATAATGTTGAATTATTCAAATACTGAGAATGATATCAGTAATTAACCTTTCCATTGCAAGCTGAAAATGTTTGGATAATAACCTTGTTACCCTAGAAGAATCCATGCTTTACCAAGTCTTGAGTTGAAGGAAGGTATTAATATTCATTCCTAAATATTCATTTATAACATGATTTGAAAATAGTTGGATGTTGAAATCACACACATAGATTGAACAGCCTGACTAAACAGCAACTTCACCTGCTACTTGTGTTGCTGCTCTTAAATATTCTTTAATTATATAAATCCATGAATGAATGTTTTCTCTCAAACTCTAAGGATAGGTATTGTTACCCCAAGATAAGTTATGAAAAGAATGATCCCAAATACTAGTTTGTAAAATAATGGATATTTTGAAATAAATGAAGCATTTAATGTGGTGAAATAATAGAATGTATTCAATTTTGCCTTAATTTGTGTTTGTCTGTGTGTCAGTGCTTACAATCATCATTTCCTTTATATCAATGATCCTTTGTTTGGATGTTGCTAATGAATAATACTCTTCCATGAAAAGTCTTATAATTGCCTTTATAGGACTCTGCCATAGTATTCCACTGAAAGCAGAAAAACAAATTTCATAAATTTTATACCATTTACACCTAAGCCAAGAATAGGCAGTGATTATAATAAGCTAACTGGTCATAAATAGCCGTCAGAGGGCGGCAAACACTTTATATTTAACAGTTTTGTTTGTGCTTTCGAGAAAATAAATAAATATGTGATCTGACACCACTTAAGTTATCTGCTGCCCTCTATACTATTTCTATTTGGCAACGGCAACCTGTGGCAAAGGGACATGACCCTATTATTTACACTTTGGCACGCGACAAACATTGTTCACATTCCTGACATTCTGCAGTGCGCACTTCTGAACCACATTGCTTAGACTTGTCTCGAGTCGAGTTGTCCAGCGGTCGACATGTCTGATATTCAATTTGCTGCCATTTACAGCAATTACTAGGACGTGGAGCTAAACCTTCATAAAACAAAAAAAATTGCTGATGAACTGAAGAAGGTAAGACTTCATTTATTTCCCTTTGGGTCTTTAATGTCATTGGCAGTAGGTTTATACAATAGCACATCGTGCTAAGTAATAACTTAATAAGAGTTCTATTATTCAAAAATTAAACTTCTGACCTCGCAACGCGCAGAAACCAGGAGTTTTTGTGAATCCAGGACATTTACATATGATATGCAAATTTAAGCTAAATTATGAATATTCATAATACACTACCTATTTTGAATATAATACAAAGGCCACGCCTCGGTTTGTATAAAAGAACGAGCAGCAAGCAGCTGGTAAAATAAAGTCACGAGAGGGCGCAATACAAATCGGCACGTGCGGCATCAGGAAAATATTGCAGCCACACAAGTCTTTTTTTATTTTCACCCCAGCGATCATGTCACTTTTAGCATCATATATCATATTTAATATGCCACGTCTTCCTGTGTGTAATTAATATATTATGGCAATGCGGGATTAAAGCCTACATTCTGAGCGGAATCTGTTTCATCTACCCTTTGTAGGGCAAGTTGAGAAAAATTACAGCCACACGAGTCTTTTTATTTTCAGTCTAGTTCACAGATCATAGGCATCATATAGTCCCGCTTAGTGAAATTTGTGACGATTTATAAATCACGTAATGTCCTGTCTGAATTTTAGATAGATGTATGGAGTAAGCCTTAACCCAGCACGATCTGTTTCATTTTACCGGCACTCTTTAATTCGTTTTTATCCAATTCAAAGATTTATTGGAAAAATTATATCACACCAAGACGACTTGGCTAGGAAAATAATTTTAATTCTGAATAATTGGTATGGCACTCATATAGCTCCGTAAATCGACGAATAGTGAAGACTCAACTCTAGAGGGCGGCCTTCATTTAGAAGCCATGCGACCGACGAATTTCCTCACATAAACACAAGAAAAGACAGTTTATTTCTCCATGGTTCAAGTAACAGGTAATATATCTTGGTATAATTTGGCTTAAAGTTTATATATTTACCCTTGTAGAACCTTTTTTCAATGGATTAAATAAACGTATTGGCTGATAAAAACGTGAATTTGGATGGAGAGTGTTTACAACTAGGCCTAACAGTTAGTACTAAATAGTAATACAAACAGACGTTCGTACATACACGTACGTACATGTACGTACTGTCTACTGATGTAGGCCTTGTCTATGTCTACAAGGCCTACATCAGTTGTACGTGTATGTAAATACTAAGGCTGAGTCATCTCAGAATTGTTTTGTTCTGGAACCCGACCAAGTTTTTTCGGTCGGATCCGGTGTTCCGAATTCCGATAAATGAATTCACTAAGTATTATCTACTTTGGCGACCCCAAAAAATTAAGAGAAAAATCTGACATCGAACACGTGCAAAAACACGGTTGGAGTACCGAGTGTGGTTACGCCAATGTACGCTTGTAATTTAGTTGCGAGATCCCTGTAAAATATTCCTTCCGAAATTCCGAAGTACCAAAAATCACGTTTTCCTGATCAGCTAAATCTTACTTGGAATTCAAACAGTCATTTTTTTCCTATTGGCTACGTAGAAACATTGAGAAATCCTTCCGAAATCAACGGTCGCACTGTGAGTATTTCTTCCATGGTAAGACGTAAGCAATCATCGCACACGCTATGCCATTGAATTTCCCATGCATGTTACTGGTACTTCGCTCAAAGTGCACCAGCGAAAGTCTCAACCACGTGCGTCGGCAGGAAGCTTTCTGTACATGTACACATCATGTAGGCCTACATCAACATGTGTACAGTTCACAACGTACGTACGATGTGTGTATGTGGCATGCACGGTGAAGTAGGGCTCGGACGGACCGTGGACTACGATCGGTGGTGGTAGCCCTACGCGTACGATCCGACCGACTCGGCTTTTCACATCACTAGTTTTTCAGACAGAAACTTTAACTTTAAGATTGGTAAGATTGAATAAAATAATCGTGATTTTTATTAAGATTTGAAGAAGAAAGTTAAGAAAAAGTATTTCTTATGTGTTTTATTCTTTCATCGGAACACCGGAACGAAAAATCGGAAATGGAATACGATCGCATCGGTCGGAATTCGGCATTCCGACCGTTCCGACTCAGCCTTAGTAAATACACAGACCTGTGTATTGTGTGTTGGAGCTTAGCTTTAGGTGTAAGACTCCATTCATTTTACTGCAATTATTGTGCACTTCCCTATATACATGTATTACTAAAGCTAGGGCATTGTTTTTCTCTGGTTTTGAATAATGATATTAATAAGTACTAAATTAAGACTAAGTCTCTAGCTAGGCTAGTATAGGAGCCTAGGTGTTTGGGCTCTGAGCAACATGTTTACTGTACATGTATGACGTTGTAATGTGTTGTCTGTGTAAAATCTTGGACATAAAACCAGTTACATTTCATTTTAAGTAAAGGATATCACCGTTCAATAAATAGTGTGCTCTCTTGCCTTCCATAAATTATGGAGTGGATTCAGTACGTAATATATTCAGACAACAAAGATCTTTGTTTAGTGGATCTTGAAGAAAGTGACTCTAGCATTTTTTTTCTGAATCTGCCCCAAATCCAGTGCTTTTGAAGAAATGTTCCTGCTTAATTGTTTGATGTTGCAGTGAGCCACAGCCACAGTGAGAGATCTGTTTGGAACAGCAGACCATGGGGAATTCATCCATCACCAGCCACAGACCTAGTGGAAGATGACCTATGGCTAATTCTACCCACTACCCTGCCAGACAGAGAATGGGCTTGCTGATTGTCCAACTACAAAGGTTACAACCATGTAATGTGAGCCAGTTATCAGCCTTGAACCATCCACCTACAACCCACTCAGCTACCCAGCAAGTAAACCACCAACAAAAAGACAAACATTCATCTGGCTGTCCATCAGGAGAGACAGTCACCAGCCATCCAACCAGATATCTTGGCTGCCAAGGAAGATGGCAATCATCCATCTTGCCATTCATCAAACCGGGTGGAGAATGATTATCCAACTAGCCAACCGGCCAGCCAACATACCATCCAGCTGGCCATCTGATCTATCTGGGGAGACAGTCACCAGCCAACCAGAGTGTGACTTTCCAACCAGCCAACCAGCCAGATACACAGCCAGCCAGCCAAGATGCCCCACTGGAATTGGGACAGGTACAGTTTTACAAGTATTGATTTATTATGCACATTGTCTGCCAATGCCCACCTTATCAATTCACTGATGTTAGGCTGATGGGAAGGTAGTCAACCAGCAATTGGTGAACAAAGACCAAGGACAAACATCCATCTACTTATGGTACATGTACTTTAGACTCTGGTGAGCTGTGTTTGTATATATCAGGTGTTCTTTGCAAGAAATAAGGCAGTGCAGGCGTTTCCGGCTTTTTAAAAGAAAAGTTTCACTTGCTTGCGTGGCTAGTGAATCAGGTGTTTACAAGCACACATTTTTATCAACCCTCCAATTATGTCAACATTTAATGTACCGTACATTTATTTATTCTTATCATAGGTTTGACAATCAACTTGCCGCAACCTGATCTCAAATCATGCCATGACCCCAGATATCAACAAGGCAACCAGTCATCAGGCTGTCTGTCAGGAAAAGACAGACACCAGCCACCCAGCCAGTGAGAGTGTGACTGTCCAACTAGCCAGCCTCTAAGGAAGCAGTCATCCAGCCATTCAGCCAGGCAAGAAGATGCCTCCCTTGGATAGAAACAGGTACATTTTGTCAAGTATTGATTTTCATTTTTCTTGTTCATCCATGTTTCAACTTTTTGCCCCAAATCTGGCTGATCTGCTTGTCTTTCTAAAGTAAATTTGTCAAATGCAAGTAATGTTTTCAGCAAAAAAGGGGTTATTCTTTGCATTGTTGAAACAGTGGGAGAAATTAATCGAAGTCGCACAAAGTTGCGTTGCTGGTGACGATGTTTCAATTGCAATGACTGCTAACCTTTATTGGGTATAAACTGAAGACTGGGTGCTACAGTGCTGTTTATGTACCAGCAACCCGCCTCTGGTCCGTGCTGTGATGTGGACGTCGGCACCTTGTGGCATTGGTCTGATGTCTCCTGGTGGGTCCATCCGTTGTACGGTTGGGGGACATGGTACGGGTGGTGAGGAGCCTGAGGTGGGTGCTGAACCTCTCTGTAAGAATAATCTCATCTGACAAGAAGTCGCTACTCAGGAAGGGCCTCAACTTCACCGTTACCCCTGTTGCATAGTCTACAATGCACTAAATTCTACCCGCCAACTTCTGCCCAGGAAGAATTCCTGAGACACTTTACCCGAGACAGAAAGTGCAGTGTGGACAGTGCGAGTCGGGTACCCTCATGAGCCTAGTAATGACAGCTCGGTATTAATTCTTCCATGCATGCACGGTTAAGTTACCCGAGTCAAGTGCGAACACAGGTAATATTTGCCCATTTTTCATTTACCCATCAGCTTGGTGAAACCCCCGGGAAAAAAAAAGTCCAGTGCGGACAGGGCTTTAGTCTTCTTGTGCCATCACATTGTCCCATAGTCACATTGTGCCATCACATTGTCACATCTTACCCTCGCGTTGTGCCGTCGCATTATCGCAACGTGCCAACGCATTATCACATCTTACCCTCGCGTTGTGCCGTTGCATTGTCGCAACGTGCCATCGCATTGTCCCATAGTCGCATTGTGCCATCACATTGTCCCATAGTCACATTGTGCCATCACATTGTCCCATAGTCGCATTGTGCCATCACATTGTCCCATAGTCACATTGTGCCATCAAATTGTCACATCTTACCCTCGCGTTGTGCCGCCGCATTATCGCAACGTGCCATCGCATTATCGCAACGTGCCATCGCATTGTCGCATCGTGCCATCACATTGTCCCATAGTCGCATTGTGCCATCACATTGTCACATCTTACCCTCACGTTGTGCCGCCGCATTATCGCAACGTGCCATCGCATTATCGCATTGTGCCGTCGCATTGTCGGCTCATGCTATCACATTGTCGCATCGTGCCTTCGCATAGTTGCCTCATGCCATCGCATTTTTGCCTCGTGCCGTCACATAGTTGCCTCATGCCATTGCATTGTCGCAAAGTTGCATTGTGCTGTCGTATTGTCGCATCGTGCCATCGCATTGTCGATTCATACCATCACATTGTCGCCTCGTGTCGTCACAAAGTCGCCTCATGTTATTGCGTTGTCGCAAAGTTGCATCGTGCTGTCGTATTGTCGCATCGTGTTGTTGCAAAGTCGACTCATGCCATCGCATTGTCGCAGAGTCTCATCATACCGTCGTGTTGTCACATCGTGCCGTCTCATAGTCGCCTCGTGCCATCGCATTGTTGCAACAATTCATTGGGTCACATAGTCTCCTCATGCCATCGCATTGTCGCATCTTGCTGTCGCATACTTGCCTCGTGTCATCGCATTATCGCAGAGTCTCATCGTGCCGTCATATTGTCGCATCGTGCCGTCGCATAGTTGCGTTTTGCCATCTCGTTGTTGCAGAATCTCATCGTGTCGTCGTATTGTTGCATTGTGCTGCCGAATAGTCTTCTTGTGCCATCACATAGTCTTTTCGTTCCGTCGGATTGTAGCCTGGTCTTCTCATGCCATCTCTTTGTCGCATCTTGCTGTCACATTGTCGTATCATGCTGTTGCATAGTCTTCTCATGCCATTTGTACAATCGCAGTTGTACTGTGCTGATCCTCCAGCTACCCGTCTGAGTATCTTAAATCAAACATTGGTTGCTGACCCACCGATTGATTGTGATCCACCTAAGCTCTTAGAAACAAGGGCTCCGGTGAACAGTCTGAAAAGTGGGAAGGCTGCAGGGATCTGTGGTATTCATGTGGAGTTCTTAAAAGCTGGTGGGGATAGTGCAGTTGAGACGTTGCATGACATACTAGGTTCAGTATGGACTACTAATGAGATCCCATCTGACTGGAAGAGGGGCATTATACAAGGGTCAACACTATCTTTTCTTTGGTGGTCCGCCAGGGTATAAATAAAACCACAACACCCGGTCTTCAGTTGCCTGATGAAGGTTAGCAGTCCTTTACAATCGAAACATCGCTGCCAGCAACATGATATTGCTTGACTTTGAATAACTTCTTACCCTGTTTAAAGAAATCTTATATTTACATAGGAATTTCAAAAAAAGCCTTTTTTGATGACATGTCAAGTCACATACACAACGAGTACATACATTGTGAATTACTGGAGTGTTGCTAGAGACTGTACACATTACATGTTCCACCGTATGCCATTCGGGTATTGTTGTGCGACAGAGTACAGAAAGACGTAATTTATATATTAATTGTGCTGCCAATTCAAGAATTCTTTAATTTGTAAATTCAACAAATTGTTGGTGCCATGTCCACATTCAAGTATCTTCTCTTACTGCAAAACACACTACATTATGGTTCACAGTATAATTTTGATTCTGCCTACCATAACAGGTTTTCAAAATAAGGATAAGACAGTGGTTTAATTGCTGTTTGATTGTTTCATTCATAATCCTTTTAATCTGTCAACTTGCAATGATTTTTATTGTCACAGATACCAGCTGTGTAACCAGTGATTTGGCTGTCCATCAGAAAAGACAACCATCAGTATGCAGTCAAAAACCAGTGAAACTATGACCATCCAACTAGGGAGCCAACTAATTAACCAGCCAGGCCAGCCATCTAGTCTAACAAGGAAAGACAGTCACCAGCCATCCTTGGAGTCATCAAACCAGTAAGAGTATGACCATCCAACTAGGGAGCCAGCTAACCAGCAAGCCCAGTCATCTAGTCTAACAAGGAAAGATAGTCACCAGCAATCCTTGGAGTCATCAGGGGAGTGAGAGTGTGACTGTCTAACTAGGGAGCCAACTAACCAGCCAGCCCAGTCATCTAGTCTAACAAGGAAAGACAGTCACCAGCCATCCTTGGAGTCATCAAACCAGTAAGAGTATGACCATCCAACTAGGGAGGCAACTAACCAGCCAGCCCAGTCATCTAGTCTAACAAGGAAAGACAGTCACCAGCCATCCTTGAAGTCATCAAACCAGTAAGACTATGACCATCCAACTAGGGAGCCAGCTAACCAGCCAACCCAGTCATCCAGTCTAACAAGGAAAGACAGTCACCAGCCATCCTAGGAGTCATCAAATCAGTAAGACTATGACCATCCAAGTAGGGAGCCAACTAACCAGCCAACCCAGTCATCTAGTCTAACAAGGAAAGACAGTCACCAGCCATCCTTGGGGTCATCAAACTAGTGAGAGTGTGACTGTAGTGGTCTGACCCTTGAATAATACTGCAGGGAGGGGTCCGTCCACCGTTGATAAGCGGATGAAGGAAGCAACTCACACAGTCACGGATGATTAGAGATGATTGTTGTTTTTATTTCTCATTCAACAATAATGTATATACATTGTATACGAAACATACCGCAGAAAAACAAAAACCCCTGTGACAAGGAATAGAAAATAAATAAAAGCAATAAGGGATAGCACTGAATGTGATTGGCTACATGTACATTGTCTACAAGTTATAACAGTCTCTTCATAGAGTTACAGGCACAGACACATACGTACCCAGCTGCATAAGGGCTAAAGGCAATCACATTATGGAGATGGTACAGTTTCCTATGGAGACGGACTCCAGAAGGCTGAAACAGTAGTTACTGTCAACGAAAAGTAATAACCCCATACAATAAACATGATGTTCATGGCATCAGATCAATTAGTACAATATAATAATAGCCTTTTATAAGATATGACCACTCATGATACAACAGGACGAGACCCCAACGATAGTACTGCAGTACGAGTAAACAATTTGCATGTGTATTATAATAAGGTCAGAAGGTCGTACCCATGGTTTCACACACAACAGGACGCCATTCATTCACATGTGAGAAACAACTCACACGCACACGAGAATGCCTACACAATGCACGTAATGCATATAATGCATGTATTAATATTAACGCAATGGCATATGCACTGAATAATCTTCATACAATGGTGACACAAAATGCTGCAAATGACCGATTATCTGGACAATGGCTCGATACCTAATCAACCAACTAATGTGGCGAAGTAAATGACTCACCATATCGTCACAGAATAAGTCCTCAAAAATCTCCAAGGAGAGCGAAAAGCTCGACTCTTGGTCAAGAAAAGGACCCAAAGTTTTAGGTCAACGGTTCATCAAATCTGTGTGCCGCACATCGGCAGCGAGCGCGCGACGTCCCGCAGCACAGCATAGCCATAATAGATCAATGCGCCAGTAAAAGTGCATGAAATGCCATACACGCTATAAATAAACTATACATTACGTCATTGTTTAAGGGACTAATTCGCTTGGCGAATTAACACAAAACCAGATATATGAAAGATGGGAGTGCGTCATAGACAACTTTTAGACTCGTTACCAGGCTTCAAAATATGCAATAAATTATCTTATGGTGTAAATACCCAGACCGCCACAGCTTCCCTGCTTAGACACCATGCGACCCGAATGGTGTTTTCATAATTACGATATGCAAATTACATAAAAGGTCAATCAACTTCACTCACATTCAAGAATCACAATGTGAATTTCAAAAGTCAACAACTAAAAGTCAACACTGTTTCTACAATACCAATTAATGAAAGATGGTCATAAGCAAGCCACAACAATACTCACTTAAACCTAGCACGTATAATAGAAAATGACATCCTGCATTGCTTATACCTGTTCTCGCAGGACTCAGAATATCACGTTAAACTGGAAAAGTGTACCTTATACAGAAACAAATGCCTGTAACTGACCAACAGGTGACATGGGCGGACCCTGTCTCATAAGGAGCAATTGTCACCACATTGCTCAATACAGAGCATGATTAATACAAAGCAACAACAATTTAAAACTACACGAACTACACTTGAACCTTCAAATGAGTAAGTATCTTCCCGTCTCGCATAAGAACACAAACAAAATTCACAGTGGGCAATTATGCTCTTACATTGTCCCAAACATTGAGCTTGTCAACTAGGATAAAACTATCTAATATCAAAATATGAGTTGCATAGACACACCTGGTCTTCATAAATCAAAATACCACTTTTATAACATAAATACATCACATGTATACTAAATACAAAGTATAAAACAATAATATAATAATAATGCTGAAATCATACCACTGATTCAAGTTTTACCCATGAAAATACCTACACAAGAGTTCAAGATTCATACTGATTAACAACACCCCTCAGTCCACGACAATAATTTACCATACCCTCAGTATTTAAATGACAGCCATCTTCCAAATACTTGGGATGATTAACCTTACGTTGGGCATACATGCTCACCCCTGGGCGAGTCTGTAGAGTCTGACTCAGGAGGAGATTAAACCGCTTTGCTCTGTGATTGAAAGAAGAGCACCGTACCTGCCCACGTCTAGTTATCCTGGATCTTTGAATAACTGATAAAAATACAATCTGAGATGGGGTGATACCGGCCAAGGAAAGGTTATCAAGGAATTTAACAACCTGTGGGACAACAACCTCTGGGGTATTTTTCACATCGCACAGATCATTTGTCCCAAGATCAATAATAAGGATATCAATACCCTTGGATCTCATCTTTTCACTGTAATGAGGGAAACTTTCAAGCACCCGAGAATATGTCAAACCTGGATGACCCTCTACACAGATCTCGAACTCATCTGAGAGTTGAATCAGTGTCGCAATATCAATATGCTGCGCCCTGGCATACCGCTGCAGACGCGCGGGAAAGGAGTGTCCAAACAGATATACACTAGTTTTTGGCATGATAGACTCTAATACGGGTCTCTCAACAAACAGAAGGGAACAAAGCAATAAAAACTAGAAGTGGTATGACGCTGCCTCCCCTGCTGACAGGCGACTTCAAGTCCGGTGTTGGCACTGACTACTGTAAAGAAAAGTAAATGCACAAACAGAAAAGAACACTAGTAAGTTTCAACAATGAGGTGGCACAAAGGCCTGTCCTGCAAATAACAGGCAAACCCCAAATTCAAAACTACTGGGTTCGGATATAAAGCTTAATAGTTGTACTTTAGGTAATTGCGCTTGGCCATTTCCCCTGTTTCTCTTGGAGACGCTTGGATCTTCGCAGGTCAGTTGTCCCGCATGCAGGAGGCTGTTTAGAGGTAGGCAGTTCTGGTTTGTTAGTACCATGCGGCTTATCTGATGACTTTTGGCATGGATTCTCTAACTCAGGTAGAAGTACCACTGGTGGTTGGATAGGAATTGGTGGTTGGATAGGAGCTGGTGGTTGGATAGGAGCTGGTGGTTGGATAGGAGCTGGTGGTTGGACAGGAGCTGGTGGTTGGATAGGAGCTGGTGGTTGGACAGGAGCAGCGGGGGAATCGTATGTGATCACCCAGTCATCATCACTTGGCTCCTCAAACAAAGGCCCAATCTCCTCTGAATCTGGCCCATCCAATACCGCCTCTGGCAGTCCCCGTAAAGGGCCTCTTGGATCTTCAGGTGCTGGTTCCCTCCGTGGGTCTAGTATCAGCATCTGACGATTGAGCCACTTGGCATTACCCCCACACACTGGTCTGACAAGAAAGAGATCTTGTGCAGCATTGGTCTCTGTGACTACATAAGGCTGTTCCCGAAACACATCAGCCAACTTGTGCCGACCCTTATGGGCCATTTGCTTAACTAACACCCGATCACCAACGCAAATGGGCGTCGCCCGTGCGCGTTTGTCATACCTGCGTTTGTTCACAGCTGCTGCTCTACTAAGCCGATCCTGCACTATCTGATGGGTCTGTTTGATGATCAAGGCCTGTTTCTTCACTGTCTGATCACTCCAGTTAATGTGTACGTTGCTCAATAATTGGTCTAGGGGGACAGTCGGATCACGCCCAAACATAAGTGTATACGGTGTGTAACCAGTCACACTGTGAGGGGTAGTGTTATAGATGAATACTAAATGAGGAAGCTGGTCTGGCCACAAGTACCGACTCTTTCCATCAAGAGACTTAATTAAGCCACAAAGTGTTCGATTGAACCTTTCGGACTGCCCATTGCCCTGAGGGTGATAGGCTGTGGTCTTGGTCTTCTTAATGTTGTATAGCTCACACAGCTCCTTGATAAGACTACCCTCGAAATTCCGACCCTGGTCTGTGTGAATTTGTGCAGGTACACCATAGTGACAGAACCAATGGTCCCGAAGGACGCGTGCAACTGTTTGGGCAGTTTGGTCTCTGCAAGGCACGGCAGAGGAAAACTTGGTGAAGGAGTCGGTCATAACGAGTACATCTTCAACCTTCCCTTTTCCCATATCTAGCTTAAGGAAGTCTAGTGCCAGCCTCTCTAGGGGCCGGAATGCCAACAGGTGGCGCATTGGTGGGCGAACAGTGGGAGAAGGAGGCTTTGAAACCACACATTGAAAGCAGCCCTGGATATGAGTTCGAACTTCGTTGGTCACGCCTGGCCAGAAACAACGTTGCTTGATCAGCAACAGTGTGCGATTCACTCCCTGATGACCCCACTGGTCATGAGCTGCTTCGACGATCAACTTGCGAAGCCTTTTGGGAACAAGGAGCTGAACGACGCTGCCAAGTCCCGGATCCGAGACAGACCTATACAGTACACCATTATGCTCAACGATCCGCAGCCATTCCTTCAACCACCCTCGCACTTCTGACGAATGTGACTTAGCCCCCGGAATAGGCTGACCCGGTGTCCAACGCTGCTGCCAACACCTCCAGATGACCTTCAGTGCTTCGTCTTCTTTCTGGAATGCCGCTAATTCAGCAAATGAAAATGATGGGAACACAGCAGGCCCAGAGCCTTGTGGGTCATCAGCCGATGCCTCACACATGGATTCAGAAGACAGCTCTGAGGCATGCACAGCTCGTAGTGACAGAGGGATCCGAGCAGCATCCGCCTCCATCTGACAACAATCATCGGTCTCAGGTGGAGACTCATTCTGGGGACGCCTGCTCAGGGCGTCCGCACACTTGTTGGATCTTCCAGAGCGGTATTTTATCTCTAAGTCAAAGGGTGCCAACTGTGCAATCCAGCGTTGCTCTGTGGCGCCAAGTTTTGCAGTTTGTAGGTGTGATAGGGGATTATGATCAGTCCACACAACCGTGTGGTGACCCATCAGGTAGTCTCGGAATTTTTCCGAGACTGCCCATTTTAGGGCTAGAAGCTCAAGTTTGAAGCTTGACACCTGAGTGTACCTCTTCTCAGACCCCCGCAAGCCGCGACTTGCGTAGCCCACTGGATGTAGCTTTCCAGCACCATCAACCTGACTAAGGCAGGCCCCCAGCCCCTTTGCGGATGCATCAGTCTCCAAAACAAAATCATGATCAAAACGGGGGTAAGCCAATACCGGGGCCTCAATCAGTGCCTTCTTCAATGTGCTGAATGCTGACTCCGCTTCTTGGGACCACTCGAAAGGACCATCCGCCTTCCCTGCTTTTGATTGTGCCTTGGCGGTGATGGCATGGAGAGGTGCTGCAATCTTTGCGAAGTCACCCACAAAGCGCCTATAATAGGACGCTAATCCCAAAAAGGATCGCAGCTGACCAGCGTTTACAGGAGTTGGCCAGGTGCGCACGCGCTCTGTCTTGTCTGGGTCAACTGCCACTCCCTCACTGTTGACAACGTGTCCCAAGTGCGCTACGGAGGGCCTAAACAACTGACATTTCGCCCCATTTAGCTTGAGGCCATACTGCTTGAGGCGACCGAACACCCTGTCGAGTCTCTGCAGGTGGCTTTCGAGATCAGCTGAATAGACCAACAAGTCATCCAGATACAATATGAGCTCTGAGAAGTTCAGGTCCCCGAAAATCAGCTCCATCAACCTCTGAAACGTACTTGGACTATTGATTAAGCCCTGGGGAAGTCTAAGGAACTCGTAGAGCCCCCAAGGTACTCGAAAGGCCGTCTTCTCGACAGAGTTGCCGTGTAGTGCCACTTGAAAATAGCCATGGGCCATGTCTAATGAGGAAAACAACTTCGACCCACCCAGCGCTTCTAGCGACTCATCTATCCGTGGCAGAGGAAACGAGTCCTTGGTTGTCTTCGCGTTCAGGCATCTGTAATCGATGCACAGTCTGAGCGTCCCGTTCTTCTTACGCACAAGCACCACGGGACTAGCATAGGGGCTTGTGGAGCGACGGATTACACCACGCTCAAGGAGGTCCTGAAGCAGCTGTTTGACCTCATCTATCTGGGTAGGAATAACTCTCCTGTAGGGGAGGTTCACCGGCGTGTCATCGCTTAAACGAATCTGGTGTGGGATAAGGTCACAATAGCCCAAATCATACGGACCACTAGAAAAGACATCTAAGTGCTTTTTCACCAAGTCAGCTGCCTTAACGGCATCCTCACCATTAAGGTGTTTGAGCGTCAAGCCAGGAGGCAGCAATATAACTGTCCCGTCTGGGAACGTGTAAGACTCCCGCTCTGCATCCAAACCCTGTATACCCTCCTGGGAGTCAAGGGCGTCGCCAGATTCCTTGTCAATATCACCAGGCTCAGTTTCATCAATAGCCTCAATGGCTACGACACGGTGCACAGAAACATCATACCCCCCCTCATTTTGCTCAAGAAAGACGTGTTCTTTTGGAACAACAGCAGACAGCGCTGCAACTTGAGTACCTAGAGGAATAATTAAGGGTTCACAACTAGCATTAGCTATGTATAAACTAAGATGAACACCGTTTACCTCACTGATGCCCTCCAGTATTTGGCATGGAACTGACGATCTATAATCAGAGCCTGACTCTACCTCTCCCAGACTACCAGTCTTAGACATACATAAAGGGACTGCCTGTAGAAGGAACTCTGCGTCCCCTGTTTGGCTTGGAGCCTCGGCTACCTCACAATGTACACGACATACCGTATTCGGGGGAATGACCTTGCGACTCTGAGTGAACACCTACACAGGGGTGACACTAGGACATTTGGGGGTCCTACCATTGGCGTTGTGAAGGTTCAACCAGCGGAGGGCAAACTCCCAATCAGGATCAGGCTTGATGGAGCCAATTGTCCTGATTTTTCTGGCAATTTGACGCAATATGTTGCAACCCAAAATCACTGGGTAAGGCTTGGCGGTTGCATGGCTGTTAGATGCCGAGTTCTCCTTAGAAACTAGGAAACTAATGCCAAAACTCTGACCAAAAACCTCCAGGGTAGCATCCAGATAGCCCTGCACGGGGACTTCAAGGTCATTGGCCCCAACCAATCTGATTAGCTTGCCAACCGGTCGGATCCGGTCAATAGTGCTGGCGATTCTCTCGCGGTAAAAGCTTGCACTTATCAATGAGGCTTCTGCCCCAGTATCCAGTAAGCCTTTAGTAGGGATGCCGTTTACTACAATATTCACACTGGGGGATTTGGCAACAAGTTTACGGCGAATCTCACTGCAGGGAGGACTTCCCTGAGACGGTGTCTGGACACTGGGCAATAACAAACACCCACCCCCCGTCACATCGCCCTTTGTGGCGGAGGTTATGCATTTCCCGAACTTGATGGTTTAGTGCCATCCGCTGGGTTTTCCCCAGGTTTGTGACCTTCTAGCCTCTTTCGTTTGAAACAAGTTTCTACCAAGTGCCCCGGTCTGTTACAGAAAGAGCATTTCATCTTGCTCCTTTCTCTGCGCATGCGCTGATCTGCAATGAAACTATCCATGCTCTGTGACATGCTAGTTAACTTTGAGCACATTTCAGCTTGTTGGGTGACCAAACTTTTGACCGACTCGGTCAGTTGCTTCTGGCTTTCAACCAGCGCAGACATGTTGGTACCATCATCAACCTTGGCGGTAGCCTTATATGCAGTGACGGCTTCTTGTTCGTATGAAGGGCCCTCATCATCAGTTTGCTCTGAATCTGGAAACAAGTCCAGCATTAGCTCCCGCAACTTAGAAAATGACATGTGTTCCTGACTATGCAGCAGCTTGCGCGACTCGCGCCTGACCGAAACATCTCGCACTCCCTTAACGAATTGCTCTTTTAGGGTATTTTCCCGCAGTTCACCCAACGCATCCTGCTCCTGCTCGTCTGCAGCGGCTGCCACCATACGGTCATGTAGACGCACAAGCGACCGGCTAAACTCGGTCAAAGTTTCCCCAGCCAACTGAACGCGCGAGTAGAGGGTTCTCGTTAGGGTTTGGACTGTTTCGGGCGAGCCGAAGCGCTTTGCTAGCAAAGCTTTAAGTTTAGGGAAATCATCCCGATCATCAGCAGGGGTGCACAACACCTCCTCCTTGGCCGTTCCTCCCAAAAAGTCTAAAGCGGTTTCTAATTTCTCCGCTTCCGCCAGACCTGACTGCCTCATGTAAGTATCAAGGTCAGCGAGCCACTCATCCAATTTTTGGTCACCTGCCTTCTTGGGGTGTCCATTGAATTTCAATAGCCTGACTGTGGGAGCCCTCTGCAGTTTTAAGTTCTGGAATGCACCTGCAAGGGTAGCTGCCAGAGCCTGATTGCTCTGCAATATGGCCTCCGCCACTCCTTCTGGTAGGGGCATGATGATTTTTGTTTGTTTGGATAAGGACTACGATTGGGCCTTGACACAATAAGAGACAGCCTACGCCCAGCAGGTAAACACTAATTCAATCAGCATGCGTGTCAGACGCGACATAAACAAAACCCACAATGAACAGTGTAAGCTGTCACAAAAATTACATGCATACAATACAGCTAGGCCTATATTTGTTACTATATGTAGCTAAGCCTGAATTTAACAATAGGAGAATTGCATGTCTACAGACTGTCGGCAATTTTGAGCATGACAAAGTACATATAGTTTCAGCTATTATGTGCACACATGTCAACCCTGCTATATGGGGTTAATAAAGGAAAGCCCCTTAACCAATTGCAAAAGGCAAAAATACATCACAAGCGCATAAACCATTCATGTACATGTAAAAGCACGTGATTTAAATGCATACAAATACTTGTCGATGATATGCATGGACATTAAAAACAATTATAATATTGTAACAGGACCATGACCAGATAATTACTATTAAAGCAGCGTGGGGGTCACGTCAAATCATCGAATTGTGAGCATCATCCCATCCTGTCTACGACGCCATTATTTCCTGTAGTGGTCTGACCCTTGAATAATACTGCAGGGAGGGGTCCGTCCACCGTTGATAAGCGGATGAAGGAAGCAACTCACACAGTCACGGATGATTAGAGATGATTGTTGTTTTTATTTCTCATTCAACAATAATGTATATACATTGTATACGAAACATACCGCAGAAAAACAAAAACCCCTGTGACAAGGAATAGAAAATAAATAAAAGCAATAAGGGATAGCACTGAATGTGATTGGCTACATGTACATTGTCTACAAGTTATAACAGTCTCTTCATAGAGTTACAGGCACAGACACATACGTACCCAGCTGCATAAGGGCTAAAGGCAATCACATTATGGAGATGGTACAGTTTCCTATGGAGACGGACTCCAGAAGGCTGAAACAGTAGTTACTGTCAACGAAAAGTAATAACCCCATACAATAAACATGATGTTCATGGCATCAGATCAATTAGTACAATATAATAATAGCCTTTTATAAGATATGACCACTCATGATACAACAGGACGAGACCCCAACGATAGTACTGCAGTACGAGTAAACAATTTGCATGTGTATTATAATAAGGTCAGAAGGTCGTACCCATGGTTTCACACACAACAGGACGCCATTCATTCACATGTGAGAAACAACTCACACGCACACGAGAATGCCTACACAATGCACGTAATGCATATAATGCATGTATTAATATTAACGCAATGGCATATGCACTGAATAATCTTCATACAATGGTGACACAAAATGCTGCAAATGACCGATTATCTGGACAATGGCTCGATACCTAATCAACCAACTAATGTGGCGAAGTAAATGACTCACCATATCGTCACAGAATAAGTCCTCAAAAATCTCCAAGGAGAGCGAAAAGCTCGACTCTTGGTCAAGAAAAGGACCCAAAGTTTTAGGTCAACGGTTCATCAAATCTGTGTGCCGCACATCGGCAGCGAGCGCGCGACGTCCCGCAGCACAGCATAGCCATAATAGATCAATGCGCCAGTAAAAGTGCATGAAATGCCATACACGCTATAAATAAACTATACATTACGTCATTGTTTAAGGGACTAATTCGCTTGGCGAATTAACACAAAACCAGATATATGAAAGATGGGAGTGCGTCATAGACAACTTTTAGACTCGTTACCAGGCTTCAAAATATGCAATAAATTATCTTATGGTGTAAATACCCAGACCGCCACATGACTGTCCAACTAGCTAGCCTCTAGGGAAGCAGCAACAAGCAGTCACCCATCCATTTAGCCAGCCAAGAAGATGCCACACTTGGATTGGGACAGGTAAATCTTAAAAATTATTTATAGATTTTTAGGCTTGTTTATCCATACTTTATTGTCAGTTACCGATGTTAGGCTGATGGTAGGTTAGTTTACCAGGGGACCAAGAACAACCATCCATTTATCTTATTGGACATTTAGTTTAGACTGTGGTGAGTTGCATCTTTTATAAGGAGGTCCTTGCAGGAATAAAATACGGAAATATAGTCCATGAAATAAGACAGTGACTGTGTGCTATTTGTTTCATTTCCAATTCTTTTAATTTGATTTCCAATGTTGTTTTGTTTTCTTGTCACAGGTTTGATCTTATTCAACTTTGCTGGACCTGCATGATGTCCTGATCTGAGCTGATGCCAGGCCCCTGATTCCAGCTAGGCAACCAGTTATCTGTCCATCAGTCAAGGGAGACAGTCATTATGCAGCCACCCAGCCCAGCCATCTAGTCAGACTGTTCAACAAGCCATCCCCTTAGGAAGCAGTCATCCAGTTATTCAGCCAGCCAAGAACATGCCACACTTTGGACTGCCACAGGTACAAAATAGAAGTACACGTATATACATTCAATGAACTTGCATCTTGAAGGAATATGAACTTTTCAACAGGAAGACTTGGTTTATTTCTTGATATTTCCTGAATTTACCAACTTTTAACGTATCACTACAAGTAATGAACCGCTGCAAACTGCTCATCAGCCCAAAAAAATGACCTGAAATATATAAAATGCTTAAAACTAGGAGGGCCTAACATCGGTTTCTATCCTAGCAGGATCTTTCTCAAAAGACTCTTAAGTTAGTCAGTTTTTGCCAGCACAATTAAGTTTCAGGGGAATTTGAAGCAGTTGCTTGAACATTTCTATTCCTGTACCTTGTCAATTATTGCTGTTAAGCTGATAGGAGGGTATTTAACCGGGGTTCATGTTTGTGTGTGGTTTCATGGCTTCTGACTGCCAAACTAACAAAGATAATTGACTATTAGGGACACGACCTACATAGGGCTGGATAGCTCAGTTGCCTGTACAGTATTCCGTGGGTCGCTGGTTCAAATTCCACTCCAGCCAATTTTCCATTGTTCACTTTTCAAAGACTTGAAATTAATCCAGTCAGTTTCCCTGTGGTTATTTGATGATGAAATTTATATTTGTTGTTGATTTAATTACATCAGTTTTTAATTGTTAACCAATCTTTCTCAAATTCTTTGACTGTATTAGGTGATCTTGTCAAGGCATTCTACCAATGAGATGTCACCCATTCCAGTGATGTTGCCTGTCCAGTACTAGAAGGAGTCATCATAAAGTAAATTGATTTATTGTTAATAGTTTTACTTTTGTGTAATTAAGAATCCATTTGTGATTATTGATGTCAGATGTTAATGTACGTGGTAAATCTCAGCAGGATTACTCATACAAACTTGCAGCTATCAGGCTCCTCTGGTGGGATTTGAACCAGAGACCAACCAAATACCTGTGAGAGAAAAACCCAAAGCAACAAGGAAACTTCTGTGACCAAGAATATGAAGCATTGCTGAAGGACAAAAACGTTGCCATGAGTTTGACATAAGGATCTCAACATAGTTCCTCTGGTGGGATTTGAACCAGGAACTTTAGGTTAATGCTCAGATTATCTGAGAAATCTATCTGATAAAGTAAAGAACCCAATCCACATTGGTGCCCCTGGTGGGATTTGAACCAGGGACCCTGTTTATGCTCATAGGTGAGAGTATAGGTGATCAAAGACACTCATTATGGTGAATGATGGCAGATCCACATTGTGCCCCTGGTGGGATTTGAACCAGGGACCCTGTTTATGCTCATAGGCGAGAGTATAGGCGATCAAAGACACTCATTATGGTGAATGATGACTGATCCACATGATGCCCCTGGTGGGATTTGAACCAGGGACCCTGTTTATGCTCATAGGTAAGAGTATAGGTGATCAAAGACACTCATTATGGTGAATGATGGCAGATCCACATGGTGCCCCTGGTGGGATTTGAACCAGGGACCCTGTTTATGCTCATAGGTGAGAGTATAGGCGATCAAAGACACTCATTATGGTGAATGATGGCAGATCCACATGGTGCCTCTGGTGGGATTTGAACCAGGGACCCTGTTTATGCTCATAGGTGAGAGTATAGGCGATCAAAGACACTCATTATGGTGAATGATGGCAGATCCACATGGTGCCCCTGGTGGGATTTGAACCAGGGACCCTGTTTATGCTCATGGGTGAGAGTATAGGCGATCAAAGACACTCATTATGATGAATGATGACAGATCCACATGGTGCCTCTGTTGGGATTTGAACCAGGAACCCTGTTTATGCTCATAGGTTAGAGCTTAGGTGGTGCCTCTGGTGGGATTTGAACCAGACTCCCCTCAACTGAAAGACTATTTAATGGACCTTATCTTAACCTAGCTGACCGAGTAGGCTTTGGTTTACCTCCATACATTAACATCTAGTTTTGTTTATTTCATATTTGTGTAATTGTATCAAACATTGTAACTTATACTGAAGAAACACTCAATGCTATGACAGCTGAATATTTGTTTAAATCATTGCTGAACAATTTGGCTTTTGGAATATTGTTTTTCTGTAATAATATCTGAAACAGTCAAATTCTTGCCTGAGATGGATCTTTTTTTGGGTAAGATGGTCATGATATGAAGAGAAAGATACTTTGTAGACTCAATCTTTCCTGGTCCAAAACTATGTATGCATACAAACAAATACCAATAACTCTCTACTGAATCTTACAAATGCAGTGTAAAGTGGTCATGTGCATTGTGTGTTTCTGACAGCTAGGGTTTATGTTGGGATGGGATGGATTCATGATTTTTTTTACCAGTTTGTTCGCGCACAAATTATAACCATGCCTTGGTCTGTTGGTGGCAAATCAATTTTTTTGTATGTTTCACACCTTGTGGCCCTGCTACAAAAATCATTTCCCCTGGTTGGGGATGTCTAAAAATGTTCATCAGTTTTGCACGTTACTTTGTATTTTTGCTCATTTTTTAGCATCTTTTCCCCTGGGTGGGACAATTTTTTTCACAATGATCAAACTTTTCCTCTGAAACATTCTCAGTGTGGCATTTATGATTCCCAGATTCTGCCTTCAAATTATTTCACGCTTTTGTGCCATCAATTTGTCATACGCTTCACATTCCTCTTTTCCTTCACAAATGAATCCATCCCTTCTCATTGTAAAATATTCAAACTTGCATGTGGTTCAGGATTGGTACTCCACGTTTGGTATCACAGTTTAGAAATGTAGAAAAAATCAATTATCTAGACTTTCTGTCAGGAAATTCTATCGGAGCTATTTTGGAAGACTTTTCCATCATTTTATCTCCAGTTCTAAAACATCAATCTTAGTCATTTCGGAATTGTTTTGAAATGGCAGCATCAAAATAGAAACCATTTTCCTCTTCATTATCATAATACATGTAATTAGACAGTATTGAGATAGTGCGCTTCAGTCATAATCCTTTACGCATATTTTTGCATAAATTTCTCATCCTCTGCACAATCTCAGACTCTTACCAATATTGTATCCCTGGGTGGGACTTGAAACAAACCCTTTGATGGCCAAATTCCATCTCCATTCATGCCATTATGTTAGAATGTAATTCACAATCCTGAACCATATCTTTGCTGAAGAATCTTACTTTGTTTTTACATGTTTTAGGGAACATTCATTTGAAGTGACAGGGGTTGTAGTTGTACATGTCTGATGTCAAAAATGTGGGTTAACATAAGTTTCAAATACATCTAAATTCTTTTTAAATTCTGTCATTTATGTCATTTGGGGGTTGAGGTACAAAGTATTTTTTCCATTTTTATTCAATTTGGGGTTTGCATTTTTCTTTTCTTTATTCTTGTCTTCTTGCTTTTTGGGGGGGGGGTGGTATTTTTTTTCTCTCAAAATTGATTTCCAGACGAAGTGACTAACTCCATCATTTCAAGTGAATGCACTCTAATATTGAATTAATTGCCTTAATTAATCTATTGCCTTTTTCTTAAGAATGTTTTCTGTATGTAGGTGTGTGAGTTTCTCCAACAGACAGATTGATCATGCGCTGCTATGCAACAAAAACAAGCTAAATATGTATGTACACATACAAGAAAATGCATGAAAATTCTTGCAGAAGCACTGAAAAAGGCATGTACTTGCATGTGACACTCAATGCCATTGTTTTATACAGAAATATTGGCCAAATGCCTTGAAATTGGTGTCTTAAACTTCTTCAAAACATCATGACAAAATTGATTCATGCAAAGAAATATAATGTTCTCTTTAAAACTAGAGATGCCAATTTGTTTTTTTTCAAAATTGTATGAACTTTTCTTCCCATGGACATTGTCACATACATGTAATTATCTTTCAATTCAAAACTTTTTCAAAACATCATAACAACATTGATTTATAAAAACAAATCTCAAATTTTCTCTGCAAAACTAGAGAAGCAAAAAGCAACTTTTTTTTATTTTAACCGATTTGACAGCACAAAATGTTTAAAAATTTTCTACAAATTTCCTTCCAACGTAGGTTGTCACATATTAAGGAGCTGATTTAGATTCTGTTTGTTGGAGTAATTCTCACATTGTTATTTAAATTTGTTCTAATCTGTTGTTAAAGTTTTTAAATCCTGTACAGATCAAATACACATAGGAAAGAAGCTCAGACGAGCAAAATGCAAGTGCCAGTTGGTGCGCCCTCTGCTGTCTAGGATGTGGAGCAACTTTAATGACCCAGGTGCATTGGTTGATATGCGTCAGCTTGAGTGAAACCTGTCTTCAGTGTTGCTGGTATTCTACTCCGTAAGTGTTCTGCCTCACATGATTTGACAAGCTCATACCCAAATTCTGCTTGCGGCTAAAACTAGAAGAAAGGAATTGATTGTTGTACACTAAGATGCTGATAGCGCTTGTATGATTGGTGCGAAGGACAGAGGACCCTTTTTTTCGCACAGTTTTTTTCGCACTGATACTTTTGTTATCCTAAGTTGGTACCCTTCATCTTACTGTTCCTGTGTAACCAGGTCTCTTTTCAGGCCGGTCATGATGACCAACCTTTTGCATAGGACATCTGCTTCTGATCTGAGGGGGCTCTTGACCTGATAGATGATGGTGACCTCTACTCAGTTGTTGATGCGATGATTAGAGAAACAGTTTTTTGGCATTGGTGGTTTACTTTGTTACAGTTCTCAGGTTTTGACCATTGGTTTCACTTGTGTAGTAGAAAGTAAGGTTGTGTAGGAAGGCCAGAGGGACCACTTAAAAATTTAGCAAGCTGTGGTGCTGTGATAAAATGATAACATTAATTTCTTCAGTTCAGAAACATTGAATATAAAACTTGCTAAGAAGACCACAGTGATTTAACCATAGGACAGAAATTAAAAAAAGGCTGAAATAACCAATAAATAATCACAGCAAGTTATCTTCATAATAACTTAACCCTAAAAAATACTGACAAGGTCAGTCTGTTAGTACAATAATTGAGATTGAAAACATCCATAAACCAAATAAAATTATCAAAGAATAATCAGATTACTACAAAATAATTAGGAACAAACCAATATGGGGGCATTTCAATAAAAATCAGCCATAGACAAAATCATAAAAATTATATGGATAATGTTGCAAAACAAATGTTGAAACAAATAAGAATTATAATCAAATTTAAGGAATGATACATTAACTTCAAGCTAAATATTAGTTGTGTAATAGAGATTTTAATGATAATTCAATTCTTATAAGGCAGACAGAATACAAGAAAAATGTTTACCTAAAAATAAAACGCACTGAACAATTTCCAGTAATGACATGTAAATAATCTTTAATGACATTCCTCAAGGCTTTTTGTAACCAGTGGTCCTTTCAACATTTGGACTAGTTTGCACCATTTTATATCAGGTTTATTTAAACATATATATAATAAATCAGTAAATCACTTTTAAAATATGCTTAAATAGGAAATACTTTTGTAGTCTAGATTTTGAAAGAGAAGGCAATAGGTTTAGGAGTCCTAAACCTATGACATAAACCATCTATCTACATTATAAGTCAATTCACTTATTTATTCCCACATAGGAAAACAAATTGACAAAGTCAGTCAAACTTAGGAGATTAAAAACAAACAAGAACTAAATGAAAACATATTAAAAAAATACTCAGATCCCTGTTCAATTCAATTCAATTACGGTTTATTAAGAATACGAAATAAAACATCAGAAGACTAAAAATATTAGGTTTACAATTACAAATCAACATTTCCACATGTAGCTAAAAACTGTTTAGTTAAAATATGTCATTTTATCAATAATTGATAAAATGTTTTATTCGCAGAATTTCCCCTTACTGGCAGTTTCTGAACTGCCAGTGCAAGGATGTGTGTATGTGCTCAATGTAACAGTGTTTTGTACATGCACACACATGGGTAATTACTGTGTACACATACTATGGCAAGCAAGTATCTCTGCAAGATCCAGGTCAGCCAATAGGCTGCAGGATTGCCTTATTGCTTCATGCATATTCACTACTTGTAGGCTGTAATGGTTGCAGGGGTGTGTGATGTTGTTTGTTGTTTACTTTGCAACAGGAATTGTGGGGCAACTTGTGTACAGGAAAATGCAAATTAATTGATACAAAATAAGCCCTTGTTGTTAGTTCATTTTAGAAGAAGTGCTATTCATGTAGCAATGTTTAGAGCAGGAAATTATAGGTTGTAAACACAGGATTTTGGAACAAAATCAAGGAAGATACTGGTTCCTGAACAGTATCAGTTGCTGTGGTTTGTAATTTGTTAATATTTATCTAGGGAATGTGTTTTGTGTTTTCTGGTCAAAGTTTAGGAGAATTTAGGTTGTTTGTTTGGGCATATAATACCAATTTGAATGACGCAACAAACACAGCATTACAAACAGGATCCACTCATGAATATTCATATGCAGTGGAGCAGAAGGAGGGCCAATCAATGCCTGGTAAATGGTCCAATGGGAGCAGGAGTTGGTTAAACTTCTAGCCAATGGCTGAGCTCCAAAAGTTCACTGCTGCCTAGGAGTTATGAGTTCAGTGGGTCAGGCTGCACTTTGTCACAGCCTTCTGTTGTGTCACATACAGATAAAGTATGTGAATTGGAAATTATATTTTGTGAATTTTTGTTCTTTTGGGATTGGCACTACCACTGCTTCTGCATTTGACCTTATTGTGTTTGTTCTAGTCAGTTCTTGAATTAGGGTCTTGCCTGGGATCTGTGTACTACTGTTTTTGCTACTTCTACTCTCGTGTTTCCCTTGGATTGTGGTCAACTTCAAGAACTTTACTGTCAGACTGTAGGCCTAAATAGGCCTAGTCAGCTAGTACGCCTAACGGTAGGCTACTGCTTGAACTTTGCTTTCTCTTTGGATTGGAGTTGAACCTCCTTCACCCGCGTCTGTCACAGCTGACTTTTACTGTTTGTGGACTAACTTAACGTTAGTGCTAGCATCGCGATGCCACAGGGCCAGAAGCGTCAAGCGGATGGGATTCCACCTCGCGTTCGTAGGAAATATACGAAGCGGAACATTAACATTAGGCCTAACGTTAATCCATCTGTGACTGCGGGACCTGTTAATGAGACTGCGGGACCTGTTAATGAGGCAACGGGTTTTCATGCTGACCCTGTGGACAGTTTGGCGCCGGAGAGTTGTCCGCCAGCCATGCCAGGATGGGATGCAACAGCGGCACAGTCGGGTAGGCCTTTGTCCAGTACAGATCATATTGCTAGTGGGTCTTATGTAACTAATAGTAATACTGGAGTTCTCTTTAATGATCCATGCATTGTTCCTTGTAATAGTAGTAGTAGTACTAGGCCTAGTACTAGTAGTGGTAGTGCCAATCCTACTGTCAATGTCAGTGTACCAGTGCAAGTGGGTGACTTACAGTTGTCTCCGCAACCGATGCCAATACCCAGGGTAGGCTTAGATCACACAGATTTTACTCCATTGGGGGGTCACGTTCCTTTGGCTCTCAAAGAAAAGATTTGGCAGGGGGCATATGTGGATTTGTCATTGCTCCTGAAAGACAGCGCTACTGCCGTATTGGCTCGAGCTGATCCATCATCTCAGCTCACTCTTGCATTAGAAGGGGATAAAATGGTTGTGCGCCAAGCGGGAATGACATCAACAAAAAAGGTTGATACCATTGACAAATGGTCATCCGCCTTCCACACCTTTATGGCCATTTACTTGATCAAGCATCCCTCTCGTTTTTCGGAGCTTCTAAAGTATGCCGAGACAGTTCGGTTGGCTGCGCTTCAATTCCCAGGTTTTGGTTGGCGTAGGTATGACGAACAATTTCGTCTTGCCCAGGAAATTCAACCTTCCAGGTCTTGGGGGGCCTTAGATGTTGAATTGTGGCTTACAGTAGCTGCTGCACCTGTGATGTCAGCACAGCATATGGGTAATTCAGGTTTAGGGGTATTGCCATCAGCTGTCAAGGGTCAAAGGGCAAATATTTGTTTTGCTTTCAATGGTATCAAGGGCTGCCATTTTCGGGGTTGCAAGTGGACACACAAGTGCAGTAAATGTTTTGCATTTGGTCATGGTGCTCAGCTTTGCAGGTCTGGGGCCCAGTCACGGCCTGGTGCATGGGTTGGGGCCAAACGTAATGCTGGCCAGACTAAAACTACCAATAGAGCTGAGCAGCTTGGTAATGCAGGGAAAGCTTCAATGAATACTAGCAATCAGTCCTCGGTTGTCCGTAGCACTTTTCGTTCTCCCAACACCAATTAGAGTTAACATGTTGTGTTCTTGGTTAGTCACTTATCCTAACCAGGATGATGCAGTTATTTTGATGACAGGTTTTCGGGAGGGCTTTTCTCTTCATTATGATGGTCCACGGTTAAGCCGTGATTCTCATTGTCTTTTGTCTGCAGTCCATAATCCACATATTGTGAGAGAGAAATTGGCTAAAGAAATTGATTTAGGGCGTGTTGCAGGGCCTTTTGCAGTTCGGCCTTTCACTAATTTACAATGTTCCCCCATTGGCTTGGTGCCAAAGCACGAGCCAAATTCCTTCAGGCTTATCCATCATTTGTCTTTTCCTCAAGGGGGTTCAATTAATGACTTCATTGATAAAGAGAAGTGTAAAGTGCATTATGCCTCCTTTGATGCAGCTGTCAGCATGACCATGTCTGCAGGGCATGATGCATGGCTAGCCAAATCTGACATTAAATCTGCCTTTCGGCTCCTTCCTGTTTCTCCCATGGATTATGAATTATTGGGGTTTTCCTTTGATGGGCAATTTTACTTTGATAAGTGCTTACCAATGGGGTGCTCAATTTCCTGTGCTTTGTTTGAGAAGTTCAGTTCGTTTTTAGAATACCAAGTCAGGTGTTTGTCTCCGTCTGCATTGGTTACCCATTACCTGGACGATTTTTTGTTTGTTGGCAATTCCAGGTCATCTTGTAATGCATGGCTCAATACTTTCACAGACATGTGTTCGGAACTTGGGGTCCCATTGGCATCAGAAAAGACAATGGGCCCGACACAGATCATCACTTATCTGGGTTTGGAAATTGATGCTTTAAAGCAAGAAGTTAGGGTGCCTGCAGTTAAAGTGAAACAGATTTGTGACCAAATTCACCAGACATTGAGTAGGTCTAAAATTACCCTAGTAGGGGTGCAATCACTTGTAGGCTCACTAAATTTCCTGTGCAAAGCTATTGCTCCCGGCCGGGCATTCATGGGGCGTGTCATTGCATTGACTAGAGGGCTTACGAAGCCTTACCACAAAGTCCGCCTGAATTCGGGTGCCCGTCTTGACTTATTAATGTGGTTGGAATTTTAAAGAAATTTCAATGGTGTGTCAGCCTTCTTACACCATGCATGGGAAACCAATGAGGCGATTGAACTTTTTACTGATGCAGCAGCTAGCATTGGATTTGGGGCATATTTTGATGGTAAATGGACCCAAGGTAAATGGCCTCAGGAATTGATCGCTAGTAATCCGTCAATCGCATTTTTGGAATTTTTTCCTTTAATAGTGGCTGTCAAGTGTTGGGGTTCCCAATTAGCCAATCGGAAGATTCGGTTTCATTCGGACAATATGGCGGTGGTGCATATCGTTAACTCACAAACTTCACACTGCCCCAAGATCATGCATTTGTTGCGTATATTTGTGTTGGATTGCCTTAAATTTAATATAGTGTTCAAAGCAGTTCACGTGCCGGGCATACAGAATGAGCAGGCCGACGCTTTATCACGTTTTCAGATCCAGAGATTTTTCAAGGCAGCACCGCATGCGGAACGGGTCATGACTCCACTTCCAACCCTTCCACAAGTATGGTAGAAGATGAGATGAATCGCCTACTAGGCATCGCCATGGCTTCCAATACGAAGAAAACTTATGGTATAGGTTGGAATGCATTTTGTCAATTCAAAGGGTGGCTACCTGATACGTTTTCCCAGTCTACTCCCCTTGATATTCGGGAGTTTGTTGCTTGGTTGTCGGTCAAGCGGCTTGCACCTGCAACAATTGCCACTTATGTTGCCGGTGTTGGGTTCTACCACAAAATCAATGGTTGGCCAGACCCAACTAAAGATTTTTTGGTTTCAAAACTTCTCCAGGGCTGTCGAAGAGATCAGCCTTCAAGGGACACCAGATTGCCCATATCTTTGCCAGTTTTGGCTATGTTGTTGAACGCACTGCCTCATGTTTGTTTCTCCCATTTTGAAGAGTTGTTGTTCAAGGCAGCTCTTCTTTGTGCATTTTTCGGTTTTATGCGGGTTGGGGAGTTCACAGCACATTCCAAGCGCAAAATACAAGCTTCTCTATTGGCCATTTCTGACATTGAGTTTTGTCGTTTGTATGGAGTTGTTAATTCCGTTTCAGTTTCCTTTCGATGTGGGAAAACCAACCAAGTAGGCCCAGCTCAAGTAGTTCGCTTAACTAGATCTCAGAATGCAGCAATATGTCCAGTCAATGCATTGCAGGATTATGTCAATGTTCGCCCTTCAGTGGCTTTGCCGCTATTTTGTCACTTTGATTGTAGTCCTTTGACTCGGTTTCAATTCAACGCTGTATTAAAGAAGGCCCTTGCTTTTTGTGGGCTACAGGGCTTGAATTATCGCTCCCACTCTTTCCGCATTGGGGCTGCCAGTGCTGCTTTTGAGTTGGGGGTCCCTGCGGTTGATATTCAGCGTATGGGTCGCTGGCGTTCTGATGCAGTTTTGTCATATATTAGGCCAGTTCCTGTTTCTCATTTCCCTGGTATTTAAACGGTGGCTTGGTGAATTAGTCCTGTTTTTTATGGGTGGTTATTCCTTCGCTTCCAATTATTTGCAGGTCCTATTTGGATTATCGGGGACTCCATAATTCGATGGGCAAAACAACCAATTGCTATCTCCAGGGCAGTCTTTTGG
Organism: Astropecten irregularis; assembly: GCA_963971285.1. Lineage (NCBI taxonomy): Eukaryota > Metazoa > Echinodermata > Asteroidea > Paxillosida > Astropectinidae > Astropecten > Astropecten irregularis. The sequence goes on along the minus strand of OZ020244.1, from coordinate 271,784 downwards.
AATGGACGAAGTGGGGCAAAACTTGAAGATGTGCGTTCCTTGCTGTCAGCAATGTCTGGGCCACAACCTTCAGTTATTATAATTCACATTGGTACAAATGATTTATTGTCCCTAAATGCATTTTGCATGCGACAACGTATTCTTGTTCTTTTGACAGATATTAAAGCGCTGTACCCATTGACTCAGGTAGTTTGGTCTGACATTCTGCCTCGGGTCTTCTACTTTGGCACAACAGCCCAGGCAGCTATGGACAGAAAACGGCGTTCCATTAACAAATGGGCCAAGTCTCAGATTTGGAAGATGGGGGGTGTGGTCATTCATCACCCACAATTTCATTGGACCACCATGCCGCTGTTTAGATATGATGGCGTGCATCTGTCTAGGGATGGAATCAGGCTCTTTGTGTCGAATCTGGTTGCTTGTCTTTCTCCTCTGTTGTAATTAAGTTGGATCCCTGGTTGAGGTTTATTTGGTTAGGGTTAATTTTACTTGTGTCTGTCTTTCCCTTGGGCCGCGCTTGGCGCGTGTGGCATTTTCTGGCGGGAATTTGACAGACAAAGCAAACTTTTTATCAGGGGTCTAGAATATCAGCCAATTATAAGCTTAACTTTCATCTGTAATTGTTCCCATTGCATTTTCTAAATATTATTACAAGTGATTATATTTGCTGTGGCAGGCACTGGAATAGCTCCCTGGAGGTTCACCAGGGGCCATTCCTCCCGTATGTTCAAACGGGGGAACATCCTGTGCCGGTCTGGTTTAACTGTTCGTTAATGGTGTTCCATTTCAAATGTTATTAGTACATGTTTAGGTGTTGCATTAATGTTCTATCATGGGGCTATTACCCAAAGTGGGGGCTATTGTGCCCTATTTGGCTGGGTCCTGTAACCCAGAGTGGGGGCTATTGTGCCCTATGTGACTGGGTCCTGTAACCCAGAGTGGGGGCTATTGTGCCCTATGTGACTGGGTCCTGTAACCCAGAGTGGGGGCTATTGTGCCCTATTTGACTGGGTCCTGTAACCCAGAGTGGGGGCTATTGTGCCCTATTTGGCTGGGTCCTGTAACCCAGAGTGGGGGCTATTGTGCCCTATTTGGCTGGGTCCTGTAACCCAGAGTGGGGGCATAACTGTGTGCCCTAATATTTTATCTTGTTAATGTTATCTGGCCAGCTTGCCCATAACTTCCGGTATCTGGCAATTTGTTAATTGAAAATAAAAAATGTCAAGCTGTGGCATTATGTCATAATGAATTCAGTTTGTTTGTGTGTTCTCAATCTGAGTAGTCTGAGAATAAGTCATTTTATCAATAATTGATAAAATGTTTTATTCGCAGAATTTCCCCTTACTGGCAGTTTCTGAACTGCCAGTGCAAGGATGTGTGTATGTGCTCAATGTTACAGTGTTTTGTACATGCACACACATGGGTAATTACTGTGTACACATACTATGGCAAGCAAGTATCTCTGCAAGATCCAGGTCAGCCAATAGGCTGCAGGATTGCCTTATTGCTTCATGCATATTCACTACTTGTAGGCTGTAATGGTTGCAGGGGTGTGTGATGTTGTTTGTTGTTTACTTTGCAACAGGAATTGTGGGGCAACTTGTGTACAGGAAAATGCAAATTAATTGATACAAAATAAGCCCTTGTTGTTAGTTCATTTTAGAAGAAGTGCTATTCATGTAGCAATGTTTAGAGCAGGAAATTATAGGTTGTAAACACAGGATTTTGGAACAAAATCAAGGAAGATACTGGTTCCTGAACAGTATCAGTTGCTGTGGTTTGTAATTTGTTAATATTTATCTAGGGAATGTGTTTTGTGTTTTCTGGTCAAAGTTTAGGAGAATTTAGGTTGTTTGTTTGGGCATATAATACCAATTTGAATGACGCAACAAACACAGCATTACAAACAGGATCCACTCATGAATATTCATATGCAGTGGAGCAGAAGGAGGGCCAATCAATGCCTGGTAAATGGTCCAATGGGAGCAGGAGTTGGTTAAACTTCTAGCCAATGGCTGAGCTCCAAAAGTTCACTGCTGCCTAGGAGTTATGAGTTCAGTGGGTCAGGCTGCACTTTGTCACAGCCTTCTGTTGTGTCACATACAGATAAAGTATGTGAATTGGAAATTTTATCCCACCTCCACCCCTTCACCACCATAGGTGGAGTAGTGGGTTGGGCTTTGAAACCTGGGCTTACTTCATGCATTCATTTTTTCTGTATTTTACATGTAAGTTGCTATGTCCATTTTGTTGATTTCTTCCGTGCCCTGAATGTTCATCAGGGACGTTCCTCCCATCAGTTCAGTTGGGGGACTATCTTGTGTAACATGGTTTTATTTACATGTCAATGCCAATGGTTCCATGTTTAGGTTTTGAGTCATTTATAATTTAAAGACCTATTACTCAAAGCATTTTCTGGCGGGAATTTGACAGACAAAGCAAACTTTTTATCAGGGGTCTAGAATATCAGCCAATTATAAGCTTAACTTTCATCTGTAATTGTTCCCATTGCATTTTCTAAATATTATTACAAGTGATTATATTTGCTGTGGCAGGCACTGGAATAGCTCCCTGGAGGTTCACCAGGGGCCATTCCTCCCGTATGTTCAAACGGGGGAACATCCTGTGCCGGTCTGGTTTAACTGTTCGTTAATGGTGTTCCATTTCAAATGTTATTAGTACATGTTTAGGTGTTGCATTAATGTTCTATCATGGGGCTATTACCCAAAGTGGGGGCTATTGTGCCCTATTTGGCTGGGTCCTGTAACCCAGAGTGGGGGCTATTGTGCCCTATGTGACTGGGTCCTGTAACCCAGAGTGGGGGCTATTGTGCCCTATGTGACTGGGTCCTGTAACCCAGAGTGGGGGCTATTGTGCCCTATTTGACTGGGTCCTGTAACCCAGAGTGGGGGCTATTGTGCCCTATTTGGCTGGGTCCTGTAACCCAGAGTGGGGGCTATTGTGCCCTATTTGGCTGGGTCCTGTAACCCAGAGTGGGGGCATAACTGTGTGCCCTAATATTTTATCTTGTTAATGTTATCTGGCCAGCTTGCCCATAACTTCCGCTATCTGGCAATTTGTTAATTGAAAATAAAAAATGTCAAGCTGTGGCATTATGTCATAATGAATTCAGTTTGTTTGTGTGTTCTCAATCTGAGTAGTCTGAGAATAAGAATAAACTTAGACACAAACAGATTGAACAATAAACATGAATTTAAAAAATAATTGGAATTAAACCAATATGGGGTATTTTCAGAAGCCCTAATAGGCTTGTATAAAAACCATTGACAAAAACATAGAGGATCTATATTGCAATAGAAACAAATAATAACTAGACATTTTAAGTGTTCATCCCGTGGATGAACACAAAGCTGTTCCGATTTGTCTTAAGTTGCTTATTTAGCTGATAACAGAATTGTCTATTTCTGTAAGCACTGATTCTACACTAAGCATAAGCAGTGATTGTCATGTTATTAACTAAAAATCTGATGATGTCATGATGACATCATCATTAAAGAAATAAATTATAAATAACATAGAGATCATACCCACCAAGTTTCAAGGCATTTAGGGATAAAATAAGAATTGTTTTTGTTATGACTTCAATGGTGATGTCATAATAATTGTCCTGGCAGCATGCATATCTACAGCAATCTGTAGCAATGCTATTGCCAAAAGAATAAATTGCTAAGAAAATTAACTAATTAAAAATTCAAGTGATTGTCACATGCGTAATGAATTACCAAATAAAACTAAATCAGTTTCCATTGCAGATTTACCTGATAAGCATTCATATAATTTAATTTTCAAGCTCTTCAAATAAAGCTAAGAATAAGAAGAAGATGCAACAAACATTACAACATAAATGTTAAGTTAGACGGGTGATAATTAATAATGAAAAATATAAATAACAACAAAAATCCCAAGCTTTTTAAAACCCGTTCCAACCTGCAACGTATCGGAACAGCAAATAAACATTTCAGCACTAGGATAGTTAAGCGTTAAATTAAGGTATTAAGTGATTAAGGTAGATAATATTAATAGGGTAGCATTCTTCTGTTACACAAGAGAAACCAAGAAATCCATGAGGACATGATTGTTTCATTGAAGCTCGTAAAAGTACATAATTTTAGGGGGTATTTTTTGTTTCAGAATACATAAACTACCAAACTTGGGAGCAAAAAAGTTAATCCAAAATTTGAAGTAAGCAGCATGTTGAAATGTTGTTTCTCTGGTCAGCACATCACCATCTGGGTTGAAGTTGTTGTCATTTTGAAGGTCAAGGACTCAATTAGTGATGGAGTGGAAGTGTCCAATGAATCGGTCTTTATTTTTTGATTTTTCTTACCCCAAAGTTCACAACAAAATGTCTCCTAAGAACATATAGCGGCTTGGTTGCCCGAACAGGGGGTGAAGTCTGAAGTACACCCATGCAGGTCTATTAAGATTTAAGTGTACAACAATGAATCCTTTCTGAGCTTTGTTCAGGCCTTTGCTAGTCTTTTCAATGCGTGGCATTTGCATGCCAACAATAGCGCGCATAAGCAATGAGCTTGTTGAAATGTGTGTTGCAGATCACTTGTAGAGCAGAATACTAGTAGGACTAAGTCAGGTTTCAACTCAAGAGGGCGCTTTATCAGCCGATGTACTTGGGTCATTAAGTTGCTTCACATTCTAGACAGCAGAGGGCGCACCAGCCGGCACTTGCAATTAGAAAAAAAAAATAATAAAAAATTCAAATGACACAACAGATAGTGATCTCCTCTTGCATTTTTATTTGTCAATGGCTTAACTACCCCCTCTATACAAAATGTACGTGTGGTTAACCAAGAGTACACTTAACTGGTTTTAAAGGGACTGCATTGCAAACAGCCTCTCTGAAAATGGACAACAGTAAGAGGGCACCATTTCAGCAAACTTTCATCCAGCATCAACAGCGCCCTCTCACTATGGACCATATTTCAAAGATGCTTATTGAAACAGTTCCAACAATACAAGCCTCTTGGCAATTTCCATGTGACCTCTATACACATTAACCTGACACTGCACAGAGGTCATATGTAAATAACCTAAAGGTTGTATGACTGGGATACATTTCAACTTGCAATGCAGACCCTTTGCAAAGATGCCATTTCTAACCTAACCTATGACCTTATTTTTCTTATTACAGCGCAACTTATGCAACAGAAATATGCGATGGGCGGCAAGTTTATAGGTTCGTTTGAATGAGAGAACTTGCAAAATAGCAGAACAGATGCAAAGAATATTGACTTTTGAATGTTGACGCGCATATTTAAGTTTCTTTCTTTGTATTCCTTTTTTGTATTTGCAGGAATGTGCTTTTGGATGCAACATGATGATTCTAATGTGGATGAAGTCAAGCAATACGCTATACTGATGTTGGAGCGCAGACAATTTGGAAAGGTCAAAGAATAATGTACGGCACCCTTGAAACCAGTAGTAACCTGCTACCTTAAGTGAGTCAGATTCTAATTAATACTTCAGAATTTGGTTTTCTTATATGCTGAACCTCAATGAAAAAAGGTGAATTAAAATTTAAAAATGTACGCGAAAATGTTAGAAATGTTTTTAGGATATTTTTCACTCTTGCAATGTGTAAAAATTCAGGTAAAAAATTGGTTTGAAGTGGATTTGAAAAACAAACAGTTGAAACCATAGAAATTTCAGATGAGAGTTGTTTACTATTTTTTTTAAAATCATTGGCGCTACGCATGCACATTGTACACATTAAAACCAGAAATTCTAAAATTCAAAGAAAGGTTGCCAATTTAAGCACAGGTAATATACGCGAAAATAACTTTGACATTTTTAAGGATAATTTTTGGCTCTGCAATTTGTAAAATTTCTGTTAAAAAAATTTGTTTGAAATGAATTTGAAAAACAAAAGTTGAGGATATCAAAGAAATTTCAGATGAGAGTTGTTAACTATTTTTAAAAGAATTTTGGCGCTATGCATGCGCTTCATATGAATTCAAACCAGAAATGATAAAATGCCCAGAAAGGTTGACAATTTTAGCACGGGTAATACTGTATATGAATTCGGTAAAAAAAAAATCTTAGTGATGCACATTATGCAAATTAAAACCAGAAATGACAAAAATGCCGAAGGATTATCAGTTTTAGAGCAGATTATTTGAATTTGCTAACTGACTCAGTTAATGGTAACAGGTTACATGTACCTATGGTTAACCACTTAAAGTATGGCGACAATTTGCCAGCTGATAACGTAACTCATGTCAAGTGTTGAGTGATTTAAAAAAAAAATTCCAAAATGTTTCCCAAATATCCTTATTTGGTGAAAATTACTTTAACATGCAGCTAAATATTTGTCGAACAATTTTGTGCTTTTTTGACACAATTCCATCTGAGAATCAACTGTCTAATTTTTGACTTTGTTAAATTTTTGATTTTTGGAGATGTACAATCTCGGCCTTCGTTAACAAAAACTGATTTTGTTCAGTACATGGAACCTACAATGGGCCATTTATTCAGAGAAAAATCAAGTGGTTTTTATAAAGCATTTTTGTTTGTAATTCCAGAAATCTTTCAAGAAAATGCATCTCACTTTAATATTCATTTTTGTGACAGCTTAAATCATTACTTGAAAAGATAGGTAACAAGGTCAAGGATATCAACTGGCAAATTACCAACCTTTCACATCGTTTCAATGCAATGCCAAAAAAGACTGGAATCTGATCAATAACGCGCAATTCTAATATTTCATTTGTGCTCAATTTGTAAGCTTTGCTTAATGCATATGAAGTGATCTTAAAATTGTCTTTTTTGCTCTCAGATTGAAACAGATTTGCATGAAATCAACAAAGTCCTGCTTTCATTTTATACTCCCCAGTGAAAACTTTAAGTATTTCAGGTCCATTTTGTTTGGTAGTGACAAGAATTTTCATAATTTCAATCAAAATTCAAAAAAGCTCAGTTGAAAAGAAAATTTGGCCAAAAATTCTTTGCCGCAGCTATTTGAAAGTACACATGACCAGATACCAGAGTTGTTTGGTTCAAATAAAGCACACAACAAATGAGTGCACCAGGCACTCATATCTTTAATCACTTCCATGTACAAAAACTGTTAACAAGTCCATCTAACTGTGAAACACAGTTTGCAAAATTCAGTCCTTGAAGTTGCATCTTGGCATCGTTAAGTTTCTTCCAAGGCAGGAGTCTCTGGTTCAGACGGAGGCAGAAATATTTCTTGAATCACGTTCAGTGCTCAACAAATTCAGAATTCAAACAGTGTAATATGCGTCTGCCATGTGGCAAGCCTTATTTGGGAAATTTCTTCTAAATTTAGACGTCAAATTGAGATCTAGTAGGTGAAGAAATGTTGGAATATCCAAACAAATGCCGACACTTCACGTCTGATGTCATTAAGGTAGATTTACACGGATGTCATCTCTTGCGTCTTCGAAGCCAAACCATCTCAGCCTTTCAAGACCTGAACAAAAACGAAAAAAAAAGCAAAATGTGATTTTTCAGTGACCACATAATTATATTATGCTGCTTTGAAATTGAAATTAACAATAAGCAGAATGCAAAATCTGGTAATCCTTCACAAATGCTGAGATTGAAATACTAGGCACTCCTTTCTTTTTATTCGTTAAAACCTGGTAGTTCTCATGTTCTTGAAGAGTGGAAGAGTTCCACGGATGACAATCATCACTTTGTTAGTGACAGGCAAAGTCAGGAGTTTTAAGTCTAAAAGGTAATTATCATACTTTGGTTTTTGTCAAAAGAAATACAGATTCATGGGCAAAAATATCGAGAAAAATACAGTAACAGTCATCTGTGAAAATGTCAGGCCCATACGGTGCCAACTTTTTGAAAACAGTGAAAAACGGCAACAGTGTTTTTTTTTAAGTCTTTTCTCTTTTTTTTTTCTTTAAAAGATGAAAAATCATTTTGGTCAATGGTTTTACTCTTTTCTGGAAAAATACAGCATTTCAGGCAAAAAATATTTTAACAGTATGTTTCTACAATCACCATATTTATACCCTGTAAGTGAGGTAAATCTGTGAAGATTTCTTTTTCGGTATGCTACCAAAGTATGATACTACCTTTAAAAGATGAAAGGTTTCAAAATATTTTGTAACATTTTAAAATATTTGGTTGAGTAAGTATATACATGTACAGAGATTGGTGGTTTCTGCAACTTGTAGGAACCCAAACTTAGAGGTTAATTTATGAAAGTCTTTCCCATTACAGACGGTTTCAAATGTTGTATGTGATTTTTGTCAGGTACAGTATGGAAGTTGGAAATTTGATAAGTATTTCAGAAAATAAAGAATATCCTATTGAAAAGTGACCGGAGACAACGTCTTAAATTTTGTGACTTCTTTGTGATAATTGTGGCTCTTATTTTGTTTTATAAGGAGTTATTTTTACATCTACCATAACGTTATTAACATATAATGTTATATTGTAAGCATATGCTTGAATATTTGAGCCTGAAAAACGGCATGGTGCCTAAAATGAAACGAGTAAATTGCGGCTCTCGGAAATAATGAATGATTTTAGTAATAAAACCTACCATTTTTGGACTTGACAGTTTCTTAAAAGACAAACCAAGCCAAGAGCCTTCTCACTTTTACGGGAACCTTCCATTTTAACGAATTTTTGAGAAACATGGATGAAGAAATTGTAGTGATTTCTCTTGTGGTGCCGACATGATGTTACCTGGACGAAACGCAGGCGTGAAATGCCGCGTCTTCGGTCCCACGTGATATAAGAAGCATTCATAAATCACTATACACACAATAAAATAGCGCCCTCTACTTATTGTTTCAGGCAAAATACAATAAGCCTGGAGCGACGTCACACTGTTGCTAGTCTCTTTTCAAGTCGCTACTTACCAGGCAGCACCTAAAAAGACCGTACTTTACGGTGAATTTCACCTCGGTCGGGATAGTAAAGACTTGAAAAAAGACTAGAAATTGATAGTCGGTACCTAGTCTCTTTTCAAGTCTTAACTATATTGGGCATGATGAAATGGACCGCAATTAACGGTCTTTTCAGCCGCGCCATAGGTAGTTCGTACTTGAAACAAGACTAGACACCGCCCAAGTGTTCCTTGTCTATTTTCTGTGTCAGACTAAGCTAAACTGGCCGTTGTTTCATGGAAAATGATTAGCAGGCAATAAAAGTCTTATTTTGAAGTATCTCAATCTAGATAGCAACTAAAAAGACCGCAAATTAACGGTCTTTCATGCTGCGGGAGTAGAAAGACAGACTTGAAGAAAGACTAAACAAAGCCTTTGTTTTGATGAAGGTATTAACTGGAGTAAAGAGGGCGCTATGTAACTCTTGCTAGTCTTCTTTCAAGTCCGCGCCTACCCTAGAGCAGTTTAAATGACCGTATTCTACGGTATTTCATGTTTCGCTAGTGGAAAGACAGACTTGAAGAAAGACTAAACAAAGCATTTGTTTAAAGTGTTAACTGGAGTATAGAGGGCGCTATGTAACTCTTGGTAGTCTTCTTTCAAGTCCGCGATTTCCCTACAGCGGCTTAAATGACCGTAATACGGTCTTTTTAGCCGCTCCCTGGTGAGTAGCGACTTGAAACAAGACTAGCAACAGTGTGACGTCGCTCCAGGTGTATTGTATTTTGTCTGAAACAATAAGTAGAGGGCGCTATTTTTTTGCATGGCCAGTGATTTATGAATGGTTTTTATATCACGTGGGACCGAAGACGCGGCATTTCACGCCTGCGTTTCGTCCAGGTAACATCATGTCGGCACCACAAGAGAAATCACTACAATTTCTTCATCCATATTTTTCAAAAATTCGTTAAAATGGAAGGTTCCCGTGAAAGTGAGAAGGCTCTTGGTTTGGTTTGTCTTTTAAGAAACTCTCAAGTCCAAAAATGGTAGGTTTTATTACTAAAATCATTAATTATTTCCGAGAGCCGCAATTTACTCGTTTCATTTTAGGATGTGGCACCATGCCGTTTTTCAGGCTCAAATATTCAAGCATATGCTTACAATATAACATTATATGTTAATAACGTTATGGTAGATGTAAAAATAACTCCTTATAAAACAAAATAAGAGCCACAATTATCACAAAGAAGTCACAAAATTTAAAACGTTGTCTCCGGTAATTTTTCAATAGGATATTCTTTATTTTCTGAAAAACTTCTCAAATTTCCAACTTCCATACTGTACCTGCCAAAAATCACATACAACATTTGAAACCGTCTGTAAAGGGAAAGACTTTCATAAATTAACCTCTAAATATAAGTTTTGGTTCCTACAAATTGCAGAAACCACCAATCTCTGTACATGTATATACTTACTCAAACAAATATTTTAAAATGTTACAAAATATTTTGAAACCTTTCATCTTTTAAAGGTAGTATCATACTTTGGTAGCATACCGAAAAAGAAATCTTCACAGATTTACCTAACTTAATACAGGGTATAAATGTGGTGATTGTAGAAACATACCGTTAAAATATTTTTGCCTGAAATGCTGTATTTTTTCAGAAAAGAGTAAAACCATTGACCAAAATGATTTTTCATCTTTTAAAGAAAAAAAAAAGAGAAAAGACTTACAAAAAAAACACTGTTGCCGTTTTTCACTGTTTTCAAAAAGTTGGCACCGTATGGGCCTGACATTTTCACAGATGACTGTTACTGTATTTTTCTCGATATTTTTGCCCATGAATCTGTATTTCTTTGACAAAAACCAAAGTATGATATTCCCTTTTAGACTTAAAACTCCTGACTTTGCCTGTCACTAACAAAGTGATGATTGTCATCCGTGGAACTCTTCCACTCTTTAAGAACATGAGAACTACATGTACCAGGTTTTAAGGAATAAAAAGAAAGGAGAGCCTCGGATTTCAATCTCAGCATTTGTGAAGGATTACCAGATTTTGCATCCTGCTTATTGTTAATTTCAATTTCAAAGCAGCATAATATAATTATGTGGTCTCTGAAAAATCACATTTTGCTTTTTTTTCGTTTTTGTTCAGGTCTTGAAAGGCTGAGACGGTTTGGCTTCGAAGATGCAAGAGATGACATCCGTGTAAATCTACCTTAATGACATCAGACGTGAAGTGTCGGCATTTGTTTGGATATTCCAACATTTCTTCACCTACAAGATCTCAATTTGACGTCTAAATTTAGAAGAAATTTCCCTATTATAAGGCTTGCCACATGGCAGACGCATATTACACTGTTTGAATTCTGAATTTGTTGAGCATTGAACGTGATTCAAGAAATATTTCTGCCTCTGTCTGAACCAGAGACTCCTGCCTTGGAAGAAACTTAACGATGCCAAGATACAACTTCAAGGACTGAATTTTGCAAACCGTGTTTCACAGTTAGATGGACTTGTTAACAGTTTTTGTACATGGAAGTGATTAAAGATATGAGTGTCTGGTGCACTCATTTGTTGTGTGCTTTATTTGAACCAAACAACTCTGGTATCTGGTCATGTGTACTTTCAAATAGCTGCGGCAAAGAATTTTTGGCCAAATTTTCTTTTCAACTGAGCTTTGTTGTTTTTTAATTGATTAAAATAAGGAAATTCTTGTCACTACTAAACAAAATGGACCCGAAATACTTTAAGTTTTCACTGGCGAGTATAAAATGAAAGCAGGACTTTGTCGATTTTATGCAAATCTGTTTAAATCTGAGAGCAAAAATTACAATTTTAAGATCACTTCATATGCATTAAGCAAAGCTTACAAATTGAGCACAAATGAAATATTAGAATTGCGCGTTATTGACCAGATTCCAGTCTTTTTTGGCATTGCATTGAAACGATGTGAATGGTTGGTAATTTGCCAGTTGATATCCTTGACCTTGTTACCTATCTTTTCAAGTAATGATTTAAGCTGTCACAAAAATGAATATTAAAGTGAAATGCATTTTCTAGAAAGATTTCTGGAATTACAAACAAAAATGCTTTATAAAAACCACTTGATTTTTCTCTGAATAAATGGCCCATTGTAGGTTCCATGTACTGAACAAAATCAGTTTTTGTTAACGAAGGCCGAGATTGTACATCTCCAAAAGTCAAAAATTGAACAAAGTCAAAAATTAGACAGTTGATTCTGAGATGGAATTGTGTCAAAAAAGCACAAAATTGTTCGACAAATATTTAGCTGCATGTTAAAGTAATTTTCACCAAATAAGGATATTTGGGAAACATTTTGGAATTTTTTTTTTAAATCACTCAACACTTAACATGAGTTACGTTATCAGCTGGCAAATTGTCGCCATACTTTAAGTGGCTAACCATAGGTACATGTAACCTGTTACCTTTAACTGAGTCAGTTAGCAAATTCAAATAATCTGCTCTAAAACTAATGATCCTTTGGCATTTTTGTCATTTCTGGTTTTAATTTGCATAATGTGCAGCACCAAGATTTTTTTTTGTACGTGCTAAAATTGTCAACCTTTCTGGGCATTTTTTCATTTCTGGTTTTAATTCATATGAAGTGCATGCGTAGCGCCAACATTCTTTTAAAAATAGTTAACAACTCTCATCTGAAATTTCTTTGATATCCTCAACTTTTGTTTTTCAAATCCATTTCAAACCAAATTTTTTACCAGAAATTTTACAAATTGCAGAGCGAAAAACTATCCTAAAAAATGTCCACGTTATTTTCGCGTATATAACCTGTGCTGAAATTGGCAACCTTTCTTTGAATTTTAGAATTTCAGGTTTTAATGTGTACAATGTGCATGCGTAGTGCCAATGATTTAAAAAAGAAATAGTAAACAACTCTCACCTGAAATTTCTTTGGTTTCAACTGTTTGTTTTTCAAATCCACTTCAAACCAATTTTCTTTACCTGAATTTTTACACATTGCAAGAGTGAAAACTATCCTAAAAAAATTTCTAACACTTTCTATTTTCGCGTACATTTTTCAATTTTAATAACCCTTTTTTCATTGTGGTTCAGCATAAAAGAAAACCAAATTCTGAAGTGTTAATTAGAATCTGACTCACTTAAGGTAGCAGGTTACTACTGGTTTCAAGGGTGCCGTACATTATTCTTTGACCTTTTCAAATTTTCTGCACTCCAACATCAGTATTGCGTATTGCTTGACTTCATCCACATTAGAATCATCATGTTGCATCCAAAAGCACATTCCTGCAAATACAAAAAGGAATACAAGGAAAGAAACTTAAATATGCGCGTCAACATTCAAAAGTCAATATTCTTTGCATCTGTTCTGCTATTTTGCAAGTTCTCTCATTCAAACGAACCTATAAAATTGCCGCCCAGTGCATATTTCTGTTGCATTAGTTGAGCTGTAATGAGAAAAATAAGGTCATAGGTTAGGTTAGAAATGGCATCTTTGCAAAGGGTCTGCATTGCAAGTTGAAATGTGTTCCAGTCATACAACCTTTAGGTTATTTACATATGACCTCTGTGCAGTGTCAGGTTAATGTGTATAGAGGTCACATGGAAATTGCCAAGAGGCTTGTATTGTTGGAACTGTTTCAATAAGCATCTTTGAAATATGGTCCATAGTGAGAGGGCGCTGTTGATGCTGGATGAAAGTTTGCTAAAATGGCGCCCTATTACTGTTGTCCATTTTCAGAGATTCTGTTTGCAATGCAGTCCCTTTAAAACCAGTTAAGTGTACTCTTGGTTAACCACACGTACATTTTGTATAGAGGGGGTAGTTCAGCCATTGACAAATAAAAATGCAAGAGGAGATCACTATCTGTTGTGTCATTTGAATTTTTTTTTTTTTTTTTTTCTAATTGCCGGCTGGTGCGCCCTCTGCTGTCTAGAATGTGAAGCAACTTAATGACCCAAGTACATCGGCTGATAAAGCGCCCTCTTGAGTTGAAACCTGACTTGGTCTTACTAGTATTCTGCTCTACAAGTGATCTGCAACACACATTTCAACAAGCTCATTGCTTATGCGCGCTATTGTTGGCATGCAAATGCCACGCATTGAAAAGACTAGCAAAGGCCTGAACAAAGCTCAGAAAGGATTCATTGTTGTACACTTAAATCTTAATAGACCTGCATGGGTGTACTTCAGACTTCACCCCCTGTTCGGGCAACCAAGCCGCTATATGTTCTTAGGAGACATTTTGATGGTTAACTTTGGGGTAAAAAAAAGGAAAAATAAAGACCGATTCATTGGACACTTCTACTCCATCACTAATTGAGTCCTTGACCTTCAAAATGACAACAACTTCAACCCAGATGATGATGTGCTGACCAGAGAAACAACATTTCAACATGCAGCTTACTTCAAATTTTGGATTAACTTTTTTGCTCCCAAATTTGGTAGTTTATGTATTCTGAAACAAAAATTTCCCCCTAAAATTATGTACTTTTATGAGCTTCAATGAAACAATCATGTCCTCATGGATTTCTTGGTTTCACTTGTGTAACAGAAGAATGCTACCCTATTAATATTATCTACCCTAATCACTTAATACCTTAATTTAATGCTTAACTATCCTAGTGCTGAAATGTTTATTTGCTGTTCCGATACGTTCCAGGTTATTAAAAAGCTTGGGATTTTTATTGTTATTATTATTTTTCATTATTAATTATCACCCGTCTAACTTAACATTTATGTTGCAATGTTTGTTGCATCTTCTTCTTATTCTTAGCTTTATTTGAAGAGCTTGAAAATTAAATTATATGAATGCTTATCAGGTAAATCTGCAGTGGAAACTGATTTAGTTTTATTTGGTAATTCATTACGCATGTGACAGTCATTTGAATTTTTAATTAGTTAATTTTCTTAGCAATTTATTCTTTTGGCAATAGCATCGCTACAGATTGCTGTAGATACATGTATGCATGCTGCCAGGAAAATTATTATGACATCACCATTGACGTCATCAACAAAACAATTCTTATTTTATCCCTAAATGCCTTGAAACTTGGTGGGTATGATCTCTATGTTATTTATAATCTATTTCTATAATGATGAAGTCATCATGACATCATCGATTTTTAGTTTATAACATGACAATCATTGCTTACACTAAGTGTAGAATCGTTGCTTACAGAAATAGACAATTCTCTGTTATCAGCCAAATAAGCAACTTAAGACAAATCGGAACAGCTTTGTGTTCATCCACGGGATGAACACTTAAAATGTCTAGTTATTATTTGTTTCTATTGCAATATAGATCCTCTGTGTTTTTGGCAATGGTTTTTATACAAGCCTATTAGGGCTTCTGAAAATACCCCATATTGGTTTAATACCAATTGTTAAATTCATGTTTATTGTTCAATCTATTTGTGTGTAAGTTTATTTATATTTTAACTAAACAGTTTTTAACTACATGTAGAAATGTTGATTTGTAATTGTAAACCTAATATTTTTAGTCGTTGGACGTTTTATTCCGTATACTTAAAAAAACGTAATTGAATTGAATTGAACAGGGATCTGAGCATTTTTTTATGTTTTCATTTAGTTCTTGTTTGTTTTTAATCTCATTACGTATACTGTGACTGCCTTTACCTATGTGGGAATAAATACTGAAGTGAACTAAAGTGAATTGATTCCTAATGTAGATAGATGGTTTATGTCATTAGTTTAGGACTCCTAGACCTATTGCCTTCTCTTTCAAAATCTAGATTACAAAAGTTTCCTATTTAAGCATATTTTAAAAGTGATTTACTGATTTATTATAGATATGTTTAAATAAACCTGATTTATCTTCTGATATAAAATGGTGCAAACTAGTCCAAATGTTGAAAGGACCACTGGTTACAAAAAGCCTTGAGGAATGTCTTTAAAGATTATTTACATGTCATTACTGGAAATTGTCCAGTGCGTTTTATTTTTAGGTGAAAATGTTTCTTGTATTCTGTCTGCCTTATAAGAATTGAATTATCATTAAAATCTCTATTACACAACTAATATTTAGCTTGAAGTTAATGTATCATTCCTTAAATTTGATTTTTATTATTATTTGTTTCAACATTTGTTTTGCAACATTATCCATATCATTTGTATGATTTTGTCTATGGCTGATTTTTATGGAAATTCCCCCATATTGGTTTGTTCCTAATTATTTCGTAGTAATCTGATTATTCTTTGATAATTTTATTTGGTTTATGGATGTTTTCAATCTTAATTATTGTACTGACAGACTGACCTTGTCAGTATTTTTAAGGGTTAAGTTATTATGAAAATAACTTGCTGTGGTTATTTATTGGTTATTTCAGCCTTTTTTTTAATTTCGGTCCTATGGTTAAATCACTGTGGTCTTCTTAGCAAGTTTTATATTAAATGTTTCTGAACTGAAGAAATTTATTTTATCATTTTATCACAGCACCACAGCTTCCTAAATTTTTAAGAGGTCCCTCTGGCCTTCCTACACAACTTTACTTTCTACTACACAAGTGAAACCAATGGTCAAAACCTGAGAACTGTAACAAAGTAAACCAACAATGCCAAAAAACTGTTTCTCTAATCATAACATCAACAACTGAGTAGAGGTCACCATCATCTATCAGGTCAAGAGCCCCCTCAGATCAGAAGCAGATGTCCTATGCAAAAGGGTTGGTCATCATGACCGGCCTTAAAAGAGACCTGGTTACACAGGAACAGTAAGATGAAGGGTACCAACTTAGGATAACAAAAGTATCAGTGCGAAAAAAACTGTGCGAAAAAAGGGTCCTCTGTCCTTCGCACCAATCATACAAGCGCTATCAGCATCTTAGTGTACAACAATCAATTCCTTTCTTCTAGTTTTTGCCGCAAGCAGAATTTGGGTATGAGCTTGTCAAATCATGTGAGGCAGAACACTTACAGAGTAGAATACCAGCAACACTGAAGACAGGTTTCACTCAAGCTGACGCATATCAACCAATGCACCTGGGTCATTAAAGTTGCTCCACATCCTAGACAGCAGAGGGCGCACCAACCGGCACTTGCATTTTGCTCGTCTGAGCTTCTTTCCTATGTGTATTTGATCTGTACAGGATTTAAACACTTTAACAACAGATTATAACAAATTTAAATAACAATGTGAGAATTACTCCAACAAACAGAATCTAAATCAGCACCTTAATATGTGACAATCTACATTGGAAGGACATTTTAAGAAAATTTTGAAACATTTTGTGCTGTCAAATCAGTCAAAATATAAAAAAGTTGCTTTTTGCTTCTCTAGTTTTGCAGAGAAAATTTGAGATTTGTTTTTATAAATCAATGTTGTTATGATGTTTTGAAAAAGTTTTGAAGTGAAAGATAATTACATGTATGTGACAATGTACATGGGAAGAAAGTTTATACAATTTAGAAAAAATGTTTTTTGGCATCTCTAGTTTTAAAGAGACAATTTTAAATTTCTTTGCATGAATCAATTTTGTCATGATGTTTTGAAGAAGTTTAAGATACCAATTTCAAGGCATTTGGCCAATATTTCTGTATAAAACAATGGCATTGAGTGTCATATGCAAGTACATGCCTTTTTCAATGATTCTGCAAGAATTTTCATGCATTTTCTTGTATGTGTACATACATGTTTAGCTTGGTTTTGTTGCATAGCAGCGCATGATCAATCTGTCTGTTGGAGAAACTCACACACCTACATACAGAAAACATTCTTAAGAAAAAGGCAATAAATTATTTAAGGCAATTAATTCAATTTTAGAGTGCATTCACTTGAAATGATGGAGTTAGTCACTTCGTCTGGAAATCAATTTTGAGAGAAAAAAATATCATCCCCAAAAAATGCAAGAAGACAAGAAAAAAGAAAAGAAAAATGCAAACCCCAAATTGAATAAAAATGGAAAAATACTTTGTACCTCAACCCAAAAATGACATAAATGCCAGAATTGAAAAAGAATTTAGATGAATTTGAAACTTTTGTTAAACCACATTTTTGACATCAGACATGTACAACTACAACCATATCACTTCAAATGAATGTTCCCTAAAACATGTAAAAACAAAGTAAGATTCTTCAGCAAAGATATGGTTCAGGATTGTGAATTACATTCTAACATAATGGCATGAATGGAGATGGAATTTGGCCATCAAAAGGTTTGTTTCAAGTCCCACCCAGGGATACAATATTGGTAAGAGTCTGAGATTGTGCAGAGGATGAGAAATGTATGCAAAAAAATGCGTAAAGGATTATGAGTGAAGCGCACTATCTCAATACTGTCTAATTACATGTATTATTTTGATGCTGCCATTTCAAAACAATTCCAAAATGACTAAGATTGATGCTTTAGAACTGGAGATAAAATGATGGAAAAGTCTTCCAAAATAGCTCCGACAGAATTTCCTGACAGAAAGTCAAGATAATTAATTGATTTTTTCTACATTTCTAATTGGTGATACCAAACGTGGATTACCAATCCTGAACCACATGCAAGTTTGAATATTTTACTTTGAGAAGGGATGGATTCATTTGTGAAGGAAAAGAGAAACGTGAAGCGTATGACAAATTGATGGCACAAAAGTGTGAAATAATTTGAACGCAGAATCTGAGAGTCATAAATCACACACTGAGAATGTTTTGGAGGGAAAGCCTGATCATTGTGAAAAAAATTTTCCACCCAGGGGAAAAGGCGCTGAAATGAGCAAAAATACAAAGTAACGTGCAAAACTGATGAACATTTTTAGACATCCCCAACCAGGGGAAATGTTTTTTGTAACAGGGCCACAAGGTGTGAAACATACAAAAAATTGATTTGCCACCAACAGACCAAGGCAGGTTTATAATTTTAGCGCGAAAAAACTGGTAAAAAAAAAAATCATGAATCCATCCCATCCCAACATAAACCCTAGCTGTCAGAAACACTCAATGCACATGACCACTTTACACTGCATTTGTAAGGTTCAGTAGAGAGTTATTGGTTTGTTTGTATGCATACATAGTTTTGGACCAGGAAAGATTGAGTCTACAAAGTATCTTTCTCTTCATATCATGAACATCTTACCCAAGAAAAGATCCATCTCAGGCAAGAATTTGACTATTTCAGATATTATTACAGAAATAAAAAATTCCAAAAGCCAAATTGTTCAGCAATGAATTAAACAAATATTCAGCTGTCATAGCATTGAGTGTTTCTTCAATATAAGTTACAATGTTTGATACAATTACACAAATATGAAGTAAACAAAACTAGATGTTAATGTATGAAGGTAAACCAAAGCCTACTCGGTCAGCTAGGTTAAGATAAGGTCCATTAAATAGTCTTTCAGTTGAGGGGAGTCTGGTTCAAATCCCACCACAGGCACCACCTAAGCTCTAACCTATGAGCATAAACAGGGTCTCTGGTTCAAATCCCACCAGGGGCACCATGTGGATCTGCCATCATTCACCATAATGAGTGTCTTTGGTCACCTATACTCTCACCTATGAGCATAAACAGGGTTCCTGGTTCAAATCCCACCAGGGGCGCAATGTGGATCTGCCATCATTCACCATAATGAGTGTCTTTGATCACCTATACTCTCACCTATGAGCATAAACAGGCTCCCTGGTTCAAATCCCACCAGAGGCACCATGTGGATCTGCCATCATTCACCATAATGAGTGTCTTTGATCACCTATACTCTCACCTATGAGCATAAACAGGGTCCCTGGTTCAAATCCCACCAGGGGCACCATGTGGATCTGCCATCATTCACCATAATGAGTGTCTTTGATCGCCTATACTTTCACCTATGAGCATAAACAGGGTTCCTGGTTCAAATCCAACCAGGGGCACCATGTGGATCTGCCATCATTCACCATAATGAGTGTCTTTGGTCACCTATACTCTTACCTATGAGCATAAACAGGGTCTCTGGTTCAAATCCCACCAGGGAAACCATGTGGATCTGCCACCATTCACCATAATGAGTGTCTTTGATCGCCTATACTCTCGCCCATGAGCATAAACAGGATCCCTGGTTCAAATCCCACCAGGGACACCTTGTGGATCTGCCATCATTCAACATAATGAGTGTCTTTGATCACCTATACTCTCACCTATGAGCATAAACAGGGTCCCTGGTTCAAATCCCACCAGGGGCACAATGTGGATCTGCCATCATTCACCATAATGAGTGTCTTTTATCACCTATACTCTCACCTATGAGCATAAACAGGGTCCCTGGTTCAAATCCCACCAGGGGCACCATGTGGATCTGCCATCATTCAACATAATGAGTGTCTTTGATCACCTATACTCTCACCTATGAGCATAAACAGGGTCCCTGGTTCAAATCCCACCAGGGGCACAATGTGGATCTGCCATCATTCACCACAATGAGTGTCTTTGATCACCTATACTCTCACCTATGAGCATAAACAGGGTCCCTGGTTCAAATCCCACCAGGGGCACCATGTGGATCTGCCACCATTCACCATAATGAGTGTCTTTGATCACCTATACTCTCACCTATGAGCATAAACAGGGTCCTTGGTTAAAATCCCACCAGGGGCACCATGTGGATCTGCCATCATACAACATAATGAGTGTCTTTGATCACCTATACTCTCACCTATGAGCATAAACAGGGTCCTTGGTTCAAATCCCACCAGGGGCACCATGTGGATCTGCCACCATTCACCATAATGAGTGTCTTTGATCACCTATACTCTCGCCTATGAGCATAAACAGGGTCCCTGGTTCAAATCCCACCAGGGGCACCATGTGGATCTGCCATCATTCAACATAATGAGTGTCTTTGATCACCTATACTCTCACCTATGAGCATAAACAGGGTCCCTGGTTCAAATCCCACCAGGGGCACCATGTGGATCTGCCATCATTCACCATAATGAGTGTCTTTGATCACCTATACTCTCACCTATGAGCATAAACAGGGTCCTTGGTTCAAATCCCACCAGGGGCACCATGTGGATCTGCCACCATTCACCATAATGAGTGTCTTTGATCACCTATACTCTCACCTATGAGCATAAACAGGGTCCCTGGTTCAAATCCCACCAGGGGCACCATGTGGATCTGCCACCATTCACCATAATGAGTGTCTTTGATCACCTATACTCTCACCTATGAGCATAAACAGGGTCCCTGGTTCAAATCCCACCAGGGGCACCATGTGGATCTGCCAACATTCACCATAATGAGTTTCTTTGATCACCTATACTCTCACCTATGAGCATAAACAGGGTCCTTGGTTCAAATCCCACCAGGGGCACCATGTGGATCTGCCACCATTCACCATAATGAGTGTCTTTGATCACCTATACTCTCACCTATGAGCATAAACAGGGTCCCTGGTTCAAATCCCACCAGGGGCACCATGTGGATCTGCCACCATTCACCATAATGAGTGTCTTTGATCACCTATACTCTCACCTATGAGCATAAACAGGGTCCCTGGTTCAAATCCCACCAGGGGCACCATGTGGATCTGCCACCATTCACCATAATGAGTGTCTTTGATCACCTATACTCTCACCTATGAGCATAAACAGGGTCCCTGGTTCAAATCCCACCAGGGGCACCATGTGGATCTGCCAACATTCACCATAATGAGTTTCTTTGATCACCTATACTCTCACCTATGAGCATAAACAGGGTCCTTGGTTCAAATCCCACCAGGGGCACCATGTGGATCTGCCACCATTCACCATAATGAGTGTCTTTGATCACCTATACTCTCACCTATGAGCATAAACAGGGTCCCTGGTTCAAATCCCACCAGGGGCACCATGTGGATCTGCCACCATTCACCATAATGAGTGTCTTTGATCACCTATACTCTCACCTATGAGCATAAACAGGGTCCCTGGTTCAAATCCCACCAGGGGCACCATGTGGATCTGCCATCATTCACCATAATGAGTTTCTTTGATCACCTATACTCTCACCTATGAGCATAAACAGGGTCCTTGGTTCAAATCCCACCAGGGGCACCATGTGGATCTGCCACCATTCACCATAATGAGTGTCTTTGATCACCTATACTCTCACCTATGAGCATAAACAGGGTCCCTGGTTCAAATCCCACCAGGAGCACCAATTTGGATTGGGTTCTTTACTTTATCAGATAGATTTCTCAGATAATCTGAGCATTAACCTAAAGTTCTTGGTTCAAATCCCACCAGAGGAACTATGTTGAGATCCTTATGTCAAACTCATGGCAACGTTTTTGTCCTTCAGCAATGCTTCATATTCTTGGTCACAGAAGTTAATTTTTTGCTTTGGGTTTTTCTCTCACAGGTATTTGGTTGGTCTCTGGTTCAAATCCCACCAGAGGAGCCTGATCGCTGCAAGTTTGTATGAGTAATCCTGCTGAGATTTACCACCTACATTAACATCTGACATCAATAATCACAAATGGATTCTTAATAACACAAAAGTAAAACTATTAACAATAAATCAATTTACTTTATGATGACTCCTTCTAGTACTGGACAGGCAACATCACTGGAATGGGTGACATCTCATTGGTAGAATGCCTTGACAAGATCACCTAATACAATAAAAGAAATTGAGAAAGATAAAGGTAAACAATTAAAAACTTATATAATTAAATCAACAACAAATATAAATTTTATCACCAAATAACCACAGGGAAACTGACTGGATTAATTTCAAGTCTTTGAAAAGTGAACAATGGAAAATTGGCTGGAGTGGAATTTGAACCAGCGACCCACGGAATACTGTACAGGCAACTGAGCTATCCAGCCCTATGTAGGTCGTGTCCCTAATAGTCAATTATCTTTGTTCGTTTGGCAGTCAGAAGCCATGAAACCACACACAAACTTGTACCCCAGTTAAATACCCTCCTATCAGCTTAACAGCAATAATTGACAAGATACAGGAATACAAATGTTCAAGCAACTGCTTCAAATTCCCCTGAAACTTAATTGTGCTAGCAAAAACTGGCAAGTTAAGAGTCTTTTGAGAAAGATCCTGCTAGGATAGAAACCGATGTTAGGCCCTCCTAGTTTTAAGCATTTTATATATTTCAGGTCATTTTTTTGGGCTGATGAGCAGTTTGCAGCGGTTCATTACTTGTAGTGATACGTTAAAAGTTGGTAAATTCAGGAAATATCAAGAAATAAACCAAGTCTTTCTGTTGAAAAGTTCATATTCCTTCAAGATGCAAGTTCATTGAATGTATATACGTCTATTTTGTACCTGTGGCAGTCCAAAGTGTGGCATGTTCTTGGCTGGCTGAATAACTGGATGACTGCTTCCTAAGGGGATGGCTAGTTGAACAGTCAGACTAGATGGCTGGGCTGGGTGGCTGCATAATGACTGTCTCCCTTGACTGATGGACAGATAACTGGTTGCCTTGCTGGAATCAGGGGGCCTGGCATCAGCTCAGATCAGGACATCAGGTCCAGCAAAGTTGAATAAGATCAAACCTGTGACAAGAAAACAAAACAACATTGGAAATCAAATTAAAAGAATTGCAAATGGAACTGAATCAAACAGCACACGGTCACTGTCTTATTTCATGGACTATATTTCCGTATTTTAGTCCTGCAAGAACCACCTTATAAAAGATGCAACTCACCACAGTCTAAACTAAATGTCCAATAAGATAAATGGATGGTTGTTCTTGGTCCCCAGGTAAACTAACCTACCATCAGCCTAACATCGGTAACTGACAATGAAGTATGGATAAGCAAGTCTAAAAATCTATAAATAATTATAAAGATGTACCTGTCCCAATCCAAGTGTGGCATCTTCTTGGCTGGCTAAACGGATGGGTGACTGCTTGTTGCTGCTTCCCAAGAGGCTGGCTAGTTGGACAGTTACACTCTCACTGGTTTGATGACTCCAAGGATGGCTGGTGACTGTCTTTCCTTGTTAGACTAGATGACTGGGCTGGCTGGTTAGCTGGCTCCCTAGTTGGATGGTCATAGTCTTACTGGTTTGATGACTCCAAGGATGGCTGGTGACTGTCTTTCCTTGTTAGACTAGATGACTGGGCCGGCTGGTAAGCTGACTCCCTAGTTGGATGGTCATAGTCTTACTGGTTTGATGACTCCAAGGATGGCTGGTGACTGTCTTTCCTTGTTAGACTAGATGACTGGGCTGGCTGGTTAGCTGGCTCCCTAGTTGGATGGTCATAGTCTTACTGGTTTGATGACTCCAAGGATGGCTGGTGACTGTCTTTCCTTGTTAGACTAGATGACTGGGTTGGCTGGTTAGTTGGCTCCCTAGTTGGATGGTCATAGTCTTACTGGTTTGATGACTCCAAGGATGGCTGGTGACTGTCTTTCCTTGTTAGACTGGATGACTGGGTTGGCTGGTTAGCTGGCTCCCTAGTTGGATGGTCATAGTCTTACTGGTTTGATGACTCCAAGGATGGCTGGTAACTGTCTTTCCTTGTTAGACTAGATGACTGGGCTGGCTGGTTAGCTGGCTCCCTAGTTGGATGGTCATAGTCTTACTGGTTTGATGACTCCAAGGATGGCTGGTGACTGTCTTTCCTTGTTAGACTAGATGGCTGGGATGGCTGGTTAGCTGGCTCCCTAGTTGGATGGTCATACTCTTACTGGTCTGATGACTCCAAGGATGGCTGGTGACTATCTATCCTTGTTAGACTAGATGACTGAGTTGGCTGGTTAGTTGGCTCCCTAGTTGGATGGTCATAGTCTTACTGGTTTGATGACTCCAAGGATGGCTGGTGACTGTCTTTCCTTGTTAGACTGGATGACTGGGTTGGCTGGTTAGCTGGCTCCCTAGTTGGATGGTCATAGTCTTACTGGTTTGATGACTCCAAGGATGGCTGGTAACTGTCTTTCCTTGTTAGACTAGATGACTGGGTTGGCTGGTAAGCTGACTCCCTAGTTGGATGGTCATAGTCTTACTGGTTTGATGACTCCAAGGATGGCTGGTGACTGTCTTTCCTTGTTAGACTATAGATGGCTGGGATGGCTGGTTAGCTGGCTCCCTAGTTGGATGGTCATACTCTTACTGGTTTGATGACTCCAAGGATGGCTGGTGACTATCTTTCCTTGTTAGACTAGATGACTAGGTTGGCTGGTAAGCTTACTCCCCAGTTGGATGGTCATAGTCTAATACTGGTTTGGTGACTCCAAGGATGGCTGGTGACTGTCTCCCCTAGTTTTTGGTTGGCCTGGCTGGCTGGCTAGCTGGTTAGACAGACACAGTTTCACTGGTTTGGACTCCATGCTGATAACTGTCTCTTCTGATGGACAGCCAGATCACTGGTTACGTTGCTGGTATCTGATGAGGTCTTGGAAACAGTTGGGATCATATCTGGCTTAGATCAAACCTGTGACAACAAAAATCATTGGAAGTTGACAGATTAAAAGATTTATGAATGAAACAATCAAACAGCACTTTAACCAATGTCTTATCCTTATTTTGAAAACCTGTCATGGTAGGCAGAATCAAAATTAGACTGTGAACCATAATGTAGTGTGTTTTGCAGTAAGAGAAGATACTTGAATGTGGACATGGCACCAACAATTTGTTGAATTTACAAATTAAACAATTCTTGAATTGGCAGCCCAATTAATTTATAAATTATTAATTATTAATTATTTATCTTTTTGTTGAAATGTCTGTACTCTGTCACACAACAATACCAGAATGGCATACGGTGGAACATGTAATGTGTACAGTCTCTACCAATACTCCTGTCATTCACAATGTATGTACTCGTTGTGTATGTAACTTGACATGCCATCAAAAATGGGCTTTTAATATCCAATTTTTAATTCCTAAGTAAACACAAGATTTCTTTAAACAGGGGAAGAAGTTATTCAAAGTCACACAATATTGTGTTGCTGACAGCGATGTTTCGGTTGTAAGGGTAGTCTTGATCCAAAACCGATAATCTTGTTTGTCCCGCTCCGACAACACCGATAGAGGGGGGTATATAATCAACGAACTCGTTCGCCTGCTGCCACTGGTACCTGTGCCGCCGCTGGTACGCTTGCCTGCTGTGACCGATAGATCGATCTTGAGTCAAATCTCCAAACAACCCGTGAAATTCCGAGGACATTCCAAGCATATCTTGAATACCTGCTTTCTATGCATTAGCGCGCTGATACGTATGAGTAAATGCAAATGAATGGCACGATGTGACTATGTGATGGCATGAGGCAAATATGCGACGGTACGATGCCACATTTAGCGCGATATGGCACGATGAGACAATGCACCATGGCACGATGTGACTATGCGATAGCACGATGAGACAATGCGACGGCACGATGTGACTATGCCATGGCATGAGGCGAATATGCGACGGTATGATGCCACATTTAACGCGATATGGCACGATGAGACAATGCGATGGCACGATGTGACTATGCGATAGCACGATGAGACAATGCGACGGCACGATGTGACTATGCGACGGCACGATGTGACTATGCGATGGCATGATGTGACTATGCGATGGCATGAGGCAAATATGCGACGGTACGATGCCACATTTAACGCGATATGGCACAATGAGACAATGTGATGGCACGATGTGACTATGCGATGGCATGAGGCAAATATGCAACGGTACGATGCCACATTTAGCGCGATATGGCACGATGAGACAATGCGATGGCACGATGTGACTATGTGATGGCATGAGGCGAATATGAGACGGTACGATGCCACATTTAACGCGATATGGCACGATGAGACATTGGACGGTATGCATAAAAAGTAGCAATTGCTTGCAAGCAATTGCTTGTCAGGCAAAAGATCAAGCTTAAGCAATTGCTTAAATTTGTATGCATAAACTTTTGCTTCTGCTTAAACCTTTTGCTTGCTTTCAGCAGGCAATTGCTTGAGGTTTCAACAATATAAGGACGCCACGCCAGCGCAAAAACCATTCATGGGAGTACAAATGCGGATTACGTAATATGTAACGTGGGTGTGGAGGCGATCAGTACAGGATGCCTAACACTTATACAAGCTCTACAGCAGGCAAAGACCAAAAATCATGACCAGTATTGGCAAAAGGATGGATGAAAAACAAATGAAGACAAGAGCGAAAACAGACAGCCTGATGACTGGTTGCCTTGTTGATATCTGGGGTCATGGCATGATTTGAGATCAGGCTGTGGCAAGTTGATTGTCAAACCTATGACATTGGGCCGTATGCATAAAAAGTAGCAATTGCTTGCAAGCAATTGCTTCAAGCACAAGCAATTGCTTGTCAGGCAAAAGATCAAGCTTAAGCAATTGCTTAAATTCGTATGCATAAACTTTTGCTTCTGCTTAAACCTTTTGCTTGCTTTCAGCAGGCAATTGCTTGAGGTTTCAACAATATAAGGACGCCACGCCAGCGCAAAAACCATTCATGGGAGTACAAATGCGGATTACGTAATATGTAACGCGGGTGTGGAGGCGATCAGTACAGGATGCCTAACACTTATACACAAGCTCTACAGCAGGCAAAGACCAAAAATCATGACCAGTATTGGCAAAAGGATGGATGACAAACAAATGAAGACAAGAGCGAAAACAAAACACAAACAGAATAATTTGCGATAGGTCGCTGGAGCTACTCTTCTGGATTTACTCTACTCCTGTACAACTTCGGGGTTTCTCTTACGATCATGAACACGATAAATAAACGCAAATATCATCATTAACCCTAACCCTCCTTCATACCACAATTGTTCATACATGGTTTGTCCTGTGGTTATTTAAGTATGGTATCCTGAATAACACAATACACCGCAGTGTGGTTTTTGTGGTAATGTGTGGTTTATGATCCAGTTCCTAAGTGGAGAATGTGGTAATGTGTGTGAAACAGCTCTTGTCCTGTTTGGTACACACATGTAGGTGCAGAGGGTTATGGTTAAGCAAGAGCTCAAGCTGGTATGACGGAGCTTCAAAAAACGTAAGCAATTGCTCTTAAGAGCAAGCAAAAGGTTTGTTTTATGCATACGTTTTCTATAGCAATTGCTTATCTTTAAGCAATTGCTTGCTGTCCGCAAGCTATTGCTTGTGCTTGCTAGCAAAAGCTTTTGCTTGCAAGCAATGACTTATTTTTATGCATACGGATTCAAGTAAAAGGCTAGTACAAGCAATTGCTACTTTTTATGCATACGGCCCAATGCGATGTCACGATGTGACTATGCGATTGCATGAGGCAAATAATGCGACGGTACGATGCCACATTTAGCGCGATATGGCACGATGAGACAATGCGATGGCACGATGTGACAACGCGATGGCATGAGGCGAATATGCGACGGTACGATGCCACATTTAACGCGATATGGCACGATGAGACTTTGGGCCGTATGCATAAAAAGTAGCAATTGCTTGCAAGCAATTGCTTCAAGCACAAGCAATTGCTTGTCAGGCAAAAGATCAAGCCTAAGCAATTGCTTAAATCCGTATGCATAAACTTTTGCTTCTGCTTAAACCTTTTGCTTGCTTTCAGCAGGCAATTGCTTGAGGTTTCAACAATAAGGACGCCACGCCAGCGCAAAAACCATTCATGGGAGTACAAATGCGGATTACGTAATATGTAACGTGGGTGTGGAGGCGATCAGTACAGGATGCCTAACACTTATACACAAGCTCTACAGCAGGCAAAGACCAAAAATCATGACCAGTATTGGCAAAAGGATGGATAAAAACAAATGAAGACAAGAGCGAAAACAAAAGACAAACAGAATAATTTGCGATAGGTCGCTGGAGCTATTCTTCTCGATTTATTCTACTCCTGTACAACTTCGGGGTTTCTCTTACGATCATGAACACGATAAATAAATGCAAATATCATGATTAAGCAAGAGCTCAAGCTGGTATGACGGAGCTTCAAAAAACGTAAGCAATTGCTCATAAGAGCAAGCAAAAGGTTCGTTTTATGCATACGTTTTCTATAGCAATTGCTTATCTTTAAGCAATTGCTTGCTGTCCGCAAGTTATTGCTTGTGCTTGCTAGCTAAAGCTTTTGCTTGCAAGCAATGACTTATTTTTATGCATACGGATTCAAGTAAAAGGCTAGTACAAGCAATTGCTACTTTTTATGCATACGGCCCAATGCGATGGCACGATGTGACAACGCGATGGCATGAGGCGAATATGCGACGGTACGATGCCACATTTAACGCGATATGGCACGATGAGACAATGCGATGGCACGATGTGACAACGCGATGGCATGAGGCGAAAATGCGATGGTATGATGCCACATTTAACGCGATATGGCACAATGAGACAATGCAATGGCACGATGTGACTATGCGATGGCATGAGGCAAATATGCGACGGTACGATGCCACTTTTAGCGCGATATGGCACGATGAGACAATGCGATGGCACGTTGTAACTATGTGATGGCATTAGGCGAATATGCGACGGTACGATGCCACATTTAACGCGATATGGCACGATGTGACTATGCGATGGCATGAATCAACTATGCGATGGCATGAATCAACTATGCAATGGCATGATACGACGGCACGATGCAACTTTGAGACAATGCGATGGCAAGATGTGACAATGCAAAGCCATGATGCGACAACACAATGGCATGAGGCAACTATGCGACGGCATGATGCGACAACCCAATAAAGGTTAGCAGTCATTGCAATTGAAACATCATCACCAGCAACACAACATCGTGTGACTTTGATTAACTTCTCCCCCTGTTTCAACTATGCAAAAAATAACCCTTTTATGCTGAAAACATTACTTGCATTTGACACATTTGCTTGAGAAATTAGACAAGCAGATCAGCCAGATTTGGGGCAAAAATAATGTTGGAACATGGATGAACAAGAAAAATGAAAATCGATACTTGACAAAATGTACCTGTTTCTATCCAAGGGAGGCATCTTCTTGCCTGGCTGAATGGCTGGATGACTGCTTCCTTAGAGGCTGGCTAGTTGGACAGTCACACTCTCACTGGCTGGGTGGCTGGTGTCTGTCTTTTCCTGACAGACAGCCTGATGACTGGTTGCCTTGTTGATATCTGGGGTCATGGCATGATTTGAGATCAGGCTGTGGCAAGTTGATTGTCAAACCTATGATAAGAATAAATAAATGTACATTAAATGCTGACATAATTGGAGGGTTGATAAAAATGTGTGCTTGTAAACACCTGTTTCACTAGCCACGCAAGCAAGTGAAACTTTTCTTTTAAAAAGCCGGAAACGCTTGCACTGCCTTATTTCTTGCAAAGAACACCTGATATACAAACACAGCTCACCAGAGTCTGAAGTACATGTACCATAAGTAGATGGATGTTTGTCCTTGGTCTTTGTCCACCAATTGCTGGTTGACTACCTTCCCATCAGCTTAGCATCAGTGATGATAAGGTGGGCATTGGCAGACAATGTGCATAATAAATCAATACTTGTAAAAATGTACCTGTCCCAATTCCAGTGGGTCATCTTGGCCGGCTGGCTGTGTATCTGGCTGGTTTGCTGGTTGGATAGTCACACTCTGGTTGGCTGGTGACTGTCTCCCCAGATAGGTCAGATGGCCAGCTGGACGGTATGCTGGCTGGCCAATTGGCTAGTTGGATAATCATTCTCCACCTGGTTTGATGATGGATGATCTTCTTCGGCAGACAAGATAGCAGGTTGGATGGCTGGTGACTGTCTCTCCTGATGGACAGCCAGATGACTGGTTGTCTTGGTGGTTTACTTACTGGGTAGCTGAGTGGGTTGTAGGTGGATGGTTCCAGGCTGATAACTGGCTCACATTTACATGGTTGTACCCTTTGTAGTTGGACAACCAGCAAGCCCATTCTCTGTCTGGCTGGGTAGTGGGTAGAATTAGCCATAGGTCATCTTCCACTAGGTCTGTGGCTGGTGATGGATGAATTCCCCATGGTATGCCGTTTCAAACAGATCTCTCACTGTGGCTGTGGCTCACTGCAACATCAAACAATTAAAGATGGGAACATTTCTTTAAAAGCACTGGATTTGGGGCAGATTCAGAAAAAAAATGCCAGAGTCACTTTCTTCAAGATCCACTGAACAAAGACTTTTGTTGCCTGAATATATTACATACTGAATCCACTCCATAATTTATGGAAGGCAAGAGAACACACTCTGCTTACATTTTCAGTGCACACCCGCTGTTCTATGCATGCATTCACTTTATTGAAACGTATATATACTTCACTTAAAATGAAAGGTCTGGTTTTATGTCCAAATTCTGAAATGCCGAATTCCGACCGATGCGATCGGATTCCATTTGCGATTTTTCGTTCCGGTGTTCCGATGAAAGAATAAAACACATAAGAAATACTTTTTCTTAACTTTCTTCTTCAAATCTGAATAAAAATCACGATTATTTTATTCAATCTTACCAATCTTAAAGTTAAAGTTTCTGTCTGAAAAACTAGTAATGTGAAAAGCCGAGTCGGTCGGATCGTACGCGTAGGGCTACCACCACCGATCGTAGTCCGTAGTGTATGCCACATACACACATCGTACGTACGTTGTGTACTGTACACATGTTGATGTACATGATGTGTACATGTACAGAAAGCTTCCTGCCGACGCACGTGGTTGAGACTTTCGCTGGTGCACTTTGAGCGAAGTACCAGTAACATGCATGGGAAATTCAATGGCATAGCGTGCGCGATGATTGCTTAATCTTACCATGGAAGAAATACTAACAGTGCGACCGTTGATTTTGGAAGGATTTCTCAATGTTTCTACGTAGCCAATAGGAAAAAAATGACTGATTGAATTCCAAGTAAGATTTAGCTGATCAGGAAAACGTGATTTTTGGTACTTCGGAATTTCGGAAGGAATATTTTACAGGGATCTCGCAACTAAATTACAAGCGTAATTGGTGTAACCACACTCGGTACTCCAACCGTGTTTTTGCACGTGTTCGATGTCAGATTTTTCTCTTTATTTTTTTGGGGTCGCCAAAGTAGATCATACTTCGTGTATTCATTTAGGCCTATCGGAATTCGGAACACCGGATCCGACCGAAAAAACTTGGTCGGGTTCCAGAACAAAACAATTCCGAGATGACTCAGCCTTAGTATTTACATACACGTACGACTGATGTAGGCCTTGTAGACATAGACAAGGCCTACATCAGTAGACAGTACGTACATGTACGTACGTGTAGCCTATGTACGAACGTCTGTTTGTATTACTATAGTACTAACTGTTAGGCCTAGTTGTAAACACTCTCCATCCAAATTCACGTTTTTATCAGCCAATACGTTTATTTAATCCATTGAAAAAAGGTTCTACAAGGGTAAATATATAAACTTTAAGCCAATTTATACCAAGATACATTACCTGTTACTTGAACCATGGAGAAATTCGTCGGTCGCATGGCTTCTAAATGAAAGCCGCCCTCTAGAGTTGAGTCTTCACTATTCGTCGATTAACGGAGCTATATGAGTGCCATTCCAATTGTTCAGAATTTAAATTATTTTCCTAGCCAAGTCGTCTTGGTGAGATGTAATTTTTCCAATAAATCTTTGAATTGGAT
The DNA here is from genome assembly GCA_963971285.1 of Astropecten irregularis. NCBI lineage: Eukaryota > Metazoa > Echinodermata > Asteroidea > Paxillosida > Astropectinidae > Astropecten > Astropecten irregularis. Next base: position 239,399 of record OZ020244.1, on the reverse strand, counting down.
AAAAACGAATTAAAGAGTGCCGGTAAAATGAAACAGATCGTGCTGGGTTAAGGCTTACTCCACACATCTATCTAAAATTCAGACAGGACATTACATGATTTATAAATCGTCACAAATTTCACTAAGCGGGACTATATGATGCCTATGATCTGTGGACTAGACTGAAAATAAAAAGATTCGTGTGGCTGTAATTTTTCTCAACTTGCCCTACAAAGGGTAAATGAAACAGAATGCGCTCAGAATGTAGGCTTTAATCCCGCATTGCCATAATATATAAATTACACACAGGAAGACGTGGTATGATATGATATATGATGCTAAAAGTGATATGATCTCTGATCTCTGGGGTGAAAATAAAAAAAGACTCGTGTGGCTGAAATATTTTCCTGATGCCGCACGTGCCGATTTGTGTTGCGCCCTCTCGTGACTTTATTTTACCAGCTGCTTGCTGCTCGTTGTTTTATACAAACCGAGGCGTGGCCTTTGTATTATATTCAAAATAGGTAGTGTATCATGAATATTCATAATTTAGCTTAAATTTGCATATCATATGTAAATGTCCTGGATTCACATAAACAGAAACTGGTTTCTGCACGCTGCGAGGTCAGAAGTTTAATTTTTGAATAATAAAACTCTTATTAAGTTATTACTTAGGACGATGTGCTATTGTATAAACCTACTGCCAATGACGTTAAAGACCCAAAGGGAAATAAATTACCTTACCTTACCTTCTTCAGTTCATCAGCAAGTTAATTGTCTTGTTTTATGAAGGTTTAGCTCCACGTCCTTGTAATTTGCTGTAAATGGCAGCAAATTGAATATCAGACATGTCGACCGCAGGACAAATCGACTCGAGACAAGTCTAAACAATGAAGTGCGCTGCAGAATGTCAGGAATGTGAACAATGTTTGTCGCGTGCCAAAGTGTAAATAATAGGGTCATGTCCCTTTGCCACAGGTTGCCGTTGCCAAATAGTAAACAGTATAGATGGCAGCAGATAACTTAAGTGGTGTCCGATCACATATTTATTTATTTTCTCGAAAGCACAAACAAAACTGTTCAATATAAAGTGTTTGCCGCCCTCTGACGGCGATTTATGACCAGTTAGCTTATTATAATCACAGCCTATCTTGGCTTGGGTGTAAAGGGTATAAATTCTGTGTAATATTTTTACTGCTTTCAGTGGAATACTATGGCAGAGTCCTATAAAGGCAATATAAACAGTTTTCATGGAAGAGTATTATTCATTAGCATCATCCAAACAAAGGGTCATTAATATAAAGGAAATGATGAATACCTGTAAGCACTGACACACAGACAAACACAAATTAAGGCAAAATTTAATACATTCTATTATTTCACCACATTAAATGCTTCATTTATTTCAAAATATCCATCATTTAAAAAAACTAGTATTTGGGATCATTCTTTCCATAACTTATCTTGGGGTAACAATAACAATCCTTAGAGTTTGAGAGAAAACATTCATTCATGGATTTATATAATTAAAGAATAGCAACACAAGTAGCAGATGAAGTTGCTGTTTAGTCAGGCTGTTAAATCTATGTGTGTAATTTCAACATCAAACTATTTTTCAAATCATGTTATAAATGAATATTTTAGGAATGAATATTAATACCATTTTTCAACTCAAGACTGGGTAAGGCATGGTTTCTTCAAAGGTAACAAGGTTATTATCCAAATATGTTCAGCTTACAATGGAAAGGTTAATTACTGATATCATTCTCAGTATTTGAATAATTCAACATATAAAAGGTTACTGGTAATACAGTGGTATGACACTTGTCCATATTTCAAGCATTTCCTAACCTCAGTTTCTGTATAGTGGACTTGTGGTATTTTTATCATAAAAACATTTAACATCTATTTATTCACACTGATATAGGTGTTAATCATTGATCGATCCAAAGTGTTTGTATTTTTCTTCAATTTATATACATTTTCTTTTTCATATTATTCAAACAGAATTTTGAGACTTTTCTGAAAATAATTATCATAAAACATCATTTTTATCTAAAAACAAAATGCTATCTTTGACTTGAGATAGCATTATGGTAACTTGGATCCATCATTGACTAACTTTAAGTAAAAACATTCATTAAAAGTGTTCAAAATTGATAAGCATTATATTTGATTATCTAACTATTATGAAAATAATTATGAACATTTAAAGGGGCATTAATTTGTAAAACCTTTCAAAGGCTATTAACTTTAAATTTGGTCTTGACAGAATCTTTCTGCACTCATTGTAACACAAACAGTAATGTACATTTCAGTTATAAATTGCTCATGATTTCCATTTTCAGCAAAGACAAATTACATAGTCTGGGACTTAAACCAGCATTATTCAATTTAAAATTTAGATGTTTCAGTTTATACAGCATAAATTATGTTCAATAAGTTTCATTGTTTATGTTGTTTCAGTGTGAAAAAAAATCACTAAGGGTGAGTGACTATTCGTTTTCCATAACACATCAATTGTACACTAAATCTAGAAAAAGGTCGAGATAAGTTAAATTTGTGCCAAATTGTAGTAATCATTTCAGAAGTGCGAAAAACAATCAAATATTAAAAATCACTTCTAAGTACAATTTTTTTTTCAAATAACAACAAAATTATGAATCATTGATGGATCCAAACTATAAGAGCCTTAATTTTTTCAGAAAAATAAATCAATTTAAAATTTGCTTCCTTGTTAAGCTATGCCACAAAATGTATATTTTAAAGAATTTTCACTTTCATTTTCATTGTAAAGATGCTATCACATGAGCCATTTCAGATATTTCAACATTGACCCTCACAACACAACCTCCTACTGTAGCTTGCATTCCAATGTTTTGCAGTCTGAAGTCTAGTTCAAGAAGGCTGTGGTCACATGGTTTGCTCATCAAAGACACGCAAGAGATAGCATCTTGAAAACTTGGATCCATCATTGATTGAAAAGTGCCAAATGGCTATAAGCTTATTTTAATACATTTCAGAAATTACATAAAAGCTGATTGCCTACAATTTGAGAATGTACGTAATTAAATCATCACCTCACATCACCAATGACGTCACAATATTAAGACAATACTCAAGTAACAGTTTCCATATACCAATATTACACCATGTCTACCAACATTACAGATGTCATGTCTGTGCTTTTACATGTACATTTGTCTCCCAACATAGCTTCAGTAAATTCAAGATATTCAATATTTCCCAAATGTGATTGGCCTTTATATATTATTATTAGTTTCTGTATGATGAAATGTATGGATATATTTGTTCACCCAAATATCATGTAAAAGCAAAGGCAGTACATCTCAGAGTACTTAAAGGTAGGGCACATTATTGATCAACATCAATAATATCATTGGTTAGTTTCAGTTTGAAAGCCAAATTTCTATTTGTTTTCCTTAAACCCCTGTACAGCAGAGGGGTAGGTGCATTTGGTTTTAAAACAAAATGACTTGAATGAATTTTCTCTCTTCAAAAATGACTTGATCAATGATGTACCATACCATTAAATAACTCTGTCACTAATACAGTTTTCTAATATTTCAATAATCATTCATTAAAAAAAAAATATCACAGAACTCACACAATACATGATAAATAGTTCCATCTAGATTACATCACAATGTCAATTGATATTACAATGCTATTAAAATCAATTCTTGATATTTTGTGACCCATTCTGTGTGAACTAGTCAAATTTTCCCTAAAATAATTTGTCAGTTTTGACTGTTTGAACACAGAGAGAATGCATCAGAATTTCTTAACTGACATCTCAACAACACATTATGCCACAGGCTTCCTACATATACCATTTGAAATCTCCCAGTATACCCAGTATACTCTTGATAAAGACCAGTAGACAATTTGTTTTTAATTTGTGGGTCAGATATTTTATATTACAACACACTCAGTTGACTTGATTGAGTTTCTATGCAGAGGGTTTCATCCCAACGTTAGAGTGATTTTCACTTGAAACTAAGTTCCTGGTTTGACTTTTCCCAATTGAGTGTGTAGGTTGTGGTGTGAAATTACATATTATGCAAACCACAAAAAGGCCAAAGTCACATGGTTTGTTCCCCTAAAACCAAGAATGAGATTACATCTTGGAAAATTTGATGCAACAAATTCATGCACATTGAGCCCAAATGATATGATGTAGCTATAGGTGAACTTTAATCTAAATTCAAATTTATTTTGTACAAGTTAAATTGGATGTTTCAAGCAATTTTGGTGTTTGGCTTTACACTGTACATGTACATTGTCAAAAGAATTTCTTTCCCAATTTCGATCAGGTGGGTTATGAAATTAGTTTCAAATTTTCACATTTCAGAACTTGGGCTAATTCAATCTAATTACACTTTTTAAAAAGCACTTATATCACATTGTGTCTCTACTTACATGGGTGTCGATCCATGGGGGATATATCTCCCAATATGAGGTTGGGGGATGGCATGTATTATCATCCCCCCAATATTTCGAGGTTGAATGTCATTTAATACCGATAAAATATCTGAAGTACCAACAAAATAATGAAAAATTAGCATGCTTCGCTTTTAAATGCTCTAAAATGCAACTTTTTGAATCTGTTGTTTTTTTAATGTCCCTGATGTAGGAGGGGGGTATCAACCACCCCCCCCCACAACCTCCCCCCACTCAGTTACTTCGCTCCCTTGTGCAGAACACCAAATCACCAATCATCCCCCAAACATGAAAAGAAATCAACACCTATGAATATTCATTGTCATGACACTTGACCAACTTGTCACATTCAAGTATATGCTACTATTAGCCGATTGAAATAACAACCTTGATAAAACCAATCAATCTCCATATATACAAGTGATGAACTTAACAAACAAATAACAGAATGCAATTCAAAAAGCATGCACATTTGAGGGTAACACAGAGACAATACTTGGTATTAATACTTTCCAAACACTGTAAAACCCACTCATAATGCAGTGATTTGGTATAACCTAATGCCACTACAGCAATCTTGAAATACACATCCTTTTCAATCAAATGCTTTGATAGTATTACAGGCCAATGAACAGTTTTTGGGGTTTTTTTTCGAGTGAAATGAAAAAGAATGTTAGCTTTAAAGCACATTTACAAGACTTGCTAAACAAAGGAGGATATCTTCCATCTAGCCATCTAAATTACATATAGCCTTATTAAACCTTTCAATCTCCTATAGTCAAATATATGAATGAAGCTGATATGCACTTACAGCCTTGAGGTCATGTAAGTCTAAGTGTCTAATATTTGTGTCTTATGGTGAAGTACTCTGTGAAGTTGGCATACATTTCTTAGAATTAAAGTTTGGATCAGTCTTTGAGCTGTGTGAGCATTATGCTCTTTTTTGTTTACAGGACTTCCCTTATTTTCATGGCACAATTCTTAAGGGAATAATACTCTCCCTTCCACGGTCGCCATTGTAAACCTCGTTTACCCTCTACACTGCTTTGATTGAAGTATTTGCCATTGAGGTCAGAGGCAAGGCATTTATGAAACCACCATGCACCTTTAAATCGCTGTGCACAATGCGCATCTCCCTTTGCATCATTATCCATATCTTTAGTTGAGAATTCTTGTGTAATGTGATATGTTAATGAATCACCTCCTGTACTCATAGCATTATATGAGGCAAAATTTAATGTGTATTTCTCACCTACAATCTTAAAATCATCATACTCAGACCAGGCAGTCATACCCTCCCAGTCTCCTAGGTCTACATGTAATGTCCACTTAAAGTTTTCCGTGATCTTGCTAATTTTTTCATTACCAAGCCAGAACTCACCACACAGGTTGCCAAATCCAGATTGGTAGTCAGCCCAGTCACGGTAAAAGTCAACAGAGCCATCTTGACGCCTCTGAAATACTATCCAGCCTCCACCAGCAGTTGTCATGTCACAGTATACCTGTATGCCATCACTCATTCCAAGAGGATAGATGGTATAGATGCCATTGTCATGGTAACCAGCTTGAAGCAACATCAGGCAGCCTTGGTACTTTACAATGTCTGGTATTGACAGAAATGAAGTTTCATAGTTATCATCATAGTAGGCACTTCCTTGTAGCTCAACAAAGATAGAAGTATTCATATTCCTACTAATGTTATTCATCTGGCAGTAGTGGTTACTCTCATGATAGTTGAATGATGCACATTCACGATCCATAGAGCAATCTCTACCACATATCACTGCAGAAGATGTAGTCTTTGCTTGATATACATGATGCAGTAAAGCACGATTGTTGGCCTTGTAATAATTGGGAGTGAACTGAGTCAGACACTTCCCTTGACAGTTTCCTGCTACACAAGCCATCAACAAGACTGCCATAATGACCCTCATCATTGCAACTGTCTGTGTGTTTCTTGATTGAAATCTCAGTGATACCACTCAGTCAATTGTAAAACTGACAGCAAATTCCAATCAGCTGTCCAATATTTCCTGTGTTGTCAACAGAATTTAATCAGCACAGCCTTACTCCTGGTTATATAGGCAATGTATACCATTCACAGCAAATTGCTAGTTGGTCTTCAGTCTTTGTTACATTCATACATAACACAGTGTCATTGCTATCTTACATGAGCTCAGCTTTGAATGCTGCACAAGTGAAAGTTGTGAAGATAAAATCCAGATTTTGAGATCGTCAATTTAGATCGTACAGATGAATGAAAGCAGTTTGACTTTGTGTATTCAGGCTGTTGATGCTACTGGGCAACTGGCAGAGTCCTGCACGATTATATACATTACAACAAGGCCCTATTCACATCACTAGGCAACCTGATACCTGATAGGTAAACAATGGTAGGCAAGAAATAGAAAATCAATCCTTGTAAGCGTAGGCATAATCAGACTTGGTTGTATATAATTATACTGTAGATGAGAGAAGAGACAAGCAGACGCCTACATAGGCCTTCACATGTTGAAGGTCTTCTATCTATACTAGTATAACAGGACACAATGCATGGCAGTCATACAGGCCAGTAATTGGAAAATCAATCTATCTACATGTATCTGACTTGGGTTTATATAGAAACAAAAGACAAGGCAAGCACCGGCCTATAAATACCAGTACACAGGGTCTTCATAAGAGTGAAACAATTCACAATGTAAGACAGTCATAAGAAGATGCAAGCATGGCTAAGGTTTTTATGTAATAGTTAAAGGTACAATACATGATTGGTAAAGGTCACAGGGCTGCACTCATACTTTGTCTGATCAAACATGTACATGAAATAATAAACCTGTGAAAATTTGAGCTCAATCAGACATCTGAGTCACGAGAAACTAGCGGAAACCTGACTTGATTTTTCTTATAAAACATGAAGAATAGTTTACTTTATGTTTGTTCCAAAAATCGTTCGGATGAACGATCTTTGGAAAAGACACTAAATCTTAATTTGCTTGAAAAACCCAGCATCTGATGAACCAAGATTTCCCATGGTGACTGTTTGCACTGTTTACGAACTGTTGAGTCCATTTTCTGTCTCAAACTCAATAAATTTTTTTTGGAGGCCTTGCAAATCCTATATGCTCCCTTTAAAACAGAATTTAATGCAAGGCAATCAATCTACGTGTATCATACTCAGCTATCAACAGAGATCAACAGCCTATATTACACAAGTCCACAATGGATGGCAGTAGGGACATTATTAACTAGAAAATCAATCTATTTGTACAAGACTCAGGTCTATAGAAAGTAAAGGAGGGGCAATCAAAGACCTACATGTATATACGGTATACAACGTCTCACAGTGAACATAATACAAGGTATAGACACACAGACCAGTAATTAAGATATTAATCTATCTACATGTGTTACACCTGCTGACCTTTTGTATTGGGTCAGGCCAGTGGTGTAATAATTTCCAACTGAAATAAAGGACACAAAAGAACTTTTGAGTTGGCAGTCACAAAATATTGTAGGTCTTGCTAACAGCAAGTCACAGATAAGAATGACTTGAGGTTAACAAGCCCTGCCAACTCACCAGTTCCCTGTGTGGTCTCCAGGATGCTGCCCAACTGCTATTACATGTCTGCTCTGAGTTGGGTTACAGGAAACTTGGCATGAAACAGTTAAGATCAAAAATTTATAGGGGGGCAGCAAAACTATTTACACTAGGGACAGGAACTAATGCAGATCCCTACATGCGTCCCCCAAAAATCAAATGTTGTCCCAAACATTTTAGAGAACAAAAAAAAAACATATCTATCTCAACACATCACCTTGCATTTGAAATCATCACTGAACTCCTGAACAAGCAAAAGACACAAAAAAATAAAAAAAACAATTGCCGTTTAGTGAACTTGTTGGAAGGAAATTTTGTAACTCAGTCAAGAAAATTTCTATTCAAAAGGTATTTCGCAAACACAAAAGAGAATAATGGTGTCAGGAATTCTAGAGTAGCTAATTCTGGAAATCCTAAGCTGCCTGATCAAAAAGATCATAAAACAAACTGACTGAAATTTCACGAACAATGTGTTCTCAAAAGTTCACACTTCCAGCTACTGGAACAAGTGTCTCTGTTACCGGGCGTCATGGTCTCAATGGATAAGCCTGCGGGTCACGCGGCAGAATGAGAAACTCTGGAAGACGAATGACCTCACTCATATCCCTCAGGTGCTGGCCAGCAAAATTCAAAGACCCAGTAACCAATTTGTCCTTGTTCCGTCCACATCATCTGCATACATCTCCAAACCATCCCTACTGGAGTTATCTCGCTGGCAGTGGCCCTTGAGGGAACATTGGAACAGCTGAGGGATGAAGATTCATGGGCGGTACCCATACAAAGCGCTGAAGATGTGGCATCCATGTCCATCCTGCATGTCCACAATGGCCCGTGGAATGACATGTGAGGATGAGGTGGCATCACTGTAGGTATGTGGACATTCTGGACACGTGGCTCACCCATCACGTCATAGGTGAAGCGATCTGGGGGTCTACGGTTTCGCGATGTGTGGGAGGGTGGCTCTTCACCCACTGGATCTGAAGCACTCAAAACGGGCTCACCTCCGGTTTCGGCTACTGGCTCCGGTGCAGCTACTGGCTCCGGTGCAGCTTCTGGCTCCGGTGGAGCTTCTGGCTCCGGTGTGGCTATTGGCTCAGGTACGGGTACAGCTACTAGCTCAGGTACGGGTGCAGCTACTGGCTCCGGTACTGGTACAGCTACTGGCTCCGGTGTGGCTACTGGCTCCGGTGTGGCTATTGGCTCAGGTACGGGTACAGCTACTAGCTCAGGTACGGGTGCAGCTCCTGGCTCCGGTACTGGTACAGCTACTGGCTCCGGTGTGGCTACTGGCTCAGGTACGGGTACAGCTACTGGCTCAGGTACGGGTACAGGTACTGGCTCCGGTGCGGCTACTGGATCCGGTACGGGTACAGCTACAGGCTCCGATACGGCTACAGGCTCCGGTGCGGGTACAGCTACCGGCTCCGGTGCGGCTACTGGCTCCGGTGCGGCTACTTGTGCAGGGACAAATGGCTCAGCATCAAGATTTAGGCCAACTGGTCCACTCGGTAATGTAGAGGGAAGGACAAGAAGTCCCTCCTCTCCACTGTCAGAATCAGTTATGGCTGGCGTCCCCCTCCGCGTGTGGGGTCTTCTTGGGGGCAAGGGTCGTCTACGGGAGATCTCTGTGTCACAGTGGGGTTCCGTAGGGAGGTCAGCACAGGGTAGAAGAAGATTCCGGTGTAATACCCTGCGCCGTCCGTCCCCACTCTCTGGTCGCAGTTCATAAACTGGGGAGTATTCGCGTTTGCGACGTACCACCACGTGAATTCTCTTTTCCCAGAAGGCCCTGAGCTTCCCAGGTCCGCCTGTCTCGTTGAGATTTCTGATCAACACCCTGTCACCTGGTTGGAGAACAGAGCTATGGGCTTTTCGGTCATACTGCCGCTTTCCACGGGCTGATGACTTGTTTGCAGCTTGACTGGCAAGCTTGTAAGCCTCTTCCATCTGTGCTCTCCATCGCTGGCTGTACTCGCGTCGGTCTGTCGTGTTAGATGTGTTCTGGGGCAAGCCGAAGGCGAGGTCAATGGGAAGGCGTGGTGGACGTCCATAAAGAAGAAAGAATGGGGAAAACCCTGTTGCATCAGATCGAGTGCAATTGTAGGCATGCACGACCTTGTTGACAGAGTCTTTCCACCGTGCCTTGTCCTTCTCCGGTAGGGTCCGCAACATTCCCAAAAGCGTGCGGTTGAACCGCTCAACCTGCCCGTTACCTTGTGGGTGGTAGGGAGTGGTCCGGGATGGGGTGATGTCACACAAGCTCTGCAATCTCTTGAATAGTTGGTTTTCAAATTCTCGGCCCTGGTCCTGATGGAGTTTATGTGGGAAGCCAAATCTGAGAACAAAATCATTGAATATTTTGTCAGCGGCCGTCTTGCCAGATTTATTAGTGGTGGGGTACGCCTGAGCAAAGCGGGTAAAATGGTCCATTACCACGAGGATGTATTCATAACCGCCAACACTCCTCTCCAGATGCACAAAGTCAATGGCAACCATCTCGAAGGGAGCTGTGGTTCTGATGCTGTGGAGTGGTTCTCGGGTCAAGCGGTTCGGCTTTCTCTGCTTCAGACACTGGCAGACATTGGTGACAAAGTGTTCGATGTCCCGTTGCATGTGGGGCCAATAGAACCTTGCCCGAGCTAGATTGACCACACGTTCCGCACCCAAGTGGCCCATCTCTTCATGCAACTCTTTGAAGATGAGGCGGTGATATTTCATGGGAAGCACCAGTTGTAGGGCCCCACCTGTTCTTCGATGAAGAATCCCATGGTCATCCAGCTCCAGTCTATCCCATTCGCGCAGCAGGGCTATGGTGTTTGGGTGTTCATCCATCCGATCTTGCCTCTTGGGACGCTGACCCTGTCTAATGTACTGGATGACGCGGCCAATGCTCTCATCAGCCAGTTGTGCCGCTCTCAACTCTTCCTTAGTGAAATTCTGGGAGCATGCTACCTTGTCATCTGGACAGGATACTGATGTCGACACTGCAGAGACCCAAGGATAGTATCCAGACCCTCCGGCGGTGATACCTTGTGCCGTGGCAGTGATTTCTTCCGGGCTAACTTCCTCCGTGCACTGGTCTTTGTACTTCTCGATGTCTAAGGGCATGCGGGAGAGGACGTCAGCATCAGCATTGCATCTTCCAGGGCGATATCTGATGGTGAAATTGAAATCCGCTAACTCTGCAACCCACCGGTGTCCTGTCGCATTCAACCGTGCAGTAGAGAGAACGGAGGTCAAGGGGTTATTGTCGGTGTAGACTACAAAGGAAGGGGCATAGAATAGGTAGTCACGGAATTTATCAGTAATGGCCCACTTGAGAGCTAGGAACTCAAGCTTGCCGGAGTGGAGATGGTAGTTCCTTTCGGCAGGAGTGAGAGTCCTAGACCCAAACGCGATAACTCTAGTCTTCCCTTCCTGTTTTTGGTACAGTACCGCTCCAAGACCATCTTGTGACGCATCAGTGGTAATGAAGAAAGACTCTTTGAAGTCTGGGTAGGCCATCACTGGTGGTTTCATGAGGCTGTCTATGAGGGCATTGAGGATGCTTTGATGATGTTCGGTCCAGGTTACAGGTTGTCGGGAAGGGAGTTGTCCAGATTTCTTCAGTTTGGTCGACTTCTTTGATATTTTGCGCTCAGACTGTTGTTCTTCGGTCTCTTTAGGTACTGAGAGTAGATCGTACAGTGGTTTGGCTCTGCTGGAGAAATCCTTCAGATACTGCCTGTAGTAGCCCAACAGTCCTAACACCTTTCGAACTTCGCCAACACAGGTAGGTGTCTTCGTTTTGATGGCCTGCAGAGCTGCTGTGTCAGCAGGATCAGCCCGGTGTCCTTGAGTGGACACAAGTCTACCAAGATAGCGCACTTCTTTTTGGAATAGACTGCACTTGGCTGCTTTCATCTTGACATCATGCTGTTTCAGACGCTCCAACACCAGCTTCATGTTGCTTAAGTGCTCTTCAAATGTGCGTCCAAATATCAAGATATCGTCTAAGTAAACAACGCATACTTCGTTGTTCAGTCCTTCAAGACAGCTCTCCATATAACGCTGAAAAGTAGCCGGGGCATTCATCAAGCCAAAGGGTATGCGTACCCACTCGTGAAGCCCCCAAGGGGTAACGAATGCCGTAAGAGGTCTGCTGTTCTCATCAACAAAGCCCTGATGGTAAGCTTTCCCCTGGTCCAAAGTGGAAAACCATGCTTGTCCCACTAAGCTATCTAGGACGTCACGAACACGAGGGATAGGCTGTCTGTCGGGAATCGTCTTCTTATTAAGGTCCCGGTAGTCAATACACAATCGCAGTGATCCGTCTTTCTTCCGGACGCAGACGACCGGAGATGAATAAGGACTCTGGGACTTGGTGATCCACCCTTTACTGAGTAGATCCTGGATGTACTCCTTGACTTCTCTGTACAGGGGGCGGGGAATGGAGGAGTAGGTGCCTTGTACAGGCTGCTCATCGGAAAGGCGTATCTTCATCTTCAAACCTGGGGCATAACCTGTGTCATTCTTGTCCCTTCCAAAGGCTTGACATTCCTCCCGCAACATCTGTCTCGCTTTTTGTTGCTGTTCTTCAGTGAGGTGAAGGAGATCTACTTGGGGGTCCCAAGTCTGGGTCGAACTTGTTGTGGGTTGGGTTTCGTCTGTGACTTTATACTCCACGCCCATGACCTATGGCTTCAGATCATCAGGGACGATGGACTGTATCAGTTGGAGCCGTCCCAGCACTGTTCGTCGCTTGATTGTGTGATCTCTGCATCCGTTGTTCGACACCAGGATGTTAATCTTGCAACATGATCCCTTAGGAACATTGACGACTGACTCATCCATCTGAAGATCATCAGACCAGCATGGTTGTACGTCTGGTTCGAACATCACAGTCATCTCCTTCGTCACTGGTCCTGGGTGAGCTCGACCTGTGATAATCACGGCTTTCCCTGCTGGTACGAGTATGTCTTTTCTGCCTACTTTCACCTCACAGAAGTCATCTGGGTTGTTGTGGTGGATAAAACCAACAAGTGCATCGAACTGGTTGGGTCTCAGTCCCGGAAATGCTGACCGCATGGATGGAGAGGATCCTTTGTCTTTCATCAGCAATTCAATTACATTGTAGCCAATGATGGGTTGTGCAATTTCGTCTAAGCTGACCAGGAGAGGAACTGTCATCCCTTGTTGAGCTTCAGTCTCCCTTAATTGGAACCTCAATTCTACCCATCCTTTGAATGGTATAGTAGTTCAATTAGCTGCCGTCAACTGAAACTTTTCGTCTGCCTCCATAAGCTCTTCAACTGCATGTAACCGCATACCTGGAAGATTCCTCTTCATCCATGAAAGGGGGACAATGGATACCTGCGCTCCGGTGTCCCACAGGGCCTCGGTGTGTACTCCTTGGAGGTAACACTCAACTAGGCATTTGCCTCCAACAAGTCGAGCAACTTCCTTATGTTGTTTGGGGGTCAAATGACACACCTGTCCCGTAGCCATAGAAAACCGGACGCCGTCTCCCTTCGTTACTGTTCTGGGACCTTGAATCTTGGTTGTCTGCAGCTACACCCTGTCCCTCGGGGGTAGCCCTTGGCCGTTTCCCGGCCCATCACTCCGTGGTCCTCTTCGGTTCAGCCGACATCCCCGAGCGTAGTGCTCCTCCGACCCGCACCTGAAGCAGTGATGACAGGTCTCTCCCAGACCATTGTCTCGGCAGGTTTTACATCCACGAGGTCGCTGGTTAGTTGGTCGGGCCTGGTTTGCCTGGCTTTGTCCCTTGAGCAAGGCATCTCGTATCTCTGCGACCTGGGCCTTCAGGGTGAGGATGTCAGCAGAAGTAGACTGGACTTCCTGCATCAGGGAGTTTCCTTTCTTGGGAGGCTCTGCTTTGGTTTCAGGCTGGATGACATTGGCATGAGCCTCATGCTGAGAACTGCCCTTGCGTCCCTGTAGCTTTAACCGGCTCTCCTCCTCATTTGTTGCTGCAGAATTCAGATATTCAAACAGGTCCTCATCTGAGATGGTTTTGTTGTTGAAGTGCGGACGCATCTCTGTCTTGACACCACTGTCACGAAGACCCGTCTGAACAGAATGAAGGAACACACCCTGTACCAGACTGGCATCATACGTAAAGGATGATTCTGCTTCTTGAGATGCGAACAACACTCTCTGACGTAGCTCCAATGCACGAATGAGAAAGCCTTGTGCGGACTCCTTCTGCTCCTGCACCAAGCGGTACAGCTGGTTGAATAACTCTGTAGCATCTTTCTCTCGGAAGTGTGCTCGCAGGATCCGTCTCAGAGTCGGAAGGGTCAGGTCTGCTTTCCCTTCCAGGTAACTGCGTAGTTTCGCCCCCGGAACTATACTGCGAATCACAGCTGACACAATCTCCTTCTCCGGATATTTCTTGTCCAGCCCACTCTGGATCTGGTGAACCAGGCTGGAGAAGGAGAGTTTGTCTCCCTGGCCCGGCCCCCCGATCTGTCCTGCAATCTTGAATTCCCTTCGCAGGGTCACTTGGGATGCCGTCTGCATGGCCGGGACTTGATCGGAGGTCTGGCTGGGAGGAGTCTGGCTGGATGGAGTGGAGGGGGCTGGCTCTTCATCATTTGATGGTGTAGGGTCATCGAGATGGCTTGAGGCAGCATCTGACGTGAGTGACTTTTCGATGCCCTCTAGCACTGCCTTCAACATCGATAGGCCACCATCGGGTAGATCGTCGACCTCATCACGATTCAAGTGACGATGAATCAGCTTTACTATCCGTAACCGGGATGACTCGGGTGTGATGTTTTCCACCCCGAGGTCATCCGCAATCTCACATAGATGTTTTGAAGAGAGACTGTACAGGCCAGCAGTCACCTATAGAAAGTAAAGGAGGGGCAATCAAAGACCTACATGTATATACGGTATACAACGTCTCACAGTGAACATAATACAAGGTATAGACACACAGACCAGTAATTAAGATATCAATCTATCTACATGTGTTACACCTGCTGACCTTTTGTATTGGGTCAGGCCAGTGGTGTAATAATTTCCAACTGAAATAAAGGACACAAAAGAACTTTTGAGTTGGCAGTCACAAAATTGTAGGTCTTGTTAACAGCAAGTCACAGATAAGAATGACTTGAGGTTAACAAGCCCTGCCAACTCACCAGTTCCCTGTGTGGTCTCCAGGATGTTGCCCAACTGCTATTACATGTCTGCTCTGAGTTGGGTTACAGGTAACTTGGCATGAAACAGTTAAGATCAAAAATTTATAGGGGGGCAGCAAAACTATTTACACTAGGGACAGGAACTAATGCAGATCCCTACACATGTAACAGACTCAGGTCTATAGAAACAAAAGATCAAAGAGGCAAGCAGATATAGGCCTTCAACAGTGAAATAGTCCACATTGAACATGATGTAAGGTAGACAAACAGACCAGTAATTAAGATATCAATCTATCTACATGTAACAGACTCAGGTCTATAGAAACAAAAGATCAAAGAGGCAAGCAGATAGGCCTTCAACAGTGAAATAGTCCACAATGCACATGATGTAAGGTAGACAGTACTAGACACACAGACCAGTAAATAGGAAATTAATCATCCTCCTGAGCATTTCAAGATTCACCATTGTGCTTGGGTAATACCAATAACTCTGGTGTAGATGTATTTATTTATTGGGCACCAATGTAAATAGAGCATCATACTGCCACCTTCTGGTGCAGGGTAAACTCATCAATTTTACTGAACCAGAATAAAACTGGTGTTTGGCTAATAGTAATCAGCTGCTCCAAAAGGTCATAGAGATCGGCCACACCCTTTCCCTTCTAGTGAATTCTGAGATAAAATGACATCTGAATAAAAGCATGAGCACATCAAACTAGTCACAAGATGAACAAAATCGAAATCCCAGATGGACGTCATAATGTGTAAAGGGTTGGATGATACGGGCCATGAGAGAGCAATAATTCTTGGGAGGTTTCCATGTGTCAATGGGACTGTATGTATGTAGGATAAAAATGCATTGGAACACCTATGCCCTATAGATTGAATGTCAGCCTTGGCCACACCCAAATGAGATGCAGAAGATCAGTGCAGCTCCAATGAGGAAGGAATGGCTTGAGATGGACAACTCCAAACGGAGCAGAAGGGGGGGGGGAACTTGGAACAAACAGTAAATTCCCTGACCCGCATATAAAGCCAAAGTATGTGATTAGGAAATCCGCCCTAAATAAACCTGCCTCAAAATTCCAAACACAGATGACAGGAAGGATACCGATCATACACTGTAAGAGTTGTAGGGAAATTGGTAACCTAGAATCTTTACCAGCTAGGGCAAAGCCGGTGGGCAACTCAAATTAGTTTGAAAACCAGGGAATCTTTGGTGGGATTGGTACATCCAGACAATTTGTGCATGTTACCCACGTTTGATATTATGTTGCTACTGTAGCAGGTGACATTAGCATTAGTGAAAGCCAGACAACAAATTGATATAGACCATGTTGACTGATGCAGGTAATGGACCGGACATTAACTGCTGGCAAATGCAACTAAACACTCTACATCAAGAAGCATACACTGTACATGTACATATGTATTGAGCGTGACTGAGCTCTTCAACTAAATGTAACAAAGAGGCTGTACAATTTCTGCTGCCTGCACTCAAAGCGACCCGACACACACCCAAGAGAATGTGATTGGCTACAAGTTTCATGCCATCATTTGCATGCCATTGAGCTTCACATTGTGCATAATTGTCACTTATTAAGATGACACTATTCTTCCCAGCAGAACAATTTATGCTTCGGCGCTGTATGTCAAATAATGAAAATTTCTTGAGCAAGATAATTTACCTACTTCTAGAATTGAGCCGTGGCTGTGCACAAAGACGAATGAGCAGTGCGCGTGGGAGTAGAGAAGCACTCGCAGAGTATAAGAAGTGTAATAGGAATCATGAAGCCCTTAATTAGGCAACCTGAAAACTACGATAGGTAAACAAGGTAAGCAAATAATAGAAAATCAATCCTTCCATGTATAGACCACCTACTCTGAGTCCGTTGTATAGATTAGAGAAGAAGCAAGGATACGTCTACAATTATGTGTAGAAGGTCTCCATCAATTAGTGGAACAAGACGCAATGCAAGGCAGTCATATATGTACATGTACAGGTAGAAAATCAATCCTTCCATGTATAGACCACCTACTCTTGTATAGATTAGAGAAGAAGCAAGGATACATCTACAATTATGTGTAGAAGGTCTCCATCAATTAGTGGAACAAGACGCAATTCAAGGCAGTCATATATATGTACATGTACAGGTAGAAAATCAATCTATGCACTATGACTCAGTTCTATTGAAATAACAGAAGAGACAAGCAGATAGGCATACCAGCAGTATACACAAGCTTAGTGTCCTTGTATTAGTGAAACGGTCCACAATGCATGACAGTTATACCAACATATAACATGCCAATAATTAGGTAATCAATCAGCCTCCTTGACATTTCTAGCCATACATGTAAACAAGTATTAATATAACTACTGTACAACTACTCAAGGATTAACCATTGTATGGTTAATACTCTGATTGTGGGTTTATACATGATTGTACATGTATTATGAGCAATTAAATTATCAACAGTTGTACGCACAAACACATTGATTGGAAACAGCTATAGTATATATGTCTATAGATGTACCATGTAAAATGTACATCATTCACAATCCAATTGTACCAATAGTATACATAGTTTCCAGCCTCTAATCAGAGTCTGAAAAGTAAACCTCTGGAAAGTGAGTGAGTTGCTGGCATTCATGAGTGCACTTGGCTGCCAGCCATAGTGGTTGATTTTTGGGGAGGGAGGAAAACAGGAGAACCTGGAGACAAACTATCGTAGCATAGGAGAGAACCAACGTACAACTCTACTCACATAATGACCCAAGCTGGGATCGAACCCAGGCCACACTATACATATAATTATGTAGGTCTATGCCCCCGAAAAATGTAAATTAGTATTTACTTAGTACCGATATTCTCTTGACAAGGAGAATACAAATCTGAGTTTGCTTGAAAGTCCTCCATCTAATATGCTTCCTAGTGTACTGATAGTCAATTGATTCAAATACCTGCAACATTGTAACATGCCATGCCCAGAATAGGTGAGTGCTTATGAAGCAATGGGCACGTATAGTACATTGCATTACACAATGAGCACTAATGATGTGCTCTTTATAATGGAATGACAATATAGACATAGGCCTAATGGCATATTATGATCGAAATAAACCACTGTCAAAAATGACAGCTCCCATAGTCACATTGTAATTAAGTCAGTTTATTTGATATAAAAATGAGACCATGTTATTAGTTCTTCACTGAGTGACACCACTGAAAGAAGCTGTTTGAATATAGTTTCCAGTGCTTTACATAGAAGCTATAGCCTACATTTGTGGCAAGAAAAAGTCATGGCCCCCAACAAAAACATGTACTCACAATTCTCTTCCAATATTTATCGAATGTACTGCTGGCAAATGTTTGTTACCAGTCCTTACAATTATGCTGAGAATTGTTGAAAGAGGCAACAAGGCCAATATACCAAGGGCAGTTTCATCTAACTGCTCAGCACAAACATTGTTGGCTAAGCAAATGCATGGTTACCAGTGAAATGCCATGTTGAATGCATTCCTTGTGGCTGGTATTCAGCTGATTTTTGCTTAGCATGAAAACTTGCCCAGCAATATGTTCTGCTGAAGCAGCTCAATGAAGCTGGTCTCTTGTGAGTTATGATTTGTATCATGTCTGGTACACTGACTTCACTGATAGCATAAGCCTAGACTGTATTAGAATTCCCCAGACTAATAACACTGTTGCTATGTATCAAGATATTGAGCAAGCTGTTACATTATTACACAAGCTGGGTTTTTTCATCTCAACATGCCATGGTTGACTCAGTTCACTGCCAATTATTACATGGTCAACAATCCTGCTTTGCTGCCTAATGTATATTAAGCAAAGACTACTGATCTTCTGCAGTGATCTATGGGAGAGATTGCTCTACACATGGCTCTGTTGACTTTTATCATGACTGGGCTGTCTATCAATCTGCATTTGGCGAACACTCTTATTATTGAGAAAATAGTCTTACTCACTTTTGCAGTGAGTCGGCAGTACACTGTGCCTGTGCACTAATAGCTTGTTGTTGCTTGCAGATATTAAACCAATGCCATTGGACCAGCATTTACATCAAGTTCCTATAAGAGAAGAGAATTACACTTTCCTGTTATTAATCTCACATTTACTGTTAGATTTCAATTTTGAGGTCAGCAAACAAGTGTTTGGAAACTTGGCAGAGTTTTGAGTTTTGTAGTTTAATAATGCTTGATCAAATAATTACTAAGAATAGTCACAAATATGCTGCTATACTGAGGGGAGTCAGTGACATGCAAAACCACACTCAACATGCATGCAATAGAAACAATGGTAATCATATTATCTGACATCATTATCTTAATGGTCATAATTGGTTGCACCACAAAATGACATATCATGGATAATTGCTGTAACATGAAGTGACATATCTATCCTTGGTTGTACATGACTATTAAATACATCAATTCTTATAGCTAGGCTTAATGGTGGCACTGTTTATTCATAACTGTGAAAATACACTTTAATCATGACCTGTGCCTATCATAACAAACAAATATCATTTTCAGGATTATCATGTTTCACGCACGTAATGGACTATGAATTATTGATGTCTGCAAAATTGCCAACAATGTACTGACTACTGTTCTGTACATGTTTCATTCACAGCACACCA
This sequence comes from Astropecten irregularis, assembly GCA_963971285.1. NCBI lineage: Eukaryota > Metazoa > Echinodermata > Asteroidea > Paxillosida > Astropectinidae > Astropecten > Astropecten irregularis. The sequence goes on along the minus strand of OZ020244.1, from coordinate 219,554 downwards.
CAATCACATCGACAACCGAGCGAGACAAGTGAATGTTTAATCATGAAAAATCGACCAAATATTCTTCAGAGCGATCATTGCTGCTTAGAATGAAGTCCCCTCGACCAATAGTTTATGGAAATTACAACTGACAGTGCTAACCTTTCCATTTGGAGCCATTTTACGACTTCTTTGTAGCAAGTTTTACAGCAAACTCTTCACACGTGTACGTGACTTTATTGGAGGTAAACAAATACATGTAGTCTGGTGTCCAGGATTGTGAAGGCTATAGGATAATGCATAGTGAGCAGTCTGGTCACCGACATTCTGATATCTTTACATTGGTACTACTATAATGGGGCCAATTTCATGGAGCTGCTAAGCACACACAGAATTGCTAAGCACAAAAATGTCTTGCCCAATAAAAAACCACCATTAAAAATTCCGTTTGATATTCATGATCAGCGAACAACAGCCAAATAACAATCACAAGTGATACACAAAACATGGAAATTTGGTTGTTTATCCTGTTTTTATTAAGACAGAAATTTCATTTTTATCAATTTAAGCAAATTTGTTTTTGTGCTAAGCATGCAGGGCCGTGAAATCGGCCCAGATTAATTAATCCAGTAAAGTGTTTATAATTATTTTCTTTCAAGTTTTGAGCCCTAATGCATGCCTCAATAAAACAACTGCATTCCTTGCAAGTGAACGCCATGTGTCGCCATTCTGAACAATGTTGTTATTCTGAAGTGCGCTGCAGAATGTCAGGAATGTGAACAATGTTTGTCGCGTGCCAAAGTGTAAATAATAGGGTCATGTCCCTTTGCTACAGGTTGCCGTTGCTAAGTAGTAAACAGTGTGATAGAGGGCAGCAGATAACTTAAGTGGTGTCAGATCACTGAATTATTTTATTTTTCTCGAAAGCACAAACAAAACTGCTGAATATAAAGTGTTTACCGCCCTCTGACGTCGATTAATGACCAGTTACCTTATATTAATATCTAACATCCTTGTGCCTTGTCCTTGGCTTGGGTGTAAAAGGTATAAATTCTGTGTAATATTTTACTGCTTTCAGTGGAATACTATGGCAGAGTCTTATAAAGGCAATATAAACCCTTTTCATGGAAGAGTATTATTTATTAGCAACATCCAAACAAAGGGTCATGAATATAAAGGAAATGATGAATACCTGTAAGCACTGACACACAGACAAACACAAATTAAGGCAAAATTGAATACATTCTATTATTTCACCACATTAAATGCTTCATTTATTTCAAAATATCCATCATTTACAAACTAGTATTTGGGATAATTATTTTCATAACTTATCTTGGGGGTAACAATTACAATCCTTAGAGTTTGAGAGAAAACATTCATTCGTGGATTTATATAATTACAGAATATTTAAGAGCAGCAACACAAGTAGCAGATGAAGTTGCTGTTTAGTCAGGCTGTTCAATCTATGTGTGTAATTTCAACATCAAACTATTTTTCAAATCATGTTATAAATGAATATTTTAGGCATGAATATTAATACCTTTTTTCAACTCAAGACTGGGTAAGGCATGGTTTTCTCAAAGGTAACAAGGTTATTATCCAAACATTTTAAGCTTGCAATGGAAAGGTTAATTACTGATATCATTCTCAGTATTTGAACAAATCAACATATAAAAGGTTACTGGTAATACAGTGGTAGGACACTTGTCCATATTTCAAGCATTTCCTAACCTCAGTTTCTGTATAATGGACTTGTGGCATTTTTATTATAAAAACATTTAACATTCATTTATTCACACTGATATAAGTGTTAATCATTGAACGATCCAAAGTGTTTGTATTTTTCTTCAATTTAGATACATTTTCTTTTTCATATTATTCAAACAGAATTTTAAGACTTTTCTGAACCTAATTATCATAAAACATAGTTTTCATGTAAAAACAAAATGCTATCTTTTGAGTTCAAATTTCTTTTCATTTTTAAAATAGCAATGAAATAGCATTATGGTAAGTTGGATCCATCATTGATTAACTTTAAGTAAAAACATTCATTAAAAGTGCTTAACATTAATAAACAATAAATTTAAATATCTAAATATTATCAAAATATCAACGTTTAAAGGGGCATTATAATTTGTAAAATCTTTCAAAGGCTTAGATTATGTAATTGTCAATTTGGTCTTGACAGAATCTTTCTGCACTCATTGTAACACAAACAGTAATGTACATTTCAGTTATAAATTGCTCATGATTTCCATTTTCAGCAAAGACAAATTACATAGTCTTGGATTTAAACCAATATTATTCAATTATAAATTTAGATGTTGTTTCACTTTATACAGCATATGTTAAATAAGTTTCATTGTTTATGTTGCATCGGTAAGGGTCAGTGAATATAAGTTTTCTATAACACATCAATTATATACTAAATCTAGAATAAGGTCAAGATATATTAAATTTTTGCCTAATTTTAATCATCATTTCACAAGTGCGGAAAACAATCAAATATTAAAAATCACTTTTAAGTACAATCATTTTTTTTCTTAAAATAACAACAACATTATGAATCATTGATGGATCCAAACTATAAGAGCCTTAATTTGTTCAGTTCATAAATCAATTCAAAATTTGCTTCCTTGTTAAGCTATGCCAAAAAATGTACATTTTAAAGAATTTTCACTTTCATTTTCATTCTAAAGATGCTATCACATGAGCCATTTCAGATATTTCAACATTGACCCTCACAACACAACCTCCTACTGTAGCTTGCATTCCAATGTTTTGCTGTCTGAAGTTTAGTTCAAGAAGGCTGTGGTCACATGGTTTGCTCATCAAAGACACACCAAGAGATAGCATCTTGAAAACTTGGATCCATCATTGATTGAAAAGTGCCAAATGGCTATAAGCTTATTTTAATACATTTCAGAAATTTCTTCAAAGCTAATTGCCTACAATTTGAGAATGTACGTAATTAAATCATCACCTCACATCACCAATGACATCACAATATTAAGACAATACTCAAGTAACAGTTTCCATATACCAATATTACACCATGTCTACTAACATTACAGATGCCATGTCTGTGCTTTTACATGTACATTGTACTTCATTTGTCTCCCAACAAATAGCTTCAGTAAATTCAAAATATTCAATATTTCCCAAATGTTGGCCTTAGTCTAGTTGTAGTATTATTATTAGTTTGTGTATGCTGAAATGTATGGATATATTTGTTGACCAAATATCATGTAAAAGCAAAGGCAGTACATCTCAGAGTACTTAAAGGTAGGGTACATCATTGATCAACATCAATAATATCATTGTTTAGTTTCAGTTTGAAAGCCACATTTCTATTTGTTTTCCTTAAACCCCTGTACAGCAGTGGGGTAGGTGCATTTGCTTTTAAAACAAAATGACTTGAATGAATTTTCTCTCTTCAAAAATGACTTGATCAATGATGTAACATACCATTAAATAACTCTGTCACTAATACAGTTTTCTAATATTTCAATAATCATTCACTCATGACAAATATCACAGAACTCACACAAGACATGATAAACGGTTCCATCTAGATTACATCACAATGTCAATTGATATTACAATGCTATTAAAATCAATTCTTGATATTTTGTGACCCACTCTGTGTGAACTAGTCCGATTTAGCCAAATTTGTCATTTGAACACTAGAGAATCCATCAGAAATACTCAACAGAATTTCTTAACTGACATCTCAAGAACACATTATGCCACAGGCTTCCTACATATACTATTTGAAATCACCCAGTATACCCTTTGTGATCACATACATGTGCATATCTCAGTCTGACAATTGTGCTGCTTATGACTCATTCTGACAGAGTGGGTCAGAAATACATGTAGTTTCCAACAATTTCTATAATGTTGTCAAAATGCGTCTATCTAAATTGCACTGTCACCAATATTACAATGCTAAAACAGTATTTGATAAACAGTATTTCAATACAGCTCTTAATACAGGCCAGTAGACAGGATTTGCAATTAGATGCAACATTTGTCAGGTATCAGTGAAACATCTGAGTAATTTTACTCATATGCAACTTTGATGACTTAGGCATAATTAAACACATTTGGTTCAGCAAGTGACACAGAGATAGGTTTCATTTCATCAATTTATGAAACTGATTTTAGCCATGTGCCTCAGTGTGTGTGCCGGTCAATTTGTCAGTTTGTGAAACCAGAAAACAAAAGCAACTCTGCAAATGTATGCACCCAATCAGTCTTATAACTACAGTAGCCAAATGAAGGTTAATAAAGCCTTGTAAATTGATATACACGAAGGTACTAACATGCAAACACAAAAACAGTCACTATTAAATACAATGTAATACAAATGTGCACATTACATGCATAAGTGTCAGGGTTGATCTGGTTAAGGACAGACATCATGTCTCCCATACATTATTCATTCATCAATGCCCCAACATGTGAAAATGATGTCCTTATAGATTTGGGTTGATATACAATCATGAATAAAGACATGTGAGAGAGAGCTTGAATGTTTAGATATCATGAAGTCATTGAAGTGGAAGCATGTCATGCCCCATCCATAATACAATCTCCAGATTACACAGCAATTATTCATGGTCTACATGTCAAAGAAGAATTAGGCCTCAGATGTAATCAGTCCAGTGCAAGAATAAATAGAGGCTTAATATGGACACTGAAATATATTTCCTTCTATGCAATTAACTTTATCTTCGCATGAAATCATTGGCATGACCACTTAGAAATGCATTATTAATGATAAAAATAAAAAAACTAATTATTTGTGTGAGATATTTTGATCAGTTTATTCAGCTGCCCTGGGTAGCTGTTTACAAACTATGAAAACTGTTTCACCCTATGAAACTGTCCCATATACATGTACATGTGTTTTGTACAGAAACTTTGTAATTTATTTTGTTTACAGGACTTCCCTGATTTTCATGCTGCATTCCTTCAGGGAATACTCATACTTCCAGTGCCTCCATTGTACACCTTGCCAACTGCCTTCATTGGCATGATTGTAGTATTTGCCATTGAGGTGAGAGTTGAAGCAATGTTTGAACCACCATGCACCTTCCCGGTGCTGTGCACAGTGTCTATCTGAGTCTACATCAAGATCTTTATTTTTTGCGGAGAATTGTTGGGTATCGTGATAAACCATCGAGTCACCTGCCGTACTCATAGCATTATATGAGCCAATATTGAGTGTGTAATTCTCACCTATGATTTCAAACTGACCATATTCAGCCCATGCTGTGCCTCCCTCCCAATCCTCTAGATCTACTCTCAGCTCAAATTTCCCATAAGTAGTTAAATTACGCAAATTATTGTTACCCAACCAAAACTCACCAGACAAATCGCCAAATCCAGATTGGTATTCAGCCCAGTCACGGTAAAAGTCAACAGAGCCATCTTGACGCCTCTGAAATACTATCCAGCCTCCACCAGCAGTTGTCATGTCACAGTATACTTGTATGCCATCACTCATTCCAAGAGGATAGATGGTATAGGTGCCATTGTCATGGTGACCAGCTTGAAGCAACATCTGACAGCTTTGGTACTCTACAGTGTCTGGTATTGAGAAAAATGAAGTTTCATAGTTATCATCAAAATAGGCACATCCCTTCAGCTCAACAAAGATAGAAGTATTCATATTCCTACTAATGTTATTCATCTGGCAGTAGTGGTTACTCTCATGATAGTTGAATGATGCACATTCACGATCCATAGAGCAATCTCTACCACATATCACTGCAGAAGATGTAGTCTTTGCTTGATATACATGATGTAGTAAAGCACGATTGTTGGCCTTGTAATAATTGGGAGTGAACCGAGTCAGACACTCCCCTTGACAGTTTCCTGCCATAAAAGTCATCAACAAGACTGCAATGGTGATTCTCATTCTGATGCTTGTAGTGATAGGTCAAGATACTGCAATGTAGACTTGTATCGTGACTTAGATTCCTGTTAATCTCCACTGGTTGTTAAAATGCTGCAACTCTTGTTGAGTTGATGAAGAGAAACTGAAAGCCAAACTGAACTCCAGATTACACAGGCAGATGAATACCACTCTCTGCAACCAGCTGATATGTCCTGCTTCCTATGTTGGGTTCATGTATATCACAGGTTCACTGGTACCATATACGAGTTCTTATGAAAAAGCTGCAATTTGTTCAAACTTGAACCAGTCAGAGTCCTGAGAACGATGAGTCCCTGTTAGACAGTGCTGGTCTTCCAATACTCAGGCTATAAATGGTATGGACGACTGCAGAGTCAAACCAATCATGTATAAAGCTTTCATCAGTCAGGGGAGCAGGAAATGATGAGTGACAGGCATGGTAGGCAAATTATGAGAAAATCACAGTTTATTAACCATCCATACAATTCTGCAGTCTGCAGAGATTCATAATTGCACTGTCTCCAAATCAAGGTTGTTGCGGAATAGTAAGATTTTTCCAGAGTTTTTTTTTCTGGTCTATGAATGCACTTCTCCTTTAGGGAGAACTTCAATTTTAAACCGCCTCTAACAAAAGTGAGGCTACTGGTTTATTTTCTTTCAGTGATGTTGCAGTTCCGCTGTCAGTGCTATGATAATGATTTCATTATCATCAGCTCATCACTACACACAGGGAGTTTTGCCACAGCACATATTGTACTTGTATTCTGACTAACAGTTGGAATTAACCACTGGCAGACTCAAGGTAAAGGCCTTCATCAGTCAGGGGAGCTAGATATGATGAGAGGCAGGCATGGTAGGCAATTAAAGGAAAAATTCTGCCTTGCAGTTGAACCCCAGTTATTACCAAGCCATGCAACCGCACAATATATTTGGGCTGAATTAAATACTGTTCTGCAAGAAGATGGCCCATGTGGATTCTTCCACACATGTATGTAGTTTACATCTGTACAATGTCAATGCTAATACATGTAACAATGGAGGCCTGTATAGTCTCTGTGTATACCAATTAGGTATGACATGACGCACTATGGGCCACAAAGAGACAAAATCTCACCCTGACCATCAAGGAGCTGTACATGAAAGCCACCAGTGCAGTGCTGGTCCAAGGTACAGTGACCATCAAGGAGCTGTACATGAAAGCCACCAGTGCAGTGCTGGTCCAAGGTACAGTGACCATCAAGGAGCTGTACATGAAAGCCACCAGTGCAGTGATGGTCCAAGGTAGAGTGACCATCAAGGAGCTGTACATGAAAGCCACCAGTGCAGTGCTGGTCCAAAGTACAGTGACCATCAAGGAGCTGTACATGAAAGCCACCAGTGCAGTGCTGGTCCAAGGTACAGTGACCATCAAGGATCTGTACATGAAAGCCACCAGTGCAGTGCTGGTCCAAGGTAGAGTGACCATCAAGGAGCTGTACATGAAAGCCACCAGTGCAGTGCTGGTCCAAGGTAGAGTGACCATCAAGGAGCTGTACATGAAAGCCGCGGGTGCAGTGCTGGTCCAAGGTACAGTGACCATTAAGGAGCTGTACATGAAAGCCACCGGTGCAGTGCTGGTCCAAGGTACAGTGACCATCAAGGAGCTGTACATGAAAGCCACCGGTGCAGTGCTGGTCCAAGGTACAGTGACCATCAAGGAGCTGTACATGAAAGCCACCAGTGCAGTGCTGGTCCAAGGTAGAGTGACCATCAAGGAGCTGTACATGAAAGCCACCAGTGCAGTGCTGGTCCAAGGTAGAGTGACCATCAAGGAGCTGTACATGAAAGCCACCAGTGCAGTGCTGGTCCAAAGTACAGTGACCATCAAGGAGCTGTACATGAAAGCCACCAGTGCAGTGCTGGTCCAAGGTACAGTGACCATCAAGGATCTGTACATGAAAGCCACCAGTGCAGTGCTGGTCCAAGGTAGAGTGACCATCAAGGAGCTGTACATGAAAGCCACCAGTGCAGTGCTGGTCCAAGGTAGAGTGACCATCAAGGAGCTGTACATGAAAGCCGCGGGTGCAGTGCTGGTCCAAGGTACAGTGACCATTAAGGAGCTGTACATGAAAGCCACCGGTGCAGTGCTGGTCCAAGGTACAGTGACCATCAAGGAGCTGTACATGAAAGCCACCGGTGCAGTGCTGGTCCAAGGTACAGTGACCATCAATGAGCTGTACATGAAAGCCACCAGTGCAGTGCTGGTCCAAGGTAGAGTGACCATCAAGGAGCTGTACATGAAAGCCACCAGTGCAGTGCTGGTCCAAAGTACAGTGACCATCAAGGAGCTGTACATGAAAGCCACAAGTGCAGTGCTGGTCCAAGGTACAGTGACCATCAAGGATCTGTACATGAAAGCCACCAGTGCAGTGCTGGTCCAAGGTAGAGTGACCATCAAGGAGCTGTACATGAAAGCCACCAGTGCAGTGCTGGTCCAAGGTAGAGTGACCATCAAGGAGCTGTACATGAAAGCCGCGGGTGCAGTGCTGGTCCAAGGTACAGTGACCATTAAGGAGCTGTACATGAAAGCCACCGGTGCAGTGCTGGTCCAAGGTACAGTGACCATCAAGGAGCTGTACATGAAAGCCACCGGTGCAGTGCTGGTCCAAGGTACAGTGACCATCAAGGAGCTGTACATGAAAGCCACCAGTGCAGTGCTGGTCCAAGGTACAGTGACCATCAAGGAGCTGTACATGAAAGCCACCAGTGCAGTGCTGGTCCAAGGTAGAGTGACCATCAAGGAGCTGTACATGAAAGCCACCAGTGCAGTGCTGGTCCAAGGTAGAGTGACCATCAAGGAGCTGTACATGAAAGCCACCAGTGCAGTGCTGGTCCAAGGTACAGTGACCATCAAGGATCTGTACATGAAAGCCACCAGTGCAGTGCTGGTCCAAGGTACAGTGACCATCAAGGAGCTGTACATGAAAGCCACCGGTGCAGTGCTGGTCCAAGGTACAGTGACCATCAAGGAGCTGTACATGAAAGCCACCAGTGCAGTGCTGGTCCAAGGTACAGTGACCATCAAGGATCTGTACATGAAAGCCACCAGTGCAGTGCTGGTCCAAGGTAGAGTGACCATCAAGGAGCTGTACATGAAAGCCACCAGTGCAGTGCTGGTCCAAGGTAGAGTGACCATCAAGGAGCTGTACATGAAAGCCGCGGGTGCAGTGCTGGTCCAAGGTACAGTGACCATTAAGGAGCTGTACATGAAAGCCACCGGTGCAGTGCTGGTCCAAGGTACAGTGACCAACAAGGAGCTGTACATGAAAGCCACCGGTGCAGTGCTGGTCCAAGGTACAGTGACCATCAAGGAGCTGTACATAAAAGCCACCAGTGCAGTGCTGGTCCAAGGTACAGTGACCATCAAGGATCTGTACAGGAAAGCCACCAGTGCAGTGCTGGTCCAAGGTACAGTGACCATCAAGGAGCTGTACATGAAAGCCACCAGTGCAGTGCTGGTCCAAGGTAGAGTGATCATCAAGGAGCTGTACATGAAAGCCACCAGTGCAGTGCTGGTCCAAGGTAGAGTGACCATCAAGGAGCTGTACATGAAAGCCACCAGTGCAGTGCTGGTCCAAAGTACAGTGACCATCAAGGAGCTGTACATGAAAGCCACCAGTGCAGTGCTGGTCCAAGGTACAGTGACCATCAAGGATCTGTACATGAAAGCCACCAGTGCAGTGCTGGTCCAAGGTAGAGTGACCATCAAGGAGCTGTACATGAAAGCCACCAGTGCAGTGCTGGTCCAAGGTACAGTGACCATTAAGGAGCTGTACATGAAAGCCACCGGTGCAGTGCTGGTCCAAGGTACAGTGACCATCAAGGAGCTGTACATGAAAGCCACCGGTGCAGTGCTGGTCCAAGGTACAGTGACCATCAATGAGCTGTACATGAAAGCCACCAGTGCAGTGCTGGTCCAAGGTAGAGTGACCATCAAGGAGCTGTACATGAAAGCCACCAGTGCAGTGCTGGTCCAAAGTACAGTGACCATCAAGGAGCTGTACATGAAAGCCACAAGTGCAGTGCTGGTCCAAGGTACAGTGACCATCAAGGATCTGTACATGAAAGCCACCAGTGCAGTGCTGGTCCAAGGTAGAGTGACCATCAAGGAGCTGTACATGAAAGCCACCAGTGCAGTGCTGGTCCAAGGTAGAGTGACCATCAAGGAGCTGTACATGAAAGCCGCGGGTGCAGTGCTGGTCCAAGGTACAGTGACCATTAAGGAGCTGTACATGAAAGCCACCGGTGCAGTGCTGGTCCAAGGTACAGTGACCATCAAGGAGCTGTACATGAAAGCCACCGGTGCAGTGCTGGTCCAAGGTACAGTGACCATCAAGGAGCTGTACATGAAAGCCACCAGTGCAGTGCTGGTCCAAGGTAGAGTGACCATCAAGGAGCTGTACATGAAAGCCACCAGTGCAGTGCTGGTCCAAGGTAGAGTGACCATCAAGGAGCTGTACATGAAAGCCACCAGTGCAGTGCTGGTCCAAGGTAGAGTGACCATCAAGGAGCTGTACATGAAAGCCACCAGTGCAGTGCTGGTCCAAGGTACAGTGACCATCAAGGATCTGTACATGAAAGCCACCAGTGCAGTGCTGGTCCAAGGTACAGTGACCATCAAGGAGCTGTACATGAAAGCCACCGGTGCAGTGCTGGTCCAAGGTACAGTGACCATCAAGGAGCTGTACATGAAAGCCACCAGTGCAGTGCTGGTCCAAGGTACAGTGACCATCAAGGATCTGTACATGAAAGCCACCAGTGCAGTGCTGGTCCAAGGTAGAGTGACCATCAAGGAGCTGTACATGAAAGCCACCAGTGCAGTGCTGGTCCAAGGTAGAGTGACCATCAAGGAGCTGTACATGAAAGCCGCGGGTGCAGTGCTGGTCCAAGGTACAGTGACCATTAAGGAGCTGTACATGAAAGCCACCGGTGCAGTGCTGGTCCAAGGTACAGTGACCATCAAGGAGCTGTACATGAAAGCCACCGGTGCAGTGCTGGTCCAAGGTACAGTGACCATCAAGGAGCTGTACATAAAAGCCACCAGTGCAGTGCTGGTCCAAGGTACAGTGACCATCAAGGATCTGTACATGAAAGCCACCAGTGCAGTGCTGGTCCAAGGTACAGTGACCATCAAGGAGCTGTACATGAAAGCCACCAGTGCAGTGCTGGTCCAAGGTAGAGTGACCATCAAGGAGCTGTACATGAAAGCCACCAGTGCAGTGCTGGTCCAAGGTAGAGTGACCATCAAGGAGCTGTACATGAAAGCCACCAGTGCAGTGCTGGTCCAAAGTACAGTGACCATCAAGGAGCTGTACATGAAAGCCACCAGTGCAGTGCTGGTCCAAGGTACAGTGACCATCAAGGATCTGTACATGAAAGCCACCAGTGCAGTGCTGGTCCAAGGTAGAGTGACCATCAAGGAGCTGTACATGAAAGCCACCAGTGCAGTGCTGGTCCAAGGTAGAGTGACCATCAAGGAGCTGTACATGAAAGCCGCGGGTGCAGTGCTGGTCCAAGGTACAGTGACCATTAAGGAGCTGTACATGAAAGCCACCGGTGCAGTGCTGGTCCAAGGTACAGTGACCATCAAGGAGCTGTACATGAAAGCCACCGGTGCAGTGCTGGTCCAAGGTACAGTGACCATCAATGAGCTGTACATGAAAGCCACCAGTGCAGTGCTGGTCCAAGGTAGAGTGACCATCAAGGAGCTGTACATGAAAGCCACCAGTGCAGTGCTGGTCCAAAGTACAGTGACCATCAAGGAGCTGTACATGAAAGCCACAAGTGCAGTGCTGGTCCAAGGTACAGTGACCATCAAGGATCTGTACATGAAAGCCACCAGTGCAGTGCTGGTCCAAGGTAGAGTGACCATCAAGGAGCTGTACATGAAAGCCACCAGTGCAGTGCTGGTCCAAGGTAGAGTGACCATCAAGGAGCTGTACATGAAAGCCGCGGGTGCAGTGCTGGTCCAAGGTACAGTGACCATTAAGGAGCTGTACATGAAAGCCACCGGTGCAGTGCTGGTCCAAGGTACAGTGACCATCAAGGAGCTGTACATGAAAGCTACCGGTGCAGTGCTGGTCCAAGGTACAGTGACCATCAAGGAGCTGTACATGAAAGCCACCAGTGCAGTGCTGGTCCAAGGTACAGTGACCATCAAGGAGCTGTACATGAAAGCCACCAGTGCAGTGCTGGTCCAAGGTAGAGTGACCATCAAGGAGCTGTACATGAAAGCCACCAGTGCAGTGCTGGTCCAAGGTAGAGTGACCATCAAGGAGCTGTACATGAAAGCCACCAGTGCAGTGCTGGTCCAAGGTACAGTGACCATCAAGGATCTGTACATGAAAGCCACCAGTGCAGTGCTGGTCCAAGGTACAGTGACCATCAAGGAGCTGTACATGAAAGCCACCGGTGCAGTGCTGGTCCAAGGTACAGTGACCATCAAGGAGCTGTACATGAAAGCCACCGGTGCAGTGCTGGTCCAAGGTACAGTTGGAGAATGGTTCCATTTTACCCTAGTGGGATTGGGCCACATGATATAGCCGAAGATAGGTGCCAGCTTTGCAATGTATCTCAAGCCCGTCATTTCATGTAGGACACAAATAGCGGTAACAAAATAAATCCTAAGTCATGCCTCATTTTATAAAGGCCTACAGATACATGTGTAGTGATCAAGTTATTTTGAGGTCAGCTAGCTAAGCTTTTGGAAATTTAATCATGAAATAACCACAAGGGAAACTGACTGAATTTTAAAGTCATTGAAAAGTGAACAAAGAAAAATTGACTGGAGCGGGAATCGAACTGGCGACCTCCTGAATACCGTACAGGCGCTCTACAAACTGAGCCATCCAGCCCTACGCTGGTGGTGACCCCAATAGTCAATTATCATTGTTCGTTTGGCAGTCAGAAGCCATGAAACCACGCACACACCGCCATACCCTAGGGATCGTTTCAATGATACACGCAGCGATGCTGCAGCCTGGGAACAGGGCATGGGGGATCACTTGAAGAGGATACGGCTTTTTAATAAATATAATCATGAAATAACCACAAGGGAAACTGACTGAATGACTTTAAAATTCAGTCAGTTTCCCTTGTGGTTATTTCATGATTATATCAATTAAAAAGCCATAATTAATTGAAAAAGCCATAACCATAGCTCTTGGTGAAAATGCTCAATGAATACTCGTACCTTTCCATCTGAACATTCTGAGTTGACTGCCACCGGTGCACTACACCCTCCCTGCAGCGCCCTCTCACAGACGCATTTAAAGGCTATGTATGAATGCCCAGGCTATGGCTTGAAATCAAACACAAGTCTATGGATAGTGGCTGCAGCTATGTGTAAATTCAAGTCATAGACAATAATCCAGACTCGGGTCAGGAGTTTTAAAATTGATTTGTATACAAAGGCAGCTACTGACCACAAAGCACTCGAATGTGAACCCATCTTAATCATTACACAAAGTGTGATGTAACAATACAAATCTCTATGGTAATATTGACAACTCATCTTGAAATTAATCTTAGTGTTTGTGAAATCTAGCTCAGGGCTCACATATTGGCCATACAAACTGGACCACCAGACCAAACTGATCAATGTTAGTACATGTACCAGTAATGAATTTCTGTGACCCATACAAACTCAGCTCAATATAACCCAATGGACCACCAGAATGAGAACCTTACAATTCAAAATTGATAATGTGGCGCGACGAGGGGGCGGGGTCGGATGTTAGAACTCCCCGCTACCAACATTAATAGTCCACAACAATATTTATTGAACCTGCACGGGCACACGAGCGGTTATGTGCACGCACAGGGGGAACCCTCTCACGAGCGGAGGACAAAAGGTCCAAGGCCTGTCCGTTTCTTGGAAATATACCAAGCTAGAGGATTGTTACCTAAGACAAGGCAAGGAGCACTCAATTTCAGACAACTCACACAACACATTCAGTTTCCAGAGAACAACGGTAGTATAACAGTTTAATCAACGAATACTGCAGTGAGGTTTACATATGCACTTACGGGTTTGAGGGTTACATATAAACACGATGAGGTTTACAAGCAATACACGATGAGGTTTACATATAATAAATGAATATACAATGAGGTTGACCTACCCGACACCATGAGGTTTATGCGCAGACGGGACTACAAGCAGACAGGACTGTGACTAGGACGAGACTGGACTAAGACAGAACTAAGACTAAGACTAAGACTGGCCACGCGCACGCCACGCGCGCCTTTATATACCGGGACCCCCGCATTACTAAACTTACCAAGTCCCTCCACTGTTTCGTCACACAGGACCCAGCAAAGCTTAGGCCGTCCCCGACCTAAACAGCTTTAAATAAACAAAGAAAGACTAAACAGTGGGTCTACTTCACAAACAAATCCTTATACAATAATAATCAACCTCACCATGAGGTTTACACCTTAACAATCATAACGCCAATCAACCTCACCCTGTGAGGTTGCATCCTTGTTAAACATGTTCATGAACAACAGCAACAGTAAATCTTATATAATCATAATCAACCTCGCCGTGCGAGGCTACATCCTGCTTGTACAGTGAACAAACAAAACTCGTCTGCCCGAAGGAAGAATCGATCACCTTAGAAATTTAAGTTGGAAACAAGTTTAATTGTTCAAAGTTATAAGGCACTGAATAATTTGTTCGGAAGAACAATAATCACTTTTTCTGTAAATAAATCACACAATCAATCGGTTTTCTCCTGTTGCACGAGGTATTTGGAAGCATCGACCGGCGTGGTGTAGAAGTCGTGGCGGTTCTCCCGGTGGACGGTCTTCCCGTTGATGTAGGTGATTTTGATGAAGAGTTCCTCTATGGTGGCCTCCGTCATCATGGGGCTGGGGGTGGGCTTCGGGTCGCTTGCTGTCTTCGAGGCCTCAGGAGGTTCCTCATCCGTGTAGTCGTCTTGGGAAGTGGAGGACGGAGATGAGGGTGGGGACTCGTCGGGGTGGTTGGTAGCTTGCTCGAACATCATGGCCATTGACTTCCCTGCTGATGGCTTTACACCAGGGGCGGCGTTCCTTATCAACGGGGATATCGGCGTGGGTGACAGGTTAATCACCGCAGGTGTTGGCTCGTCAGCCCGCGCCTCAGTGGCCTGGTCTGTGGTCGCTACACTCGGTTAGGGTCTCCCTCTTTTCCACCCGCCTCGTCTGGGTGGCAGCCGGAGGGGGCATGGCAACGCCCTTCACATTCCCTACCGACGGTGAGGACTTGGCGATGTGGTCGCATTCCTCCACCTCATTGGGATGGCAGAACCGGTAATGCCGGCGTAGGTTGTCCTTCCGTTTCTCCCTGAAACTGCACCGACCGCAGAAGTAGTATGACGCCTGCCGGTGGTCGGTGTTCACGTGACGCCAGAGAGCCTGCCTGCGTGTGTACACCTTGGAACACTCCTCACAGCTGAACGTAGACGATCCCTTAAAGCTGGACATACTGGCCGCCAACGCTCTCTAAACAAAGCACAACAATGTACAAGAGTGTTAAACAACAATCTATCTGTATCTTACTGGCTTCCGGTGACTCCTTTTGGGGTACCGTGGAGGAACCTCACATGTCACCTCACCGTTCAGGTTCTTGGCCTCATTTACAGGAGGGTTACTCGCAACAACCTCAACATCATCACTCAGGTTGTTGGCCTCCTTTACTGGAGGGTTACTCGCAACAACCTCAACATCGTCACTCAGGTTGTCGGCCTCCTTTACAGGAGGGTTACTCGCAACAACCTCAACAGTACTGGACTCATCCCTGTTAACAGGTGGAATCTCGCGGGTGACAGTTCCACTCGGTTGAATATCGCAACCCCATGGTTTCAGGTCATCGCCAAGATATGGTTTCAACCTATCCCCATGTACCACGAAAGGTTTGCAACCCTTCGCAAGTTGAATCCGGTAAGTCACGCCTGACAACTTTTTGGTGACAAGAAAGGGGCCCTTCCAGCGTAACTGAAGTTTCGGGGATACCCCTTTCCTTCTGGTGTTGCTGAACAACCAGACAAACTGACCTTTTCCAAGGTCCCTCCCGGACACCTTCCGGTCGAAATTTCGCTTCTGTCTAGTTGCGCTCCGTTTGAGGCAGTCGCGGGCCCGGTCGTGGGCCTCCTGCAATCTCTGCCTCAAATCTGCCGCAAAATCTGTCTGGATTGCGGCGCCAACCTCTGGACATCTGACCATCAGATCTACTGGCAGCGTCGCCTCACGACCAAACATCATCATGTTTGGAGACTCTCCCGTGGATTCTTGCGGAGTGCAACGGTAAGCAAAGGTCACATAGGGCAGGCACTCGTCCCAGTCCCTCTGCTTCCTATTGGGCTCAATAAGCATTGACACCATGTTTCCCAATGTCTTATTATACCTCTCTACCATCCCGTCAGATTTCGGGTTGTATGCTGTCGTCCGCGTCTTCCTAATCCCAAGGAGTTTGCACATCTCTGCAAACACAGCAGACTCAAAATTCGTCCCCTGATCAGAGTGAAGTTCCTGCGGGACACCAAAACGACACACAAACTCAGTGACAAGTTTGGAAGCTACCGTTTCCGCCCTTGCATCTGGGAGAGGATACGCCTCCATCCATTTGGAGAAATAATCTCCCACAACCATGATCCAGACATTTCCACTGTCACTGCGTGGCAGTGGACCCAGCAAGTCTAGGGCCACCCTCTCAAGAGGGGCACCTACTGGGTACTGCTGAAGTGGAGCGCATCGCTTCTTCGATGGGGATTTCTTCCGCTGGCACATCACACAGCGACGGATAAACGATCTTACATCTGCAGTCATACCCGGCCAATAATACCTGGCTTTAACCTTGGCGAGCGTCTTATTCACCCCAAGGTGGCCACCAACTTGACCACCGTGCAGTTCTTCCAGAATGACATGGTGGAACTTCTTTGGCAGAACTAACTGCCAACAGACCGACTTCCCATCGTCACTCTCCCACCTGCGACAGAGGACCTGCTCTTGCATCTCCAGTTGGTTCCACATAGACCACAGGGTCTTATGGGCATTAGAGGTGTGCGAGACAGCATCCCAATCGGGACGCCTGCCTGCACCCTCTTTCGCCTCAATCACCCAGCTCAAACTCGGGTCGGCTAACTGAGCTTCCCGAATCTCCTCTCTGGACAAACCTGGCTGGATCAAGAGACCCCTCGCTTTGGCTTCAGGAGTGCCAGGAACCTCTAGAATCTCTCTCCCAACCTCAGTTACCCGAGGTTTATCTACCTGAGGTTTACCTGCAACCTCACTGGTCTTGGTCACCTCACCATGTTCAGTGCCATAACCACACTGCTTGCACTGCACGCGGGACAACCCGTCTGCGTTGGCATGCTTCCTACCAGGCCGGTGCTGAATGGTCACATCGTAGCTTGAGATAACCTCAAGCCACCTTGCGATCTGGCCCTCTGGGTTCTTAAAGCCCATAAGCCAGCCCAACGCGGCATGATCCGTTCTGACGGTGATCTTGCGCCCGTACAGATACTCCTTAAATTGTTTAAGGTGGACCACTACTGCCAACAACTCCCGCCTCGTGACACAGTAGTTCTGTTCAGCCTTGCTAAGTTTACGACTTGCGTAGGCTATAACCCTCTCCTCTCCATCTTGAACCTGGGAGAGCACGGCACCTATGCCATCACCACTGGCATCAGTATCCAATATATAATCAACCACCGGTAGGGGGTATGCCAATATTGGAGAGACCTGCAGTTTCTGCTTCAACTGCTCAAACGCATGTTGACATTCTTCACTCCATATAAACTCCCTTGACTTGCCCGTCAAGGCATGCAGCGGAGACGCAATCTCCGCAAATCCCTGGATAAACTTCCGGTAGTAGGAAGCGAGTCCTAAAAAACTCCGAACTTCCTTCACACATTGTGGAACCCGCCAGTTGGCTACTGCCTTAACCTTTTCAGGGTCAGTAGCGACACCCTCGGATGACACAATATGGCCGAGGTAACCCACTGATCGACGAAACAGGTGGCACTTTGAAGGCTTTAACTTCAGCCCAGCCTCTCTCAGCCTAACAAAAATACAATCCTTAACCGACGGATTTCCTCTTCCACCGTCTTACCAAAGACGATCACGTCATCGAGGTATATCAAGAGGATGTCCCATTGAAGGCCTGCCATTACCTTCTCCATAAGCCTCTCGAAGGTCGCCGGGGCATTACAGAGGCCAAATGGCATACATCGCCACCGGTACAGCCCATTCCGTACCACAAAGCTGGACTTCTGTTTGGCGTCGTCATCGAGGGCAACTTGCCAATACCCAGAAGCCAGGTCTAAGGTCGAAAACCACTGGGAACCCCCTAAGGCGTCCAGCGTTTCGTCGATACGGGGAACGTGATATGCGTCCTTGATGGTACAAGAATTCAACCCACGATAGTCAACGCAAAACCTCTTCGACCCGTCTTTCTTCTTGACTAACACAACGTTAGCCGCCCAGGGACTATCGGACGGTTCAATCACTCCACGTTCCCTGAGTTCACCCACCTGCTTCATGATCTCCTGCTGATTGCAGAAGGGTTGCCGCCTTGGCCTCTCCTTGATTGGCCTAGCGTTCCCGGTATCTATATGATGCTTCACAACCTCAGTGAGAACCAAATCATGATCACCACGAGAAAATACTTCCTGATATTCAGTCAGGCACTTCATCACATCAACATGATGTTGAGCATCGATACCCTCAACACTCCTTTTATAAAGGTCGTGTAAATACTCCGGGAGGTTTACCGTCACCTCACCCATAGGTCGGGGACCATCGGGGTTGGTGTCAACCTCAACCGAACAAACCATCCCTACAGCAGAGCCCTTGTGCACAACACGCTTCTCTTTACTCGGGTTAAATACCCTGAGTAGCAGCACCTCCATGTCCCCCTCAACCAGTGATCTGGCCAGGATTAAACCCCGTTCGGCCAACTCACCACCGCCTTCAACAGGCTCAACGAGTATGGGACCATGAACAGTCCCCCGCAACCCATGCACAATTCCCGGCACAACAGCCTCGTGACCGGAGGGAATCACTGTAGTCTCAGTGACAACCACCCTCCCTATAAACGGCTCCCCGGTACTACCGGTGCATTTAATATGCTCCCCATTCAACCTCAGCTCAAGATATTGAAGGTCAATACTCGCTCCCTGAGGCAACATGAAGTCCATCCCCAAGATTGCCGGACATGCAATATCCGCAAATATAACCTTGACTGCCGCAACGGTCTTCCCGACCTGCACTTCCACCCAAGCAGTTCCAAGAATCATCAGAGGGTTACCGTCGACTTGCTCGATCTTCAACCCTGCTGTGTCCAACACTGGCCTCTGCTCTTTTGGAACTTCGTAGTAAACCTTACTACTCACAAGCGTATTGCTTGACCCGGTGTCCACCAGAAACTTGCACTTCGTGCTCCGGAGGTTTCCCTCCACAAACAGCCCATATTTAGGCCTAAAATCACCAACCGGACAAGAGACAATTACCTTGTCATCGCTTCCGCTTTGGTTTCGCTGGGGACCACCTTGTGTCCCGGACCCTTGAACCCTCCCAGCCTTCCCGCGGGTCCTACGGTCGGCTGGCCGGCGTTTCCCTGCTTCGGGCCTCGGTTCATCCGTGGCCGCTTGCATTCACGCCGAAAATGGCCTGTTTCACCACAATTGAAACATCTTAGCTCACCCTGCCCTTTCCTCTGCATCTTAGGTGATCTGGCCCCAGACGCCTCAGGTTGGGCGTCCTCACCACACTTCTTTTTTTTCATCTCGGAAAACAACGACTCAACCATTGAACACAGCTTTTTCTCCATGGCATTACCCATCTCTTGGAGACTGTCTTCCAACCCACCACCAAGGGCCCTAGCATATTTCGCTGACCTGTGGTCCTTCCGTCGTTGTTGCTCCACCTTCTCAAAATTCTCCGTCTCCAATGCGGCCCTAACAGCCTCATCAAGACTCTGGGGACGGGCACGATAAATGCCCTTCCTAACCGTCTGACTTTCCACGGCGTCCAAGAAATGGTTCTTTGCCAGCCGATCCCTGGCTTCTTCCTGTATCTCAGGATAAGCCCTTGCCGTTAATTCAGAGATAGCCTGACCAAGTTCACGTAATGTCTCTTTTGGCCCCTGTTGTCGGCCTCTCAGTTCGACTAGAAAGTTCTAAGCTAGCCGACTGTGTCCGAATCTCTGTTCCAACAACCTCACAAGCTCTCTGTAGGTGTGCTTATGGCCTGCCTGGGTGCGATCTCCCAGCAACCTCAGTGCACTTCCTTGTAGGCTTGCGGACAAGTAGCTGGCCGCTTGCTCACAAGTCCAACCATTCACTTCTCGACACGATTCAAAGTGGCGGAAATAGTCGTTCCAGACAACCTTCCCGTCGTACCTATCTGGTACTACAATGGGACGCCTAGGCGTACCCCTCAATCTCCCTGGGAAGTCATCCTCACCAATCACCCTGGGTTCTCTCTTGAGTTCCCATGGCACCTCATCAGGAACACTGCAACCTCTGGTGAGGTTGCTAGAACACCTCACTGTTGGTCGGGTTGCACAACTCAACAAGTCCGCATGCAACCTCTTGGCGTCAACCTCACCCAAAAACGGATTAGAAGGACTCCGGCCAATCCTTTCACTGTTTCTCATAGACACGGGGCTTACCGGGGACAAGGTCGGGCCCACAGGTGTACACTCCATGAGGTTCACCTCTCCGGGACTACCCATCCCATTCCTAGAACCAATTGCAGTCTCCCTACCCAGACTCGAACAGTCTGACACCCCGAACGATCCATATCCTGTGGTCTCCTCAGGTAACACAAAGTCAACCTCGGAGTCAACCTCAAACCGGACACGGCCTTTGTTTTCGGGCGTGCTCGAAAATTTCCCGTTGCGGGAATTTCGCTGCAATTCCGTTTTCAACTGCTGCACCTCCCGTTGCAACAGTTGGTTCTGGGCCACCATCGACTGGTCAACACCATCTGTCCCTCGCCAAGCGTCAGCCTCACTTAGTGTGGTGACAGCTCGATCCCCGTATTTCACATTCATACTGGAACACTCACGTTCCCACTACCCGTGTTAAAAGTGACTCGTTGCAACCAACCTAAACTTCTCCGTTCAACGTTGGCACGACGAATCTGCCGACACATGTACCAAAGGATTGTCCCCGTTCCAACCAAACAAACCAGGACCAACACGTACAACACAATGAGTAACAGCGTTTCTGACATAAATTAAAATCACTTCACAGAGTCACCACACTCGGCCACCGACCGCTAGGTGACTGTGTCACTTCTTGGTCAACCTCAGGCTGTGGAAACCTCTGTTCAAACCCTTACAGAGCTACGGCAAAGTAAGTGCGGTTTACTGCGCTGTGTACCCTCAACAAGGAAACTCTCTGTTCTCTTGCCGAGTCACGCAAACACCTCAGCACTTGCCACTGCTTATATAACACTCTGATACTAGCCAATACAAAAATTACAAAGACAATCAACACTAAAACAAGTAACCAACCCGGCATAGCCAAACTGCACAAAAACCGACACCCTTTGTGAGTTGCAAGAAAGCTGCTTGTGCCTAGTCAAAAGTTAATCCTAAAGGATCCCACTTCTGACACCATTTGTGGCGCGCCGAGGGAGCGGGGTCGGATGTTAGAACTCCCCGCTACCAACATTAATAGTCCACAACAATATTTATTGAACCTGCACGGGCACACGAGCGGTTATGTGCACGCACAGGGGGAACCCTCTCACGAGCGGAGGACAAAAAGGTCCAAGGCCTGTCCGTTTCTTGGAAATATACCAAGCTAGAGGATTTTACCTAAGACAAGGCAAGGAGCACTCAATTTCAGACAACTCACACAACACATTCAGTTTCCAGAGAACAACGGTAGTATAACAGTTTAATCAACGAATACTGCAGTGAGGTTTACATATGCACTTACGGGTTTGAGGGTTACATATAAACACGATGAGGTTTACAAGCAATACACGATGAGGTTTACATATAATAAATGAATATACAATGAGGTTGACCTACCCGACACCATGAGGTTTATGCGCAGACGGCACTACAAGCAGACAGGACTGTGACTAGGACGAGACTGGACTAAGACAGAACTAAGACTAAGACTAAGACTGGCCACGCGCACGCCACGCGCGCCTTTATATACCGGGACCCCCGCATTACTAAACTTACCAAGTCCCTCCACTGTTTCGTCACAATAATAAATAGAATATTTAGAAGTGGTATCTCTTGGGTTCCTAGCTTCATGACCATGGTATCAACTGGAGGCACAAGCATGATTTCACATCAGCAAGTAAAGGTAGACATAAATGGATGAGAGGATCAGAACAAAGGGGGACAGAGTGACCAGGGAAACAGGGAAAGCGTGCAACAGGGCTAGGAAACCACCAAGAGAAGAGAATGGATGGAAGTAGATCAGGGGAAAGGGGACAAAGGGATGTTGGTGAGGGTAGGTAAGATCAAAGATGGAAGATAACAAAGGAGTGAATATGCAGGCAGACTGTATGGGAACAGTGCTGAGTAATTAATGGGAAAGAAATATAACTTGCCTGGTTGAGTCTGTGCTCCTATCTCATTCAGGCAGGGTTATCCTGATATTTGAAAGAAGCTTATCCTGAATCGTATCACTCCTTGTTTACATGGTAACTGTAAAAACGGAAAAAGACAAATGAATGAAACAAAACTTAATAGGTTCTGACTGCAGAAACCCCACCATAGGGCTGGATAGCTCAGATGGTAGAGCACTGGTATGGCAGTTAAAGGGTTACATGGCATCTGACTGGCACCCTGAGCAAATATAGTTGACTATAGGGAGGCCCCATCATAGGGCTGGATAGCTCAGATGGTAGAGCACTGGTATGGCAGTTAAAGGGTTACATGGCATTTGACTGGCACCCTGAGCAAAGATAGTTGACTATAGGGAGGCCCCATCATAGGGCTGGATAGCTCAGATGGTAGAGCACTGGTATGGCAGTTAAAGGGTTACATGGCATTTGACTGGCACCCTAAGCAAAGATAGTTGACTATAGGGAGGCCCCATCATAGGGCTGGATAGCTCAGATGGTAGAGCACTGGTATGGCAGTTAAAGGGTTACATGGCATCTGACTGGCACCCTGAGCAAAGATAGTTGACTATAGGGAGGACCCATCATAGGGCTGGATAGCTCAGATGGTAGAGCACTGGTATGGCAGTTAAAGGGTTACATGGCATCTGACTGGCACCCTGAGCAAAGATAGTTGACTCTAGGGAGGCCCCATCATAGGGCTGGATAGCTCAGATTGTACAGCACTGGTATGGCAGTTAATGGGTTATATGGCTTCTGACTCAGGCTCCCTGAGCAAAGACTTAAGGGGCCCATCATAGGGCTGGATAGCTCAGATGGTAGTCTTGGTCCAAGACTGTAAAGCTCGATAACGGACCCCATCGTGCCACTGCGCCCTCTCGTGACTTCATTTGACCCAGTTGCTCGCATTACAGTCTTGGGCATTTCCTATAAACCGGGGCGTGGCCTTTGTATGCCAATTAGGTACCTTATTATGAATATTCATGATTTACGTTGAAATGCGAAATAGGATGCCAAGCGGGCTTGGGAGCGTCACGGTTGGAGCTGCTGAAATGTAAACAAACACGAGACAGTCCGCGTCCAGACAGTCTCGGCCATAGACATTATAAAATAAAACTTATAGCTATTGTCTCAGCGCGTGGTTTATAAAACAGTCTGAGCTGCATGATTCCGTGCTTATTGAATCGCAGACACAACATGGCGGCTACATTCAAATCCATGCGGTAGTGTCTCGTTTGTGGAAAGCTAGAGTTAATTACGCACCAACAATTAATGTGTGTGTACCACCAGCTTTCATGTTGTAATATTTACCATAATATAAATAGATCGACGTGTGTATAGTAACAGTGTTCAATGCCCTCATGCATCAGGCATGTTCGACTATGCGATGAATAGTAAGTATACTATTATATTATGACAACTATAGCAAGCAGTAGGCAACGCATACATTATTTCAATTCCCCATGACAATACCACAGCGCACCGTGACTATTCCCGATCCCACGATCGACACCGAAGCATAGTACAGTACTAGTCATAATTATACGATACTGCATTATCATGGTACACGGAGGTCATTCGTTACAGGTCATCCATATTCATTAGATACCAATTCAACTGGATTTTTGCGGGCGCTGATTGGTTCCTCCGGAAATCCGAAGGAAAAATAAAGAAAAAGTTAAACAATTCATAGGAAATTCCCAAGACTGCAATGCGAGCAACTGGGTCAAATGAAGTCACGAGAGGGCGCAGTGGCACGATGGGGTCCGTTATCGAGCTTTACAGTCTTGGACCAAGACTACTCAGATGGTAGAGCACTGGTATGGCAGTTGTTGGGTTATATGGCTTCTGACTGGCACCCTCATCAAAGACTTAAGGGGCCCATCATAGGGCTGGATAGCTCAGATGTGAGTACACTATCAATCTGTCATAGTTTCCAGTCCAAGTCACCCTAAGCAATTACTGAATATGAGAATTGGAACCAACCTCCACATATGCCATTGTTGATACAAGGATTGATGAGGACAGCTATCTGTATTTCTAGAAGTTGAGACACTGCACCTGACAGATCTTCAGCTAAGACTAGGAAGCTGTCCCATCCATAATAGTTGGCATTTGGTGCATAGGTCAAGGTAGTCATAGCCCAAGTCATGGTATCCTGTAGATAGATCACATAATCATGTAACATATCATTGGGAAGAGGATTCAACACAATGAAGATATCATTAGCTTTGCATTGGACTCAAGTCAAGTCTTAGACCGTGTCCCAAATCTCAGGCTGCGGCTGCAAATTACACATGCACCTACTGACCTATGGCAACCACAGTGACTGCAGCTGTTTCCATAGACTTGTGTGTTATTTACAGCCGCAGCCAGATATTTGGGGCATAGCTTTATTTTCCCTTCCTTTGATGGCCACATTATCAGTTATCATTGTTGGATAACCATAGTGTTTGTCTCCCTCTAGTGATCATATGTTTAGTCAGGAGTTACCACTCAAGTGAGTGTCTGTCTCCCTCTAGTGATCATATGTTTAGTCAGGAGTTACCACTCAAGTGAGTGTCTGTCTCCCTCTAGTGATCATATGTTTAGTCAGGAGTTACCACTCAAGTGAGTGTGTGTCTCCCTCTAGTGATCATATGTTTAGTCAGGAGTTACCACTCAAGTGAGTGTCTGTCTCCTTCTAGTGATCATATGTTTAACCAGGAGTTACCACTCAAGTGAGTGTCTGTCTCCCTCTAGTGATCATATGTTTAGTCAGGAGTTACCACTCAAGTGAGTGTCTGTCTCCCGCTATAGTGATCATATGTTTAGTCAGGAGTTACCACTCAAGTGAGTGTCTGTCTCCCTCTAGTGGTCATATGTTTAGTCAGGAGTTACCACTCAAGTGAGTGTCTGTCTCCTTCTAGTGATCATATGTTTAACCAGGAGTTACCACTCAAATGAGTGTCTGTCTCCCTCTAGTGATCATATGTTTAGTCAGGAGTTACCACTCAAGTGAGTGTCTGTCTCCCGCTATAGTGATCATATGTTTAGTCAGGAGTTACCACTCAAGTGAGTGTCTGTCTCCCTCTATTGATCATATGTTTAGTCAGGAGTTACCACTCAAATAAGTGTCTGTCTCCCTCTAGTGATCATATGTTTAGTCAGGAGTTACCACTCAAGTGAGTGTCTGTCTCCCTCTAGTGATCATATGTGTAGTCAGGAGTTACCACTCAATAACAATCAGGTAAGCAGGTTAGTTTGGTCAAGACAAAGTAAATTCCACATGAACTCTATCAGCATCCAGTAAGCCTAGCACTAGTGAACCACCTCACTGCAACCCTAGAAATCAATAACAATCAGGTAAGCAGGTTAGTTTGGTCAAGACACAGTAAATTCCTCATGAACTCTATCAGCATCCAGTAAGCCTAGCAAATACTAATAATTATTGCACCAAGGCAATGACCAGTGCACCAAGGCAATGACCAGTGCACCAAGGCAATGACCAGGCAGCACCAAGGCAATGGCCAGGCAGCACCAAGACAATGACCAGGCAGCACTAAGGCAATGATCAGGGGCACCAAGGTAATGACCAGGAACACCAAGGCAATGACCAGTGCACCAAGGCAATGACCAGAGGCACCAAGGCAATGACCAGAGACACCAAGGCAATGTCCAGGGTCAGCAAGGTAATGACCAGGAGCACAAAGGCAATGACCAGTGCACCAAGGCAATGACCAGGAGCACCAAGGCAATGACCAGGGGCACCAAGGCAATGACCAAGGGCATCAAGGCAATGGCCAGGAGCACCAAGGCAATGGACAGGTGCACCAAGGCAATGACCAGGGGCACCAAGGGCACCAAGGCAATGACCATGGGCAGCAAGGCAATGACCAGGGGGCAACCAAGGCAATGACCAGGGGCACCAAGTAGTGCTGTGCAAAATCGGGTAATTTGTTATTCATTTCAGGAAGCAAAAAAAAATTCGGATCCGTGTTATACGATTTAATCGCCTTTTAAATAAACAGTGCTAGCGGGCGGTCGTGTGTGGTCAGTGTTGAAGAATAGGGCCTGAATAAAAGCGCTGTGTTGACAGACAGTATTGACGCGACCACAATGGGAATCTGTCTGCCTATCATAAAATTACGCGCGATGTTGTGAGCATTGTATGAAGAATTAACGCACATGGTGCCACGTGCATGATGAGCGTATCCATAATATGCCATGTGGGAGTCCTGTACAGCATGGTATAACGATCGTTGCGGTGCCGCTATAAATTCCACTGTAGGCTATAATGTACATTAGTTTCTGGTCTCAACTCTCAATCTACGTGCGTGTTTGTGAAGAAAATAGACGGGCCATATTTTTGTGCCTGTTTGTCCATACAAAATTAAATATGCACAAATTGTCCGACCAACATAATTATGAATAAAAGCCCTTAAAATATAAAAACAATATGCTTATGACTTCCAATTTATTGTTAGTTTCGTGATAGAATTACGTTAATTACGCCATTAATACGCCATTTGTTCACTGGCCAGTGAAGTTCTACGCGTACGATATGTACATGAAATCGCCCCATAGTTCTTAACGCACCGTACGGTAAAACTTCGGTCATTCAGCTCCGATCAAAGTCGCATGCAAATCATGAGAAGTGGCTGTAGCCGCTACCACCACAGACTTGTGTGTAACATCAAGCGGCAGCCAAGTATTTTAGACGCGTTCTAACAACGGCAGTGTCAAGAATTAGACGTAAGGAGAATTTGACCATAAAAAGCACTCGGCACACGCGGTACGCTGCATATGCAATGGGATTTTAACGAAATTCTCGATACATGTACAGATAGAAACCCACGTGGTCTGTATTTCTGCAGGTCCATTGAGTTCACGTGCGTGAAGTTAACACTCTGTTTACACGTACAGCATGGGAGTTTATAGGCCTTCACGAACGAAGTTGTTGAAAACTTGTGCCTTTGGGGGAAACTTGTAGCAAGGCTTTTCTTCTACTTTAATATTAATAACCATATATGAGTCGAGAAATCGCTTCATCCCATGTTATGAAGCGAAGGAAAGTGTAGACAGAAAGCGCAAACCTGTCTTGTCCCATACACATACACCTGTACACCCAGTACACGTAGTGCAGTGTGTAGCGTAAACCGATGGGGTTTGGTATCCTGACACAGGGGTATTTTGCAATGCATTGCGTATGATGTTTTTCCATAGGCTGAAGGGTGCCTTGCTAAATGAAAGACCATGCTTGTAAGTTGTAGTTGTACATTATACCAATCGCGCTCGGAAGGTTTATTTTTATAGTAATTTTAAGATGTTTTTTAGATTAAAATATAATGAACAGTGTGTTTCTACTTGGCGAAATGGACAAAATAACTGACTGTTATTTTTTTTTTCGTGAGCCAATCGTGAGCCACGATGAGTCCATATTTGTTTGGTGTTGGTTTCGGTTAATCCTTTTGGCAAATATAGTAACGGAAACGTTTAATCCGTGTGGGTTACTCTATATCCGAATAAAAAGCACAGCACTAGCACCAAGGCAATGGCCAGGTGCACCAAGGCAATGACCAGTGTACCAAGGCAATGACCAGTGCACCAAGGCAATGACCAGTGCACCAAGGCAATGACCAGGGGCACCAAGGCAATGACCAGGAAAACCAAGGCAATGACCAGTGCACCAAGGCAATGACCAGTGCACCAAGGCAATGACCAGTGCACCAAGGCAATTACCAGTGCACCAAGGCAATGAACAGTCCACCAAGGCAATGACCAGGGGCACCAAGGCAATGACCAGGAGCACCAAGGCAATGACCAGGGGCACCAAGGCAATGACCAAGGGCACCCAGGCAATGACCAGGAGCACCAAGGCAATGACCAGGAGCACCAAGGCAATGACCAAGGGCACCCAGGCAATGACCAGGAGCACCAAGGCAATGGACAGGTGCACCAAGACAATGACCAGGAGCACAAAGGCAATGACCAGGAGCACCAAGGCAATAACCAGGGGCACCAAGGCAATGACCAAGGGCACCCAGGCAATGACCAGGAGCACCAAGGCAATGACCAGGTGCACCAAGGCAATTTCCAGGGGCAGCAAGGCAATGACCAGGAGCACCAAGGCAATGACCAGTGCACCAAGGCAATGACCAGGAGCACCAAGGCAATGAACAGTCCACCAAGGCAATGACCAGTGCACCAAGGCAATGACCAGGAGCACCAAGGCAATGAACAGTCCACCAAGGCAATGACCAGTGCACCAAGGCAATGACCAGGAGCACCAAGGCAATGAACAGTCCACCAATGCAATGACCAGTGCACCAAGGCAATTACCAGTGCACCAAGGCAATGAACAGTCCACCAAGGCAATGACCAGTGCACCAAGGCAATGACCAGGAGCACCAAGGCAATGAACAGTCCACCAAGGCAATGACCAGTGCACCAAGGCAATGACCAGGAGCACCAAGGCAATGAACAGTCCACCAAGGCAATGACCAGTGCACCAAGGCAATTACCAGTGCACCAAGGCAATGAACAGTCCACCAAGGCAATGACCAGTGCACCAAGGCAATGACCAGGAGCACCAAGGCAATGAACAGTCCACCAAGGCAATGACCAGTGCACCAAGGCAATGACCAGGAGCACCAAGGCAATGAACAGTCCACCAAGGCAATGACCAGTCCACCAAGGCAATGACCAGGAGCACGAAGGCAATGACCAGTGCACCAAGGCAATTTCCAGGGGCACCAAGGCAATGACCAGTGCACCAAGGCAATTACCAGTGCACCAAGGCAATGAACAGTCCACCAAGGCAATGAACAGTCCACCAAGGCAATGACCAGGGGCCGATTTCACGAAACGCTAAGACGCGTCTTAGGAAGAGTAACTCGTCCTATGTCAGGACGCGTCCTAGGATCGAGTTCACCAAAGTTAAGACGCGTTCAACGCATCCCAACTTCCATAGCAACGCGGCTGAACTCGTCTTAACTTAGGACGGGTCTGAGGGTCGTCTTATATGCACGAACACGCAGGCCTACAATATTAAATACTGAAAAGCAACAATGGCGCTTACGCTTCTATAATTGCTGAGTGATAGCGACTCGGCGGGCGGGGAGCCGGCGTAGGCCTAGCCTATAGGCGAGTTAATATTCCGTGACCGGAGAAATCCACTCGATAGTTTAAAATGACGAAGAAAAGAGGATATAGGTCTATTGTTTGACAGGGATTATTTCAAGATTGGCATATGAATTTGACCAGTAGACGAAAACTTTTCGCCGCAGTAACAACAACCAATCAGCCATCTTGAGTTTATGTACTTCATTCATGCTGCGCGCGCATACCGCAAGCATAAAACTACGGCTGTTGCATGCACTCGCTCCGATTGAATCAAATAAACATGGTGCAGCCGTTGTATTTGGAAAGGCCATCCTCGTCCAATAAATTTCAATTTATTTATCAGCATGACGGACTGATCTTGGCTAAGATGCGTTTGGTGAAATCGATCCTAGGACGCGTCATAGCTAAGATCGATCTTACAGCTAGGGCTCGTCCTAAGTCAAAAGATCGATCCTAAAATAAGACGAGTTTCGTGAAATCGGCCCCTGGAGCACCAAGGCAATGACCAGGGGCACCAAGGCAATGACCAAGGGCACCCAGGCAATGTCCAGGAGCACCAAGGCAATGGACAGGTGCACCAAGGCAATGACCTGGAGCACCAAGGCAATGACCAGGCAGCACCAAGGCAATGACCAGGGGCACTAAGTCAATGACCAGGGGCACCAAGCATATAACCAGGGGCACCAAGGCAATGACCAGGGGCACTAAGGCAATGACCAGCGGCACCAAGCATATAACCAGGGGCACCAAGGCAATCTTAACAGAAATTAAAATGGAATGGAATTACCTCCGATTATCCATTCATCAGGAGTGAAATCCACACATGTTTCATGTACTACTTCATCTCTGGTTTCATTGATGATTAATCCTGGTACAGGAGGAGTCAAGTCAGCTATGATTGCTACTGATGAGATGATGTTCTCATATGCTACGTAGTTCAGCAGTTCTATGTTGAAGTAGTAGAGATTATTGTGATCCAGATGGACTGAGTCATGACTGAACTCCACTGCATGACCGATACCAAGACACTCATAGTGTGTCAAGAGACCATACTGGAAGGAAGAAAGGTCAAATGAAAAGCAAATGAATCTGAAACTGAAATATTATCACCACTGACATGAGCTGGTGCAGAGCTCTCCAAAGGTTTACTATCTTCCTCTGTCTCTTGAAACCTGAGGCAATTCAGGAAATTAATTGATCATGACAGGTGACTAAAAATGCCAGAATGATCTGCTAACTGGTGAAATATGAAGAATTATTTGCTAAATCAAGCAGCAATTCCTCAAGTACACGACCGTAATATTGAGTCCTAGGATATGACTCTTTGAGAATATTACCCTATATGTTTGGTCAACCTTGGTGGTAATAGACAGTTAGTATTATCTATCTGACGTTTTGATCCTAGCAGGATTTTCAAGAAAGATCCTGCTTGGATTAAAAGGTCCGCCCCTTTTAACTCCAAGCATTTTATACATTTCAGGTTATTATTTTGGCTGAGGAGCAGTTTATTACATGCATTGATTAGAAATCAGTGTACTCTCCAGTTTGCTTAGATCATCTCTAGGAACAAAGTAAAGTAGCACCTGTGAAATGATGGCTGATGGTCCAGCAAACTCGGTCTTGAAGATGATGTTACTCCCTCCAGGAACAGTACCAACCTGGTAGTAGAAGGCAGTGTTGTAGTACTCGTACTCGTACTCGTACTCGTACTCGAGTACAACTCGAGTCCACCAAAGTACTTGGCCCGAACTCGATTAAAAGTACTCGAAAACAAAATGTACTTGGCCCGTACTCGATCCGATGTACCTGGATTTTGGACGTACTCGACGTTAAGTACTCGGTACTCGATCCCAGTACTCGACAATTTCTGAAAAAAAAATCGTCTATGACATTGCTCAACCTCGAGCATATCGTAAGCTCGGTAGCACGATATCCATTTAATTATAACGTGTAGAAGCCTAGAGGCTTTCCTTGCCCTGGGTACAGTGTGAGTGCATGCACGTGCAAAGAGCGCAGAGATACGTGTAGTGGAGTTATTAGTGGTTAGCGCGGCCCGAATTGGGATGTCGGGCCCAATGCCCAATTATGGTTGGGTCAAAATAATGCACTATATGTGCATGTACAGTCCATGGTACATTCTCAATCGGTACATATTAAAATTGTGATTTATGGGCAAAAATATCAAGGAAGATACGGCAAATATCCAGTCCCTTACAGTGCCCACTTTTTTTTTAAAGAAAACATCTGGAGTTTTGATCTCACCCTAAGATCCAAAGTGCTTTTGGTTTGTGATTTAGTCCAGAGAGGATGAAAGGCAGTTGTTTTTGTTTCTTTTAAATTTACCTGCTGACTGTGTTGTGTAATGAAGAGATTTATCATACACGACTGTCATGAACTGTATTTGTTGGTACTGTGCATTGGTTCTGTGCATATACTCGGCCCGGGACTCGAACTTTGGTACTCGGACTCGGCCCTGTACTCCGCCTTGAATGTACTCGGACTCGATACTTAGGACTTGGACTCGGCAGCAATTTACTCGGACTCGGCCCAGTACTCGGACCCTGAAGTACTCGGAGTACTCTGTACTCGGATCTGAGGACTCCACTACAACACTGGTAGAAGGTGACTAAGCTCCTATCATCAGCTGTAGCTATCTCTAGCTGGAAGGCTGGCTCTGTATAATCTAGTCCAGGTATCTGCTCTACATCACACCTGTTGCAACCTGCTGCACTCCTTCTAGTTACTCCATCCTTTACATGATTGAAAGAAGGTATTGAAGAATCAAATGTTATCAGCCTTGTCAAACATATCTTTGTATCAGTGCTTAAAGGTGCATGTTCACATTACAATTTGGTTTAGATTTCCATCATGGAAATATGTTGTCTGTACCAAAGCTCCATGCAATGGGTGAACATGCCTTACAAGTTACAGTTAATAATATGTAAATATATTCAAGATAATGTAGAGGTAGGTAATGGCCCTTTCACATAGGACGTTTGTTGCAATGATGCAACCAAATATTGGTAATGCTTTAGGTTTCAAGGTATTTAAGGAGAGAAACTTTAATGCTGGTTGGTAATGCTAAAAAGCCAGGCCAGGCCTGCGCTTTGCCTGGGTTGTTGGGCTTCTATAATCCCTAGTCTTGAACTATCAACTTCAAGTCCCTGCTTTGTCCTGCATCATAGTTTGTACTAAATGAACTAAAAGACTGAGTCCATATATTGATCATGGACAGAATTCAGAAGCCAGGCTTTGTAGTGAAGTTCAGGGCTGACAAGAGAAGGATTTCAGGCCTGAAGGCCAGGGCTTGGCCAGGCTTTTCAGTGGTCGAGCCCTGGCCAGTATTAAAGTTTCTTTCCTAAGAGAATAGATTGAAGTTACCACTGGTGTTGAGTAGTCTTCAATAGCAGGTGGAGATGAATCAGCGGCCGATTTCACGAAACGCTAAGACGTGTCTTAGGAAGGGTAACTCGTCCTATGTCAGGACGCGTCCTAGGATCGATTTCACCAAAGTTAAGACGCGTTCAATGCATCTCAACTTCCATAGCAACGCGGCTGAACTCGTCTTAACTTAGGACGGGTCTGAGGGTCGTCTTATTTGCACGAACACGTACAAATTGAATAGCAACAATGGCGCCTACGCTTCTTGCCCTGTCACGAAGCTCGGCGGGCAGTTTCTTTAGGCGAGTTACTCGTGAACGGAGAAATCCACTCGATAGTTTTAAAGACGAGGAAATACTTAGAAGATAGTTCCATTAAAAAGCTTGGATTATACCAAGTTTTAGAAAGAGTGGCATTTGATTGAATTGTAGCCCGTCACCCATGTGAGTACGTTAAGAGCTGACAAATATTTTATTTTAGCAGACGAAAAGTTTTCTTCCGAAACAACAACCAATCAGCCATCTTGAATTTACTTCGTGCTGCGCACTTAAAACTACGGCTTTTGCATGCATTCGCTCCAATTTTCAATCAAACATGGTACAGCCGTTGTATTTTGTAATGTCATCTGCGTAAGACTGATCTTGCTTAAGACGTGTTTGGTGAAATCGGTCTTAGGACACGTCATAGCCAAGATCGATCTTACAGCCAGGACTCTTCCTAAGTCCTAAGATCGATCCTAAGATAAGACGAGTTTCGTGAAATCGGCCCCAGGTCTCTTAGTGTCAACATCAAATATATTGCTGTGTATTGAAGAGGCTTGGTATCACCACAGATCTGTCTTGTATAGAGTCTTCCGCCCAAAGAATGGAACCTTCAAGGTGACTAAACCTTTGAGATGGAGTATCAATGGAATCATCTATATCCATCTTCAGTCTGTGGATGCCATGGAGACAAGAAAGACAAAAAGTAAAAAATGAAATGATAATATTTACAGAATGTCAACAGATGGGAAATTACAGGAACTATAATTTAACAGAGCTTGCAATAACTTTTTCTCCACAAGCCATCACAGCTTAGGCCAAAAACCAAAAATCTCCAGTTTCTGGTCACCACGCAAATCGCTGTAGACCTGACATGAGTGTTTGGCTGTTTGCAAAATAAATATATTTTTTATTTTGGACAAAACGATTTCCAAACTTACTTGACCAGCAGGAATTCTGCTATCGCGTAATTTTAAAGTGTTTTGGTGGGTGGGGTTGATTTAAGGTAGAATTAGAAATGTTCGGTGATTCTGATGGTCTCGGCCTCCATGTACTTAATCTGGGCACTTTTATCAGATGATGTCATTCGTGTCTGAATTAGTTGGCTGTGGCTTAATATTACACATGATTCTATATGGGAACTGGCTGTGGATGCTTCTGAACACGGCGAGTAATTTCCAGCCATATCCAATTGATTCTGACCCGCCGACCACCGTCTGTGAACCGGACAAACAAAGTGTGGTCTTATGTCCTGCTCATGTACAGGGCTGGAAATAAGGTTTGGTGAGGGCAAGGCCAAATGGCCTTGGTAATTTTCAACTTTTGGGGACACGAAGGCCATTGGGAAGGGCACGAAGGCCAAATACTCTTTAGCTGTAGGGCACCAAGGCAAAAATTAAAAACTGAAGTTTTATAGAGTGACCGTAAACCAAAACAGCCTTTTTTGTTCCCTCTTTAAACCTCACTCAAATATACTTGATAATCTTGTTTTATACAAACATTTCTTTCCATTAAATGTTGTAAAAAAATTTGATGTCAAAATTATAGTTCTGAGTCATCTCGGTGTTTTGTTTTGTTTCGGTTTGTTTGAAAACCGGCCGTCGGGATTCGCGGTGTACTCCCGATGTCCCAATGAAATCAGACATGTGCATGCACATGTGCATGTGCATTGTACATATGTACACATGTACAATACCCCAAGGAAATTCTTTGCTAACCGAAATCTTGCTTACAGATTCCAACAATTTTTTACTTCATCGATCCCATAATGCAGTAATAGCTGTAGCCCTATTTCTCATTGTTTACAATGTTGACATACATGATAATATAAATTATAAGGTTTAACTTAGGCAGTGGATATTTAATTTTGCCGGCGACGGCAAAAGTTCCGAAACGCTATTAATTTTGCCGGTAAGTGTTTTCTGATTGGTCACTACCTGTGACGTATTCGGGAGCTGTATCAAACTCACCGCTGATTTGGTCTCTGGCCCGTTCGCCTGGAGCGGTACTTTTTGCTGCCTTTAACGCAAGCATATTTCAACTCAAAATAAACAAGCGCTTTGTTGCCCTTGACGTTACTTCGTTTGGCAGCTGCAGCCAGCGTGCGGGTGTCTCTGTTTCCAGTAGCTTATTTTTTGCTGCCTCTCGAAGTTGGAAAAAGCACGTTCAACATCTTCGAAACTAGAAAATTTGTCGCCGACATGTAACACGCTCGTCGTCGACGCCATGATTATCTGAGCTGAGGTGCGCGCGCCAGTAGGAGATGACGTAATTACCAGCCAATCAGAAAACACTTACCGGCAAAATAGCGTTTCGGAACTTTTGCCGTCGCCGGCAAAATATCCACTGCCTATAACTTATGAATATGATGTCAAAATTGTAAAACAGATCGCCTCAAAAATGCCTGAAATCAAGTCAAATGATTCCATAAAGCACCTGCCGGCTTCTACATGATGTAAAAGACGAACACGTGGTACTTTAGTGGTACTTACGATTATTTTCTGGACTGCAATTTCGACAAATTTGTCTCCTGTCAACATATTGAACATGCATCAAGTTGTTGAAGACTCAATCTTTATACGTTTGTACACTGCAAAGATTCCCATGCGCTTTAGCAATGAGTTCACGTACAATGTTATTACACGGAGACTGGGAACTTGACACAATGTCACAACTTTGCCAAATTATATCAAAGACTGTTTTATGTTACACTTATAGGCAAACACGTGGACCGACATGGCATTTGAGTTAACGGTGGCATGAAACAGTCATCGATGTTAAGCAAAGCCTAGCCTGTGACATGCGTCGTAGTTCCCAGATTTCGTGTAATGTACGTACATATGGGCTCATTGCTAAAGCGCGTAAGGATTTGTAATACAGGCTCTATATGGTGCTCACTTGAATACTCAAATTGGTGTAGGCCAAATTTATGACCCTACTGCGTCTTCGTCGGGGCTTTGAATTGTGTCTTGAATGGTATAATATTTCATGTTTTGGACGAGAAACTAGCCTATGTGGTGGGTAATTCCGATGTAAAGGTTAAATCTGTCTCCCACTAAATGTTAAAACGATTTACCCACGTATCTGGGCAGACAACTTAGAGGTGGGCAGATTTTAAGTTTACACCAACCTGATACACATACCGTACCACTGTGTAGAAATATGGCGTTAACTGTTTAAAGGGAATACAACATTGGTACCACGATCAAAATATGTTTTGGACATATTTTGGTGTTTGGTTTTACTCTTTTCTGGATAAATAGAGCATTTCAGGCAGAAACGTGTTCACAGCATGTTTCTACCAGCACCATCTTTATACCCTGTAAGTTATACGTTAATCTGTAAACATTTTCTGTTTTGGATTGTTACCAATGTTGATACGAGCCCTTTAATTGGTCAAACATTCACGAGGTGAGGACCGTAAAGTGACAATAGCGCCCTCAGTCGGACAAATAATAAAAGTTTATCATTTTCAGACATTGCAACTTCTTCAAGTTCTTGAAGCAAATTTCTCATATTTTTACCCCAAAATACCTTATTATTTCGTGCTTTCTTGCATATTTCTGCATTAAATTATGTTCGTGAGTCTTCTGGAATTTCGAACCGTGACTGCAAAAGTGTTCAGTACCTGCATGCCGCTTTGCCAAGAACTTTGATTGTTTGAAAGTTTCACACTGAACTAATTTCTAATGAAAGTTGCGTCTTCCTTTTGGTGGAAACCAAATTTCGTCTGACTTTTCGACTCCCTTTGCAAGTCTGATAGAGGATTGTTGGAGAATTAGAGCTTTTAGGGATGATTCTAGGACAAGAATTTGGCTGAAGGAAAGGTGTGATGCGAGCACACCAAGGCGGACATGACAGGATGAGGTGAGTTTTTAAACGTTGTTTACATTTGTTGAGCGCAATCTTTCAACATGCGCGCGCAATCTTTAACCCTTTGTCCGAAGTGACTAATTGTTTTTAAAGAAAACCTGTGAGGATGTGTCCAATGTTTTTAACACGCTCAACACGTGTACTGTACTGTACTGTACATCATGTACGTGTATATTGGTAATGGCGGCAGTTGTTGCGATGATCGTAACCCTAGGTCTGACATGGGGACTGGGTTACGACAAATTGTGATATTATTCAAACATGGGAAAATACTTTTTTGAGGAACTTGTGAAATCGATTTTTCCCTTAATTTTCCACTTTCCAAAATCCAACCACAAAATCTGACTACAAATGGATCTGATTGGTACACATATACTTATCAATGAGTCATATAAAACCACTTAAAATATCGAAAGATCATTTTATGCAGAAAAAATTACCCAAAACTTACCAAAGGTGTCTTGAAGTTTAAACGCTACTGGAAGACATGGGCCTATTCAGAATAGTACAAGTCTACATTGAACTTAATAGGCATTAAATTTCACATTTTCACACGTGTAGGCCTAGAAGCCTACACGTATATTAATTTTCTTAAATGCATTATTTCACAATATTTACAAGATATTTAAGGTCAAAATTTCGAAGATTTTCCTAAAATAGATTACCGCGCGGTAGATGCCCTTCCAAAAAAAATGTCTAGCCAATCAGAGATGCTACATAAAAACATCAAAAACAGCGACGGTTCCGACGGAATGACCAATTAGACCATATTGCAAATAGCGACTGCTGGGTGTTGTGGGATGCACAAGGGTGGAAAGGGCGCCACCACTTACTCTTGGTCAGTTCTATCTGTTCACTGTGTCACATGAATTACTAGTTTAGATTGCCAGACGTTGTTATCGTTATAATGTGCGATAACCCGCCACTCCACGAGAGGGCGTATCATGACAATCCGCTAGCGACGCACGAGTGCACGACTACTTACTTGACTTCAGAAACAACGTCTAGACGATTTCTGAATTTTTACCGTATGCCCGCGCACCTACTTTGCCTAATTTATGACACTCGCCTGCATAATAACGCCAAACAATGCATATTCATGTATCTTATCCCCTGACTCCCCTTGCTGCCTTACATACGTATGTAGGCCTACTGTACGTACATGTACGTACATGTATACATGATTGTACAGAATATTCGACTGTACAGAATGTACACGTACATAATAGGTACATGGAGGAGGGTATAGGGACATTACACAATGTTGAAGTACTGGGCCCAATTTTGTTCATGGAATCCGTTGCCGTTAGCAAAAATTCTTCGCTTACGGTAGCAGACTTTTTTTGGTTACGGTTAGCATATTTCACGGTAGAGTTTTCTTTTTGGTAATAGTAAGCAAGGAATTTCTGCAGAATGCATACGACATCCCGTTAGCAGAAAATAATCACGGTTACCCTAGAATTAATTCTTCGCTAAGGCCATAAAAAAAATTGTTGTATTGGAGTAACGGAGGGTTGGAAAATAGGGTAGGGCGGGCGGATTTATTATTTTTTTTATATTTTTTTTTCCTGTATTAAATGCTTTTTTTCCTGTATATCACAGTATTTGACGAGTCAAATAAAGACAAGAAATGACATAACAACTTGAACCAGTCTGGTTTCCATCTTTTGCTCCTTTTAAGCTTTTAATCTGCATATAAATTTGCGATTTTGTTTTTTTGTTGAACATTGTTTTTTCCGATTTTTTTTTCCAGATATTAAAAAAAAAAATTTTTTTGGGTTTAAAATGTTTACGATCGGGGCATATTTTTGGGTCGGGCGGGTTACGCCAAAACAACAATTTTTGTTTATGGCCTAACCGGAAGTCTTGCTTATGCGTGAAATCTATTTGAATGTCAGACAAGTTGACCGGTGGGACAATGCGACTTGAGACAGGTTGACCGGCGGTGTACGCATATTATGTATCAAAGCGAATCACGGCGTGCCCGTTGGCTGAACGCGCGCTAAATAATAATGGTCCCGTCCGCTGAGACAGGCGAATTGTCATGATGCGCCCTCTCGTGGTGGCGGGTTATCGCGCATAACGATAACAATGTCTAGCAATCTAGACTAATGAATTACATGCCCTAGCTCTCTTGGTAATAATGCTGTGCCTTGTACGTATCCCTGATTGCATAGCACAAGATTGTGGACTCGCTATGGACAAAGTCTTATCGAGCGATGAGGAATTTTGCCAGAAACATTGCTACATCATGTGCCTGTCCCCTGCAAGAACAGTGACATGCAACAATAAAACATGGGATCGGTTGAGTTGGTTCTTAGAATTTTGTGCTGGAGTGGCAACATTGATAGGGCAAATTCATGCAGGCCGTAATTGCACGATGTTTCATGTATGCACACACTGTCAAAATGTACAGTACATGCATGATGTAGGCCTATAATACATGTGTACATGTATATCACATGCCCATTCAATGTATTTGCTATGCGACAAACATATGTTAAAGGTACACGCCGGCTTCAAAGTCAAAAAAATGAAGAGTGCAGAGTATAAGTTAAAACACAATATTTCTAGAACACTGGATGAAGGTTTTCGTGAAAAAAAAATCAGAAATAAGTCGTTTAATTAGGGTTAATTAACGGAAATCAAAATAAGGTCAAAGGTTAGCGTATACGCATTTCCAGCCGTAACAAGTGTTAGAAGGATGTGGCACACCAATGGTTTTAGACTGGTGCTCATAGCTTTGACTAAAATGTTGCAGCTGCCGTATAAGTATTCCAGGAATGCGATACACGTACGTTCAATCCGTACACGATGGAAAAATCATATGCAAAACATAAACAATTACTGAATTAGGCGAATCCGTCTGTCTGTTGAAAACATAAGACTTTTCAGAATTATTCACAAAATGTTTGTGAGTTGAAGCAATGTTTGTGAGTTGATGCAATGTTTGCGAGTTGACGTAATATGTTTGCGAGTTGACGTAATGTTTGCGTGTAGATGCAATGTTTGCGAGTTGACGTAATGTTTGCGAGTTGACGTAATGTTTGCGTGTAGATGCAATGTTTGCGAGTTGACGTAATGTTTGCGAGTTGACGTAATGTTTGCGTGTAGATGCAATGTTTGCGAGTTGACGTAATGTTTGCGAGTTGACGTAATGTTTGCGTGTAGATGCAATGTTTGCGAGTTGACGTAATGTTTGCAAGTTGACGTAATGTTTGCGAGTTGATGCAATGTTTGCAAGTTGCCGTTATGTTTGCGAGTTGATGCAATGTTTGCGAGTTGACGTAATGTTTGCGAGTTGATGCAACGTTTGCGAGTTGAAGCAACCATTGCGAGTTGACGTAATGTTTGTGAGTTGACGGCTGGGACGCAAAGGATTTTGAGGGCATGATCGATGAAACAATTTTCGAGGGACCAAAACGATTTCCACATATACACACAATATAATTTTGAGACTCACACAAAAAGGTTTTGATGGCATAAAATGATTTTCATGTATGACAAGAAATTATCTCGAGGCTTTCGATTCTTGCTCCGCGGCTCGAAAATCCCCCCACCCCCCCCCCCCCAAATGCAACGGAGACCGTGTGAGTGACTCAACGCACGCGGTCTCGCATCAAAAATGCTACACGTACGGGGTGCGTGGACCGCACTGGCACTACACGTGCCCATGCCTCGGGCTGAATGCGTCGCAAGACCCCACGGGCTGTGTCTGCAGAGGTGGTAGGGCACCCGCAGTTACCGGTCTTTTATAAATTCTAAATTTGGCGTTTGGTTAAAAGAAAACCAGCGATTAAACAAAAAGTTATACTAAATTTTGTATATTAAAAAAAGCTTTTAAACGACTAGAAGTGAAACTAACACATGATCAGGTGGGTTTTCTGAGTCAAAATTTTGACTCAGAAAACCCACGTGACTTACGATTTTTCGTATTTATCATGAAAACTGCTCAATTTTACCGTTTATTTGTGTGGAATGTTCTATTCTACTTTTGGAAGACCCTTCCAGTCATGATAAAGGCATGCATTGGCGCCAAAAAGCGCCCCCAAAAGCGCAACGAGGCCGGCGTGTACCTTTAAATTGCGAGTGTAAAAAGTAAAAACATATTATAGTCCGTGGGCCGTGGCCTTTTATTCGCTCGTTTCGTGACCATCATCACCGAATTTGTTCCCACTTGGCATGGATGTAGATCTGACATTACTGAACAAGAATTGATTTGTTCCCACGTCCAATTTGTGTTCACTAAAGAGAAATTTGCGATAGAAAATCGTCAAATTTTACGTACAGAAAAAACATAAGAATAAACAGCGCCCTCAATCGGTAGAAAGTAATTATCTACATAATAATACTATAGGAACTGCATACCCGTGCTCATTTTATTCCCGATGTAAAACTCTTTACTATGATTGGAAACTGATCAAATTTCAACGTAATTATTTCTAGGGACATTTTATTTGTCGTTTTAATTATGGGAAAATTAGGTGAATGCTGGATGGAAAATATGACACATGTTTTTGAAGATGTTTCTCCCAGCAAACTGCTGTCGCAATTTGGCATTGTTATGTTATGTATGAGAGTCGATTTTTGAAAACACTGGGAAATTATTCTAATGACTGTTTTGTTTTGAAATGTAGAATTTCCACCACGAACAATGCAAAATTCATTATGCAAAACAATGGTCTTACACAAAAGACGGGCCCTACACTTGTAAAATGTGTAGCATGTTGTTCAATTATTATTGTGACTTTAAATTTGTTCCGAAAACAGAGATTTCACCACTTCATTATTTTTGTGATGGGCTCCATACAATAGTCTTTACCACTTAACAAACATTGCATTAATGATAAAGAATGAAATAAAAATATGACTGAAATTCCAACGAAGGATGTTAAAAATGTATATTTTAAACAATTATGATAATAACATTATCTTGCTCATAACACTAAATATACCCCAAATAATATATTTTCTTAGGATACATTGGCTATGTGTGCTTTTGCAATGAGCTGCATGTAGGGTGAAAAGTAAAATATATGATTGCAAAGGGTAAAAAGAGTACATGTACTTACACTTCACACTGTCACTTTCACTGTCTGATCTATCATGGGTACACATGAAATAATACCCATGTGAAAGGTTGAGCTTAATCGGCCATCTGAGTCTCAAGAGAATATTATTGAAAAACTTAGTCAATTATTTTCTTATAAAATATAAAAAAATACTGTAGTTTTGATCATACGTGACAAGATATTTCTGTTAGTGTTTTCTAAAAAAGAAATATACATCTTATAATAAGCATTTTGGACCAAAATATTTTAACAGCAAAATCATGTGAGATCATACAGTGTGTGTGGCTTGAAATTAAGATTCCTTTGTGGGAATAAAGTCATGTATGCAACTATTATTGAAGTCTCAACTTCATTGTGATAATTTTTTTGTTTTCTTTGTCATCAAATATTTTTATTGTAATTTTATTTAGATTAAATATTCTAATAGGTTCAAAACGTCAGGCATTCCCAATAAAGTTTCAGGTCAACTCGGTCCGTGATTATTTTAGGCTCTCTATTTTGGTTGATGAGCAATTTGTAGCAGTTTATTAATTCCTCATCATTTAGAAATTTGCTGGGAGAAACATCTTCAAAAACATGTGTCATATTTTCCATCCAGCATTCACCTAATTTTCCCATAATTAAAACGACAAATAAAATGTCCCTAGAAATAATTACGTTGAAGTTTGATCAGTTTCCAATCATGTAAAGGGTTTTACATCGGGAATAAAATGAGCACGGGTATGCAGTTCCTATAGTATTATTATGTAGATAATTACTTTCTACCGATTGAGGGCGCTGTTTATTCTTATGTTTTTTCTGTACGTAAAATTTAACGATTTTCTATCGCAAATTTCTCTTTAGTGAACACAAATTGGACGTGGGAACAAATCAATTCTTGTTCAGTAATGTCAGATCTACATCCATGCCAAGTGGGAACAAATTCGGTGATGATGGTCACGTAACTCAAAAACTAAAGCGAATTTGGCCTCACGGCCCACGGACTATTAGGCCAACACAAATTAAAGACGTGCTTAAAAGTAGCGTGGCCACTCACCAGTACACTAAAGACAAGATCAGCCTTTGTCATGTTTGTAGTGCAGTTTTAGTCATTGCAGCACAATTTCTAAGAACCGATCCCAAGTTTCATAGTTACGTGTCACTACTGCATGGATGTATTTGCAGGGAAAAACCACATAAATATTAGCAACGTTTCTGACAAACTTCTTCTTTGATATAAGGCTTCATCCGTAGACGAGTCCATCATCATTGGCTAGACGTTTGTGGACAGGCGTCTATCCATAGTAGAATATCTTCACAATTATGAGACTTTCTTTTCAATATTGTAAAACGATGCATACATATTAAACGTGGTAAAAGTCTGGGAAATAAAGTTGTATTTTTCTGAATAGGCTGTATATATGTTTATAAAGGTTTAACTCCCACCCCTTTACTGGGTTATAATTTACGATAAATACACAAGGTCCATTGACTATGAATACACAGAAAAATTGAAACTACTATAACTACAAGATAGGACAGAGCTGGATTTGAAAAAAAAACTCTTTGAATTGAATCATTTAAAGGGATTGCATACGTTTGGTAATTAGAGCCTACTGTTTGTTTCAAACCAATATAATTGTATATATATACCATAAAACTAACCTGTGAAAGTTTCAATTCAAAAGGTGGTAGCGTTTTTGAGATTTTGGCGACAAACTAGAGCGGTTATTTCACACCAGAGAACAGTTAGTCAATAGCTGAGAAGCGTTACGGCCATAACGCTTCTCAGATTCATAATTGTTGGAGATAAAAAGTGACATATTTTTCCATAACAGCGGTACTTCGAATTGAACGTTTCTCAATATGCATTATACTATCCAAAGCAGCTGTACTTCTCACTAAGTAAGTTTTTATTGCCATAAATTTTCAGAGTCATTACCAAACGTATGCAATGCCTTTAATGAATTAAATTGATTGACTTAAATCTAACAACCCTGTCACTAATGCCATGTACACTGTAGTATATTGTGGTATTCAGGATACCACACCTGTCACAGGAATAATCATGTGTAGTTACCTGTGGTATGCAGTAGGGTTAGGGTTAAACAACTGAATCAGTCAAATGGTAAATGTGAGGTTAGTAACAGAAAAATATATGTAATTCTCATCTCTTAAATAGGAATTGGGTGTTGGCCTAAAGGCATCAGTTCGCTATCAGCAAAACAACGATCTAATGGATCACAGGAACAGAACTACAGACTCGCTACACAAATGGGTACGGTAAGTCTTAGCACTCTTTTTTCTAAGTAAAAACAGTGTTCAAAGTTCCAGAAACTAGGAAAATCCCGCATAAAGGGTGCTTTACTGTAGACAGTAATTTAGGAAATGTACAAAACAATTTGTTTAGAGTAAACTGTACAATTTCTCTTCTATTTTATGATTGGGTGCTAAATGTGAAGCAGTGTCGAAAGAATATTGTGTTTGGGAGAAATTACTGTGAAATTATTCTTAGTGAAACAGTTTGGTGAAACATTGGACTTGTACAAGATCCATCCTGCAGATGATGTAGGACCTACTCATTGGTTGATACACAGTACATGATGAAGCAAAGCAACGTTGCTGGCCTTGTAAACATTGAGAGTGAATCAAGTCACACGCTCTATTTTGTTGTCAAAGGAGACTACTGTGTGTACAATTTACCCAAATTACTTT
This sequence comes from Astropecten irregularis, assembly GCA_963971285.1. Classification (NCBI taxonomy): domain Eukaryota; kingdom Metazoa; phylum Echinodermata; class Asteroidea; order Paxillosida; family Astropectinidae; genus Astropecten; species Astropecten irregularis. The sequence continues at coordinate 174,639 of OZ020244.1, read as the reverse complement.
TGTGATCAGTTGAAACTATTGTGACATTTCAAATATCTCAAAGAAACTGCCAAACAAACAAAAACAATGTCAACAAAAACTTCCAAAAGTAAGGTACAGAGTAAGTGAATGAAACTAAACGGGCCCCAGACCCCATGTCACATAGGCTTTGTGCATGTATGGTCCATTCTCAGCAACATTTCTTTGAGCATCTCATACTTATCAGCAGAGAAGACTCATGATGCTTGTAGAAACCAAACAATTTATTGTACAGTACTGCCTCTCTACATAGGCAAGCAATACATGGGTATATACATGTACTGAGGAATATGGTTCACTGTGAAAGGCCAATTATGATGAATAATGGACCATAGAAAAACTAGACCTGAACAAAATAATCCCCTGAATGGTAAACTGAAGACTTATGCTGTCATATTTTACTTAGTGAAATTACAGCGTAAGATGGATGTCAATGTTTATTCCATTTACGAAGAAGCAATTGTATTATCAGTAGGACAGTTTGAATAATGAACAATTTAACCCACAAAGCAAGAGATGATTGATCATTTCATTTCTATTAGTTTGTTGGTGGCTTTGTCAGTTTATTTGAACACATACAGTGTAGGCCTATGACTCACCTCAACCAAGCTAAATTTTAAAATAATTTTTGGAACATAGACCTACTTTTATCCAACTCAACAGTATTGTTTCTTTTTCAGATATTTTCAATTGATTTAGTGTTTTCCATCCATTTGTTGGTGGTGGATGAAAACAAATTGTGGAAATTATGTGATGTAATTGGGTAAACGGTATGATTACTGCAATGCACTGGTATATCAGTACATGCATGCCATGAACTGACTATGTCATAACTGCAGAAAGGAACGCAATAATTGCCCCATACCACAAACTGTTCACTTTCAAACTGTTGATCAGCACCTTCATTCTGAAATTATCACTTATTTGTTTCTTTGGTATTATTACACTGTCACAGGATAATTGTGCATGCTGGCAGTGAAGCCTTATATGCTCCAGGGTTTTTATTTATTTCTCAGAAATGTGAATGAACAAAGATTTGTTTCTGTAAGGGTAGGTATATTCAGTCACATTCTAAAACATACCGGTATTCCACAACTGTGAATGTTTCATTATTCTATCACTGTGAATGTTCAAGAGGAATAAACAAGGGCTTCATACTACATGTAGGTGAAATTAGTTTACTATTGCCATATTTGACAAGACTCAACCCCAAAACCCCTAATTAGATTAGGATCGACCCTACATGTACATGTAGGTCGACCCAATTCAGATTTTGGTTTTCAGACAGGCGGACTTAATACATTGGAGTAGTCCTACAACAAGGCCTACAAACAAATGAACAATGCGGCCATAACAACAGCTCTGTAGAAGACATTTGGGGCAGTGTTGTTTACGTTGTTCAAAATTGTCGACTTGGTGGTTGCGAGGAGGAAATGGACATTAATATTTGTAGGCCTACTTCGATCTTGACTTTTGTCATCGTATATACACAACTGTCATGACTAGCATATTGTGGCAGTCATATTTGTTTTGGTTTTTTCTATTAGGCCTACCCCATCTTTGACTTAATTGCACTCAAAATCAATAATTTTGTTGTTTTTTGTACATTTTTTGGCAAATGTATATATTGAAAAGTGCACCCTATGATGTATGACCAGCAGACGTCTAGTCCTTATTTCCATGCCAAAAAGTTGTGTATGTATGCATTGTGGGATATCACTTCGGGTCACTACTTATTTGCAATACATTTACATACAATCATTGTTCCTAATTGTTTCAGACATTGAAATTTCTATGTACTTCATTCAAATCTTGCCTTTAAATTGATTTGGCGCGACGCTGGCACGCCTGTCTGAAACGGGGGTCATTCACCTATCTACGTATAGTATACAGGGTGTCCCAGAAAGAACGAAACCGAGATTTGTCAGTGTTTAATCCTATTTTAATTTCACTTTTGAATAATAAATTACACATATCTGGAAAGCTTATTTCCTCAGCTTTCATTTGATACCATTCACATGATCCATACTTCATGAGCGAGTAAAGACAATATGAAGCAAGGCTATCAAAAAGTAATTTGCACAACGATATTTTTATTTTAAGGAATCAATCACATTTCTAGAAACTACATTTCATGGCCTTTCAAATGATGCCTCAGTCAAGAAAAATGAGCAAGGGATGACAGAGATATCTGCCTTTAAAATGGATTGAAAATTCATGTTTTTCAAATCCTTCGTTTATACCTGACCCATTTTTTGCATGAATGGATGCGGATCCATTATGTCCATTATGAACGTGCATATTAAAACCCCTGTCATCCTCCCATTCCTTCTTTCTAGCCAGGATTTATTCACTAAGTCTTTCTTTTCTATTCTTTTTATTCACACATGCGTGAAGTATGAATCTCATGAGAGGTATTTAATTGAAGAGGGGGAACTAAGATTTGTAGATGTATCATTTATTATTCAAGATTGTGTGATTAATCATAACAAGTTTATTTCATCTCCGCATCCTTTCATGGGAAAAATCGGTCAGGTGTGAAAAAGGATTTGAAAAAAAAAAAACACTGAAAATTCAATCCATATTTAAAGGCAGATATCTCTGTCTTCCCTTGCTCATTTTCCCTGACTAAGGCATCATTTGAAAGGCCAGGAAATGTAGTTTCTAGAAATGTGATTGATTCTTTAAAATAAAAACATCTTTGTGCAAATTACTTTTTGATAGCCTTGCTTCATATTGTCTTTACTCACTCATGCGTAAAGTATGAATCATGTGAATGGTATCAAATGAAAGCTGAGGAAATAAGCTTTCCAGATATGTGTAATTTTTTCGTAAAACGTGAAATTAAAATAGGATTAAACACTGACAAATCTCGGTTTCGTTTTTTCTGGGACACCCTGTATATGCTGTATAAACTATAGTTGTAGCAGGGCCCATTCAGTTGTGTACAGTACATGACATTTGGTTGGGGATTCTGGTAAGGATTTTATGGAAGAGTAATCATAGTTCATACATGATTGGTATAATGCTAAGGAGAATGGGTCAATTAGGATAGGGGGAAGTGATAGCTGGCAGTCAATAGTTGTGGTTATCTCTTCCTATATAGCTCCATGATGGAACACAGTGCTAAAACTAGAATGTGTGAACTGGTGAATTCCCAGCTATTCACAGTAATTGTACATACTGGACTTGTATTGAAATTAATGACATTTTTTGGAAAGGTTCTTGGGGAAGTTGACATTAATCAGTCAGAATTTCACCTCACATTTGTCTTTTTATTGATTTATCTATTAGGTAGTATCATACTTTGGTAGCATAGCAAAACAGAAATCTTCACAGATTCTCCCATAACTTACAGGGTATGAAGATGATGATGGTAGATAGAAACATACATGTACCGTTAAAATATTTCTGCCTGACATGCTGTATTTATCCAGAAAAGAGTAAAACCAGTGACCAAAATTATTTTTGATCTTTTAAAGATCAAAAATAAAAGAGAAAAGACTTAAAAATAATCTGGCCATTTTTCACTGTTTTCTCAAAAAGTGGGCACTGAAATGGGACTGAAATTGTTCACAGATGAATGTTACTGTATCTTCCTTGATATTTTTGCCCGTGCATCTGTACTCTTTGACGAAAACCAAAGTATGATACTACCTTTAACAAAGAACAACGCGACAAAAACCGCCAATTACAGGATAGTTATTAAAAATCCAAAATAAACAAACACTTGTCTTGGACAAACAAACAGATCAACAGGCATACAGGCAAATATGTACTTGTACAGATTTTATTTCCTTATGGATATTCTATCAGAGAGTATTTACAACAATTCAACTGAATTTACACAAACTCTAAGAAAGGAAAAGTTTTAAAAGTAAAATGAAATAAAAAGAAATGACGATAATAATTGAAATAAATATACTGATATTATGAGTTGTTGTGTAAAAGTCACACTTACACAGAGCTAAATAACATTTTGCTTGTGAATACAAAATTTGCAACCAGCAGTAGCAATATGATAGTAAATCACAGAGTGATTTTCTTAGCTACTGTTTTCCCTGAAATTGTTAAACATGTCAGGCCAAAGAAACATTTTTTTAATGTTTTATATTATAAGGTGTAATACATGTTAAAAGGTGTGTCAATTTATTATTTGGTGTTTAAATTCAATTTGCGATCACTTTAGGGTAAATATTCTGCATACAGACTTTTGGTATCATCCAAATTTGTTTGATAATACAAAAATGTGTAAAGATATATAACTGAGTGCTATTAACCAGGCCCATACCCCATGCTGCAAGGGCTTCACACTTTGCACATGCAGCTCAGGGTCCATTGTCAGCAACATTTCTTTGTTCACCTTTACTTGGAAGATTTGGTTAATAAAGTAATACTTTGAAAGTGAAAAAGAATTTGGGTGTAAAGAGGGGTTATTCTAGAGAAGGTTCATGTCCCTGGCAGTGAACAAATGACTGCTCCTGCAGTAAGTACTTGCACTTTGCAAACAAGCATCAAATAAATGGATATATGTACTTCTGAGCAGTTCGCTGTGAAAGGCCAATTATGATAAATAATTTACCACAGAGCTGAAACAAATCCCCTGAATTGTAAACTGAAGACCAGGATAATAGTATAGATCTACACAAACTACTGTCATACAATAACATGCTGTCATACATGTACTTTACTTTGAAATGAAATTACATACAGCACAAGATGGGATGTCATTTTTCATTCCATTTTACACCTGTACAAAAAAAGACCACGTAGGACAGAAAAAATTACCAGAAGGCATCAGAGGGACAGTACGAATAATTGAACCCACAGAGCAAGAGATGATTAATCATTTCATTTGTATTAGATTGTTGGTGGATTTGTCAGTCTATTTGAACTGATGTCACTTTAATAATGACATGTACTTTACATGTAGGCCTGTGATGACTCACCCTAACCAAGCTTATTTTTAAAATGACTATGAATAGATACCCGTACTTCTGACCAGAAACTCGGCATTTTCTCTACATCTTCCTCACTCCATAACAGTCTCTTGTCAACCTTAGATGCCATAATTAAGAATGGTGATTTCCTGAAAAAGGTCTACAATGTACATTTACATGTACATGGGTAATTATGTGCTGTCACTTGCACAGTGCACACTTTTAATGCATGATGTTGAGGTGTCATAGGGGAGGGGTTTTAATGTGCGTGTTCTATGTACATGCCCAACTACCCGCATGTCATGTCCAGAGCTACCAAGTCTCACGCATTGTGCGTGAGACTCACGCATTAGGGTCCGTCTCACGGTCTCACGCATGACACCCATATTTCTCACGCATCGGGACCCGACAAGAAAAAAAAAACTTTCAACTTGGGCATATAATAAGGAGTATACATGTAGCTCAAAGGATTAAAGGTATGTTTCCCTTTTGTTTTTCAAAATAAATATAAAAACAAGAGAAAAAGGTCACTTAAGTATGCACCAGATCGCACCTTTAAGAGCTAAAAATTGAAAAAGCTCCCTACCATAGGAGGGGGGACACCCCCTCCCCCCACTCTGCTCCCTCACTTTCGTGCATGTGCGAAAATCTCACTCATGAAAAAATGTTGAACTTGGTATCTCTGAATGTCGATGGGACACATGTTTACCCTGGTTGAAATGCAACACGAAGGCGTACTGCCTTTAACACATGTTGAAAATCATTTCTACACGGGTCGAGCACTCTCAACCTATCTCCCTAGCACTTATATGTAGCACGGTTGGATTTGAACACCAGTTGATCTTGATGAGCGCTGTACATCATGGGTGGATCAACGGCGTGTTGAAATCATGTAGTGTGAACATGGTCCAATTTCATAGAGCTGTTTAAATATAATTGCACCAACATTTGCTTAAGCACCAAAAACCTTGGTAAATATACTCAAACTGATGTACTAAGTAGCAAACAAATGGTTGAATACAACTTCTACAAGTCAAAAGCAGTAAACATCACATAAACATTTGGTTGGTATCATGTTTGATCGAGGAAGACTTTTCATACTTAAGGTCAGTAACATTTCCATGGGTCAGACTCATATACAACAGAGAGATTTTGTAGTGTGAATTGTTCTAACTTACATACTGTTATACTGTATGGATAAATGTCATGTATGTGTATAAACTCTACATAGCTGTAGCTGGGCCCATTGAGTTGTGTACAGACAGTATGTACAGTGCAGTGAGTGCACATGTATATTTGATTGGGGATTCTGGTAAGGATTCCGAGAATGGTAATTATTATCATAGTTGATACATGATTGGTCTAACGCCAAGGAGAGTGGACCAATCAGGATGGGTGTAACGGTAGCTAGTTGATGGAAGTTGGAACATTGCCAAAACTAGAATGTATGAACTGGTGATCTCCTGTCTATCATGTATTGAAATGAAGGATATAAATTATACCTCCATGCATTTGATGCCATAGCATAGACCTATGAGTCACAACAACTATATTAATTTTCTTTTATTATTTTAATGACAAATTGATCATTGACCAATCAGCAACGTGTATTATGAGGCGGGGTCTGGGTGCCTTTCCTTTACCTGGTGCTGTGTGCCAGCAGGGATCTTATCAGTTGTTGTGTTGTCAGTGTGTTGATATGTAGTTGTGTGGTTTTGATGTTCAAGGGAAGTGTATTGCCAGGTAGCTACGTGTGAGATTCAGTCTTCAGTAAGTGGAATTGTGTTAGCTCTTGACATTTGGGCCTTAGGAGGTGGAACGCTAGGTGAGTGTTACTAGGTACACACATGTAGACTGTTTAACTGAGAGTGATTGGAGGGCTTGAGGACAGAGTGTTTAGTAGAATCGTTTAAGTGTGACTCTGGTCATTAAGCTTAATGTACACTTAACAGTAGCACTGTTGGGCACAGTCTTTAACCTCTGCCACAGTTTATTAAAAGACGGTCCCTTTCAAAGTTGTGCACAGCCTAATTAAAACTTGTGCAGGTGTCAAAATTGTGCTCGACATCATTGTCCATTTTACACTTCAATCAATCAAGTGTTTAAAAATATTTCTTGCACTCATTATCCCCAATCCACAGTGTACCACACATGGTTATTCCCACAGTGTGATAAGTGTGGTATCCTGTGTTTTGTGTGGTAATGCGTTATTTAGGAATCATTTCCTCTGTGTGAGATTGCTACTGTTAAGGTAAGCGTTAATACACAGTGGGTTGCATCACATTACAAATGACTTTGTCATTTGCTGTTACATGTATCAGCTCAACATGTGTTAGGCCTATAGGTTTGGCTTCAATTCTGCATTTTATAAGGAAAATTGTATTATCTCTTAAAGAGATGGACATCCTCTGCAGGAAATTGATAAATCACAAATCATTAAATTATTGTGCACAGATTGTCTTTTATCTCATTTGATACAAACCATTCATTCTTGTTTTACATGTACACAGGAAACATCTGATCTGACTGTTTGTAACCCAGCAAAATCCCAACAAACTTCAACATGAGAGGGAAAGTGGCCATTGTGGTCTTCATTCTGAGTGCTATGATGGTGATCTGTCAAGGGGAGTGTCTGACTCGGTTCACTTCCAATTATTACAAGGCCAACAATCGTGCTTTACTGCATCATGTATATCAAGCAAAGACTACAACTGCCTCGATCTGTGGAATACATTGCTCTATGGATCCTCACTGTGCATCATACAACTATCATGAGAGTAACCACTACTGCCAGATGAATAACATTAGTAGGAATATGAATACTTCTATCTTTGTTGAGCTGCAAGGAAGTGCCTACTTTGACAATAACTATACAACTTCATTTATGTCAATACCAGACACTGTAAAGTACCAAAGCTGTCTGATGTTGCTTCAAGCTGGTCACCATGACAATGGCATCTATACCATCTATCCTCTTGGAATGAGTGATGGCATACAGGTATACTGTGATATGACAACTGCTGGTGGAGGCTGGATAGTATTTCAGAGGCGTCAAGATGGCTCTGTTGACTTTTACCGTGACTGGGCTTACTACCAATCTGGATTTGGCGATCTATCGGGTGAGTTTTGGTTGGGCAATGAAATAATCCAAAATCTCACCACAAATGGACTATGGAGATTGTATGTAGACATGGGAGACTGGGAGGGTATGACTGCCTGGGCTGAGTATGATGATTTTAAGATTGTAGGTGAGAAATACACACTCAATATTGGCTCATATAATGCTACGAGTACGGGCGGGGACTCGATGGTTAATCACAATACACACGGATTCTCAGCAAAAGATCAAGATAATGATGCATACTCAGGTAGCTGTGCACAGAATTGGGAAGGTGCATGGTGGCTCAATGCATGCTTTGACTCTCACCTTAATGGTAAATTCTACAATAATGCCAATACGGGCAGTGGTAAAGGCGTACAATGGTTGGCCTGGAAGGGGAGGTATTCCCTGAAGGAATGCAGCATGAAAATCAGGGAAGTACTGTAAACAAAATAACTTACAATGTTTCTGTACAAAACACAGAAATTGATCCCCATTCTAATCCTCAAACAATTACTGTATCTCAGACTGTTCAACAAGGTATCCCATTATTTTTTGTACACACCTAATCAGGGCAGGTGAAAAATGATCAAAGGATCTCACGATTTTATTTTTGTTTTCATGACAATGATTTTTGAGAAGATAAAGATAATTGTATAAAAGGAAATACATTTCGGTGTCCATAAGCCTCTATTTCTTGCACTGGACTGATTACATCTGAGGCCTAATTCTTCTTTGACATGTGACCATGAATAATTGCTGTGTAATCTGGAGATTGTATTATGGATGGGGCATGACATGCTTCCACTTCAATGACTTCATGATATCAAAACATTCAAGCTCTCTCTCACATGTCTTTTTTCATGATTGCATATCAAACCCAAATCTATAAGGACATCATTTTCACATGTTGGGGCACTGATGAATGAATAATGTATGGGAGACATGATGTCTGTCCTTAACCAGATCAACCCTGGCACTTATGCATGTAATGTGCACATTTGTATTACATTGTATTTAATAGTGACTGTTTTTGTGTTTGCATGTTAGTACCTTCATGTATATCAATGTACAAGGCTTTATTAACCTTCATTTGGCTACTGTAGTTATTAGACTGATTGGGTGCATACATTTGCAGAGTTGCTTTTGTTTTCTGGTTTCACAAACTGACAAATTGACCGGCACACACTGAGGCACATGGCTAAAATCAGTTTCATAAATTGATGAAATGAAACCTATCTCTGTGTCACTTGCTGAAACAAATAAGTTTAATAATGCCTATTAGTCATCAAAGTATGCATAATCATTTGAGTAAAATGACTCAGCTGTTTCACTGATACCTGACAAATGTTGCGACTTATTGCAAATCCTGTCTACTGGCCTGTATTAAGAGCTGTATTGAAATACTGTTAATCAAGTACTGTTTAAGCATTGTAATATTGGTGAAAGTGCAATTTAGATAGACACATTTAACAAAGTTATAAAAGTTGTTTGAATCTGTGACCCACTCTGTCAAAATGAGTCATAAGCACCATATTTGAAAGACAGATATATGCACATGTATATGTGATAACAAAGGGTATACTGGGAGATTTCAAATGGTATATGTAGGAATCCTGTGGCATAATGTGTTGTTGAGATATCAGTTAAGACATTTTGTTGAATATTTCAGATGGATTCTCTCTGTGTTCAAACAGACAGAACTGACAAATTTGGTTAAATCTGATTAGTTCACACAGAGTGGGTCACAAAATATCAAGAATTGATTTTAATAGCATTGTAATATCAAATGACATTGCGATGTAATCTAGATGAAACTATTTATCATGTTTTGTGTGAGTTCTGTGATATTTTTCATGAGTGAATGATTATTGAAATATTAGAAAACTGTATGAGTGACAGAGTTATTTAATGGTATGTTACATCAGTGATCAAGTCATGTTTGAAGAGAGAAAATTCATTCAAGTCATTTTGTTTTAAAAACAAATGCACCTACCCCACTGCTGTACAGGGGTTTAAGGAAAACAAATAGAAATTTGGCTTTCAAACTGAAACTAAACAATGATATTATTGATATTGATCAATAATGTACCCTACCTTTAAGTACTCTGAGATGTACTGCCTTTGCTTTTACATGATATTTGGGTGGACAAATATATCCATACATTTCAGCATACACAAACTAATAATAATACTGCAACTTTACTAAGGCCAATCACATTTGGGAAATATTGAATATCTTGAATTTACTGAAGCTATGTTGGGAGACAAATGAAGTACAATGTACATGTAAAAGCACAGACATGACATCTGTAATGTTAGTAGACATGGTGTAACATTGGTATATGGAAACTGTTACTTGAGTATTGTCTTAATATTGTGACGTCATTGGTGATGTGAGGTGATGATTTAATTACGTACATTCTCAAATTGTAGGCAATTAGCTTTGAAGAAATTTCTGAAATGTATTAAAATAAGCTTATAGCCATTTGGCACTTTTCAATCAATGATGGATCCAAGTTTTCAAGATGCTATCTCTTGGTGTGTCTTTGATGAGCAAACCATGTAACCACAGCCTTCTTGAACTAAACTTCAGACAGCAAAACATTGGAATGCAAGCTACAGTAGGAGGTTGTGTTGTGAGGGTCAATGTTGAAATATCTGAAATGGCTCATGTGATAGCATCTTTAGAATGAAAATGAATGTGAAAATTCTTTAAAATGTACATTGTTTGGCATAGCTTAACAAGGAAGCAAATTTTGAATTGATTTATGAACTGAAAAAATTAAGGCTTATAGTTTGGATCCGTCAATGATTCATAATTTTGTTGTTATTTGAAGAAAAAAAATAAAAATATTGTATTTAAAAGTGATTTTTAATATTTGATTGTTTTCCGCACTTCTGAAATGATGATTAAAATTAGGCACAAATTTAACATATCTTGACCTTTTTTCTAGATTTAGTATATAGTTGATGTGTTATAGGAAACTTATATTCACTGACCCTTAATGAAACAACATAAACAATGAAACTTATTTAACATATGCTGTATAAACTGAAACAACATCTAAATTTTGATTTGAATAATGTTGTATAATTTGTCTTTGCTGAAAATGGAAATCATGAGCAATTTATAATTGAAATGTACATTACTGTTTGTGTTACAATGAGTGCAGAAAGATTCTGCCAAGACCAAATTTAAAGTTTATAATCTGAGCCTTTGAAAGGTTTTACAAATTATAATGCCCCTTTAAACGTTCATATCTTCATAATAGTTGGATATTCAAATATAATGCTTATCAATTTTTAAACGCTTAAACACTTTTAAGTAATGTTTTTACTTAAAGTTAATCAATGATGGATCCAACTTACCATAATGCTTTTTCATTTCTATTTTAAAAATGAAAAGAAATTTGAACTCAAAAGCATTTTGTTTTTAGATGAAAACTATGTTTTATAATAATTATGTCCAGAAAAGTCTCAAAATTCTGTTTGAATAATATGAAAAAGAAAATGTATCTAAATTGAAGAAAAATACAAACACTTTGGATCGATCAATGATTAACACTTATATCAGTGTGAATAAATGGATGTTAAATGTTTTTATGATAAAAATACCACAAGTCCACTATACAGAAACTGAGGTTAGGAAATGCTTGAAATATGGACAAGTGTCATACCACTGTATTACCAATAACCTTTTATATGTTGATTTATTCAAATACTGAGAATGATATCAGTAATTAACCTTTCCATTGCAAGCTGAAAATGTTTGGCAAATAACCTTGTTACCCTTGAAGAATTGATGCCTTACCAAGTCTTGAGTTGAAGGAAGGTATTAATATTCATTCCTAAATATTCATTTATAACATGGTTTGAAAATAGTTTGATGTTGAAATCACACACATAGATTTAACAGCCTGACTAAACAGCAACTTCATCTGCTACTTGTGTTGCTGCACTTAAATATCTTTTAATTATATAAATCCATAAATGAATATTTTCTCTCAAACTCTAAGGATTGTTATTGTTACCCCAAGATAAGTTATGAAAATAATTATCCCAAATACTAGTTTGTAAAATGATGGATATCTTGAAATAAATGAAGCATTTAATGTGGTGAAATAATAGAATGTATTCAATTTTGCCTTAATTTGTGTTTGTCTGTGTGTCAGTGCTTACAGATATTCATCATTTCCTTTATATTCATGACCCTTTGTTTGGATGTTGCTAATGAATAATACTCTTCCATGAAAAGGGTTTATATTGCCTTTATAGGACTCTGCCATAGTATTCCACTGAAGGCAGTAAAAACATTTATTACACAGAATTTATACCCTTTACACCCAAGCCAAGGATAAGGCACAAGGATGTTAGATATTAATATAAGCTAACTGGACAATAATCGCCGTCAGAGGGCGGCAAACACTTTATATTGAACACTTTTGTTTGTGCATTCGAGAAAAATAAAATAATTCAGTGAACCGACACCACTTAAGTTATCTGCTGCCCTCTATCACACTAGCTGTTTACTACTAAGCAACGGCAACCTGTGTCAAAGGGACATGACCCTATTATTATTTTACACTTTGGCACGCGACAAACATTGTTCACATTCCTGACATTCTGCAGTGCGCACTTCTGAACCACACTGCTTAGACATGTCTCGAGTCGAGTTGTCCCGCGGTCGATATGTCTGACATTCAGTTTGCTGCTATTTACAGCAATTACTAGGACGTGGAGCTAAACCTTCATAAAACAAGAAAACTTGCTGATGAACTAGTCCGAGTAACTTGGACCCTAAAAATCGCCTTTTTTAACATTTGGACATGGTCTGGCGATAGTAGGAAAAAAAGGAAAAATAAAGACCGATTCATTGGACACTTCTACTCCATCACTAATTGAGTCCTTGACCTTCAAAATGACAACAACTTCAACCCAGATGATGATGTGCTGACCAGAGAAACAACATTTCAACATGCAGCTTACTTCAAATTTTGGATTAACTTTTTTGCTCCCAAGTTTGGTAGTTTATGTATTCTGAAATAAAAATTACCCCCTAAAATTATGTACTTTTATGAGCTTCAATGAAACAATCATGCCTCATGGATTTCTTGGTTTCTCTTGTGTAACAGAAGAATGCTACCCTATTAATATTATCTACCCTAATCACTTAATACCTTAATTTAACGCTTAACTATCCTAGTGCTGAAATGTTTATTTGCTGTTCCGATACGTTCCAGGTTGGAACGGGTTTTAAAAAGCTTGTGATTTTTATTGTTATTATTATTTTTCATTATTAATTATCACCCTTCTAACTTAACATTTATGTTGTAATGTTTGTTGCATCTTCTTCTTATTCTTAGCTTTATTTGAAGAGCTTGAAAATTAAATTATATGAATGCTTATCAGGTAAATCTGCAGTGGAAACTGATTTAGTTTTAGTTGGTAATTAATTACGCATGTGACAGTCATTTGAATTTTTAATTAGTTAATTTTCTTAGCAATTTATTCTTTTGGCAATAGCATTGCTACAGATTGCTGTAGATATGCATGCTGCCAGGAAAATTATTATGACATCACCATGACGTCATAAAAAAAACAATTCTTATTTTATCCCTAAATGCCTTGAAACTTGGTGGGTATGATCTCTATGTTATTTATAATCTATTTCTTTAATGATGAAGTCATCATGACATCATCGGATTTTTAGTTAATAACATGACAATCACTGCTTATGCTTAGTGTAGAATCGGTGCTTACAGAAATAGACAATTCTCTGTTATCAGCCAAATAAGCAACTTAAGACAAATCGGAACAGCTTTGTGTTTATCCACGGGATGAACACGTAAAATGTCTAGTTATTATTTGTTTCTATTGCAATATAGATCCTCTGTGTTTTTGTCAATGGTTTTTATACAAGCCTATTAGGGCTTCTGAAAATACCCCATATTGGTTTAATTCCAATTGTTAAATTCATGTTTATTGTTCAATCTGTTTGTGTCTAAGTTTATTTATATTTTAACTAAACAGTTTTTAACTATGTGTAGAAATGTTGATTTGTAATTGTAAACCTAATATTTTTAGTCTTCGGATGTTTTATTTCGTATTCTTAATAAACCGTAATTGAATTGAATTGAACAGGGATCTGAGCATTTTTTTTATATGTTTTCATTTAGTTCTTTTTTGTTTTTAATCTCATTAATTTGACTGACTTTGTCAATTTGTTTACCTATGTGGGAATAAATAAGTGAATTGATTTCTAATGTAGATAGATGGTTTATGTCATAGGTTTAGGACTCCTAAACCTATTGTCTTCTCTATCAAAGTCTAGATTACAAGGAAATTCTTTTTTGTATTTTTATAGTGATTTTCTTATTTGTTATAGATCTGTGTAAATAAACTTGATAAATATTCTGATATAAAAAAGTGCACACTAGTCAAAATGTTGAGAGGACCACTGAATATATAAAGCCTTGATGCATGTCATTAAATATTATTTACATGTCATTACTGGAAATTGTTCAGTGATTCTTATTTTTTGTTTTAAGGGTGAAAACATTCTTGTGTTCCACCTGTCTTATAAGAATCAAATTATCGTTAAAATCTCAATTACACAAGTAATATTTAGGTTGAAGTTAATGTATCACTCCTTCAGTTTGATTTTTATAATTATTTGTTGTTGTTGCAACATTATCCATATCATCTGTGTGATTTTGTATATTAAGGCCAATTTTTCTGGAAATGTCCCTATATTGGTTTATTCCTAATTATTTCATTATTATGATTATTCTTTGATAATTCTATTTTAGTTGTTGTATGTTTTCAATCTCAATTATTGTACCGATTTTGTCAGTATTTTAGGGTTAAGTTAATATGAAGATAACTTGCTGTGGTTATATATTGGTTATTTCAGCCTTATTTATTTCTGTCCTTTGGTTATGATATTAAATGTTTCTGCAATGAAGAAAATTATGGTATTATTTATCATAGCACCACAGCTTGCTAAATTTTTATGTGGTCCCTCTTGCCTTCCTACACAACCTTACTTTCTACTACACAAGTGAAACCAATGGTCAAAACCTGAGAACTTTAAAGAAGTAAGCCAGCAATGCCAAAAAACTGTTTCTCTAATCATCACATCAACAACTGAGTAGAGGTCACCATCATCTATCAGGTCAAGAGCCCCCTCAGATCAGAAGCAGATGTCCTATGCAAAAGGGTTGGTCATCATGACCGGCCTTAAAAGAGACCTGGTTACACAGGAACAGTAAGATGAAGGGTACCAACTTAGGATAACAAAAGTATCAGTGCGAAAAAAACTGTGCGAAAAAAAGGGTCCTCTGTCCTTCGCACCAATCATACAAGCGCTATCAGCATCTTAGTGTACAACAATCAATTCCTTTCTTCTAGTTTTTGCCGCAAGCAGAATTTGGGTATGAGCTTGTCAAATCATGTGAGGCAGAGAACTTACAGAGTAGAATACCAGCAACACTGAAGACAGGTTTCACTCAAGCTGACGCATATCAACCAATGCACCTGGGTCATTAAAGTTGCTCCACATCCTAGACAGCAGAGGGCGCACCAACCGGCACTTGCATTTTGCTCGTCTGAGCTTCTTTCCTATGTGTATTTGATCTGTACAGGATTTAAACACTTTAACAACAGATTATAACAAATTTAGATAACAATGTGAGAATAACTCCAAAACAGAATCTAAATCAGCTCCTTAATATGTGACAATCTACATTGGAAGGACATTTTAAGAAAATTTTGAAACATTTTGTGCTGTCAAATCAGTCAAAATATAAAAAAGTTGCTTTTTGCTTCTCTAGTTTTGCAGAGAAAATTTGAGATTTGTTTTTATAAATTAATGTTGTTATGATGTTTTGAAAAAGTTTTGAATTGGAAGATAATTACATGTATCTGACAATGTACATGGGAAGAAAGTTTATACAATTTAGAAAAAATGTTTTTTGGCATCTCTAGTTTTAAAGAGACAATTTTAAATTTCTTTGCATGAATCAATTTTGTCATGATGTTTTGAAGAAGTTTAAGATATCAATTTCAAGGCATTTGGCCAATATTTCTGTATAAAACAATGGCATTGAGTGTGTCACATGCAAGTACATGCCTTTTTCAGTGCTTCTGCAAGAATTTTCATGCATTTTCTTGTATGTGTACATACATATTTAGCTTGTTTTTGTTGCATAGCAGCGCATGATCAATCTGTCTGTAGGAGAAACTCACACACCTACATACAGAAAACATTCTTAAGAAAAAGGCAATAAATTAATTAAGGCAATTAATTCAATTTTAGAGTGCATTCACTTGAAATGATGGAGTTAGTCACTTCGTCTGGAAATCAATTTTGAAAGAAAAAATATCATCCCCCCCCCAAAAAAAAAGCAAGAAGACAAGAATAAAGAAAAGAAAAATGCAAACCCCAAATTGAATAAAAATGGAAAAAATACTGTTGTACATGTGTACCTCAACCCCAAAATGACATAAATGCCAGAATTTAAGAAGAATTTAGATGAATTTGAAACTTTTGTTAACCCACATTTTTGACATCAGACATGTACAACTACAACCCCTGTCACTTGAAATGAATGTTCCCTAAAACATGTAAAAACAAAGTAAGATTCTTCAGCAAAGATATGGTTCAGGATTGTGAATCACATTCTAACATAATGGCATGAATGGAGATGGAATTTGGCCATCAAAAGCTTTGTTTAAGGTCCCACCCAGGGATACAATTGGTAAGAGTCTGAGATTGTGCAGAGGATGAGAAATGTATGCAAAAATATGCAGAAAGGATTATGAGTGAAGCGCACAATCTCAATACTGTCTAATTACATGTATTATGCTAATGAAGAGGAAAATGGTTTCTATTTTGATGCTGCCATTTCAAACAATTCCAAAATGACTAAGATTGATGCTTTAGAACTGGAGATAAAATGGTGGAAATGTCTTCCAAAATAACTCCGATAGAATTTCATGACAGAAAGTCAAGATAATTGATTTTTTCTACATTTCTAAACTGTGATACCAAACGTAGAGTTCTAATCCTGAACCACATGCAAGTTTGAATATTTTACAATGAGAAGGGATGGATTCATTTGTGAAGGAAAAGAGGAACGTGAAGCGTATGACAAATTGATGGCACAAAAGCGTGAAATAATTTGAAGGCAGAATCTGGGAATCATAAATGCCACACTGAGAATGTTTTAGAGGAAAAGCCTGATCATTGTGAAAAAAATTGTCGCACCCAGGGGAAAAGGCACTAAGATGAGCAAAAATACAAAGTAACAAGCAAAAATGTTAAACATTTTTAGACATCCCTAACCAGGGGAAATGGTTTTTGTAACAGGGCCACAAGTTGTGAATCATACATGTAATAAAGAGTTGAAATTGATTTGTAACCAACAGACCAAGGCAGTGTTATAATTTGTGCGCGAACAAACTGATAAAAAAAATCATGAATCCATCCCATCCAAACATAAACCCTAGCTGTCAGAAACACACAATGCACATGACCACTTTACACTGCATTTGTAAGATTCAGTAGAGAGTTATTGGTATTTGTTTGTATGCATACATAGTTTTGGACCTGGGAAGACTGAGTCTACAAAGTATCTTTCTCTTCATATCATGACCATCTTACCCAAGAAAAGAGTCCATCTCAAGCAAGAATTTGACAATTTCAGATATTATTACAGAAAAAAAAATTCCAAAAGCCAAATTGTTCAGCAATGATTTAAACAAATATTCAGTTGTCATAGCATTGAGTGTTTCTTCAGTATAAGTTACAATGTTTGATACAATTACACAAATATGAAGTAAACAAAACTAGATGTTAATGTATGGAGGTAAACCAAAGCCTACTCGGTCAGCTAGGTTAAGATATGGTTCATTTCATAGTTTTTCAGTTGAGGGGTGTCTGGTTCAAATCCCACCAGGGGCACCGCCTAAGCTCTTACCTATGAGCATAAAGAGGGTCCCTGGTTCAAATCCCACCAGAGGCACAATGTGGATCTGCCATCATTCACCATAATGAGCGTCTTTGATCACCTATACTCTCACCTATGAGCATAAACAGGGTTCCTGGTTCAAATCCCACCAGGGGCACCATGTGGATCTGCCATCATTCACCATAATGAGTGTCTTTGATCACCTATACTCTCACCTATGAGCATAAACAGGGTTCCTGGTTCAAATCCCACCAGGGGCACCATGTGGATCTGCCATCATTCACCATAATGAGTGTCTTTGATCACCTATACTCTCGCCTATGAGCATAAACAGGGTTCCTGGTTCAAATCCCACCAGGGGCACCATGTGGATCTGCCATCATTCACCATAATGGGTGTCTTTGATCACCTATACTCTCGCCTATGAGCATAAACAGGGTTCCTGGTTCAAATCCCATCAGGGGCACCATGTGGATCTGCCATCATTCACCATAATGAGTGTCTTTGATCACCTATACTCTCGCCTATGAGCATAAACAGGGTCCCTGGTTCAAATCCCACCAGGGGCACCATGTGGATCTGCCATCATTCACCATAATGAGTGTCTTTGATCACCTATACTCTCGCCTATAAGCATAAACAGGGTCCTTGGTTCAAATCCCACCAGGGGCACCATGTGGATCTGCCATCATTCACCATAATGGGTGTCTTTGATCACCTATACTCTCGCCTATGAGCATAAACAGGGTTCCTGGTTCAAATCCCATCAGGGGCACCATGTGGATCTGCCATCATTCACCATAATGAGTGTCTTTGATCACCTATACTCTCACCTATGAGCATAAACAGGGTCCCTGGTTCAAATCCCACCAGGGGCACCATGTGGATTGGGTTCTTTACTTTATCAGATAGATTTCTCAGATAATCTGAGCATAAACCTAAAGTTCCTGGTTCAAATCCCACCAGAGGAACTATGTTGAGATTCTTATGTCAAACTCATGGCAACGTTTTTGTCCTTCAGCAATGCTACATATTCTTGGTCACAGAAGTTAATTTTTTGCTTTGGGTTTTTCTCTCTCAGGTATTTGGTTGGTCTCTGGTTCAAATCCCACCAGAGGAGCCTGATAGCTGCACGTTTGTATGAGTAATCCTGCTGAGATTTACCACCAACATTAACATCTGACATCAATAATCACAAATGGATTCTTAATTACACAAAAGTAAAACTATTAACAATAAATCAATTTACTTTATGATGACTCCTTCTAGTACTGGACAGGCAACATCACTGGAATGGGTGACATCTCAATGGTAGAATGCCTTGACAAGATCACCTAATACAATAAAAGAAATTGAGAAAGATAAAGGTAAACAATTAAAAACTGATGTAATTAAATCAACAACAAATATAAATTTCATCATCAAATAACCACAGGGAAACTGACTGGATTAATTTCAAGTCTTTGAAAAGTGAACAATGGAAAATTGGCTGGAGTGGAATTCGAACCAGCGACCCACTGAATACTGTACAGGCAACTGAGCTATCCAGCCCTATGACGGTCGTGTCCCTAATAGTCAATTATCTTTGCTCGTTTGGCAGTCAGAAGCCATGAAACCACACACAAACATGAACCCCGGTTAAATACCCTCCTATCAGCTTAACAGCAGTAATTGACAAGGTACAGGAATATAAATGTTCAAGCAACTGCTTCAAATTCCCCTGAAACTTAATTGTGCTGGCAAAAACTGACTAACTTAAGAGTCTTTTGAGAAAGATCCTGCTAGGATAGAAACCGATGTTAGGCCCTCCTAGTTTTAAGCATTTTATATATTTCAGGTAATTTTTTTGGGCTGATGAGCAGTTTGCAGCGATTCATTACTTGTAGTGATACGTTAAAAGTTGGTAAATTCAGGAAATATCAAGAAATAAACCCGGTCTTTCTGTTGAAAGGTTCATATTCCTTCAAGATGCAAGTTCATTGAATGTATATACTCCTATTTTGTACCTGTGGCAGTCCAAAGTGTGGCATGTTCTTGGCTGGCTGAGTAACTGGATGACTGCTTCCTAAGGGGATGGCTAGTTGAACAGTCGGACTAGATGGCTGGGCTGGGTGGCTGCATAATGACTGTCTCCCTTGACTGAAGGACAGATAACTGGTTGTCTTGCTGGAATCAGGGGGCCTGGCATCAGCTCAGATCAGGACATCAGGTCCAGCAAAGTTGAATAAGATCAAACCTGTGACAAGAAAACAAAACAACATTGGAAATCAAATTAAAAGAATGGCAAATGAAACTGAATCAAACAGCACACGGTCACTGTCTTATTTCATGGACTATATTTCCGTATTTTAGTCCTGCAAGGACCACCTTATAAAAGATGCAACTCACCAGAGTCTAAACTAAATGTCCAATGAGATAAATGGATGGTTGTTCTTGGTCCCCAGGTAAACTAAACTACCATCAGCCTAACATCGGTAACTGACAATAAAGTATGCATAAACAAGTCTGAAAATCTATAAATAATTGTTAAGATGTACCTGTCCCAATCCAAGTGTGGCATCTTCTTGGCCAGGCTAAATGGATGGGTGACTGCTTGTTACTGCTTCCCAAGAGGCTGGCTAGTTGGACAGTCATACTCTCACTGGTTTGATGACTCCGAGGATGGCTGGATGAACGGATGGGTGACTGCTTGTTGCTGCTTCCCAAGAGGCTGGCTAGTTAGACAGTCACACTCTTACTGGTTTGATGACTCCAAGGATGGCTGGTGACTGTCTTTCCTTGTAAGACAAGATGACTGGGCTGGCTGGTTAGCTGGCTCCCTAGTTGGATGGTCATAGTCTTACTGGTTTGATGACTCCAAGGATGGCTGGTGACTGTCTTTCCTTGTTAGACTAGATGACTGGGTTGGCTGGTTAGCTGGCTCCCTAGTTGGATGGTCATAGTCTTACTGGTTTGATGACTCCAAGGATGGCTGGTGACTGTCTTTCCTTGTTAGACTAGATGACTGGGTTGGCTGGTTAGCTGGCTCCCTAGTTGGATGGTCATAGTCTCACTGGTTTGATGACTCCAAGGATGGCTGGTGACTGTCTTTCCTTGTTAGACTAGATGACTGGGTTGGCTGGTTAGCTGGCTCCCTAGTTGGATGGTCATAGTCTTACTGGTTTGATGACTCCAAGGATGGCTGGTGACTGTCTTTCCTTGTTAGACTAGATGACTGGGTTGGCTGGTTAGCTGGCTCCCTAGTTGGATGGTCATAGTCTTACTGGTTTGATGACTCCAAGGATGGCTGGTGACTGTCTTTTCTTGTTAGACTAGATGACTGGGCTGGCTGGTTAGCTGGCTCCCTAGTTGGATGGTCATAGTCTTACTGGTTTGATGACTCCAAGGATGGCTGGTGACTGTCTTTCCTTGTTAGACTAGATGACTGGGTTGGCTGGTTAGCTGGCTCCCTAGTTGGATGGTCATAGTCTTACTGGTTTGATGACTCCAAGGATGGCTGGTGACTGTCTTTCCTTGTTAGACTAGATGACTTGGTTGGCTGGTTAGCTGGCTCCCTAGTTGGATGGTCATAGTCTTACTGGTTTGATGACTCCAAGGATGGCTGGTGACTGTCTTTCCTTGTAAGACAAGATGACTGGACTGTAGGCTTGGGCGATTCCAGCATTTTCGGAATCGATTCCGATTCCAAGTTGGAATCTCGATTCCAGTCGGAATCGATTCCATTTTTCGCCGGAAAAAATAACATTGAAATAAAGACAAACTTCGGGGGTGACGTACGCACGAACGAGTACAAGTTCGTAAGAATTCAGCAAGGCAAATCCATTTGGACAGCGGCCTAGTAGCCACGTTGTCTAGTAAATAGTGGTTGGTATACCGGCACCTAAAACCCCTCGTTTTTCAGTATTGCCGGCAACTTCTAAATGCAAAAATTACGTCATCTTATTTTTTTATTCAGTCATACCACGCGAAGTATAATAGGGAATTTGTGGTCAATATACATCGTGAGTCGTTCAGCCGATAATTTTCTTGCCAATCTATAATTTCTGAGTAATTTTAGTTTGTGATAATCTTACAAAATCCACATTTTATTGGCAAGAATTTAATTCAATAGCCTTGAAACAACATGGCCCGAACATGGGAATAACATGTTCTTCGCGCGATGCCGCACCCAGAGGAATATCCATTTATAAATCATAACCGAACCGAGCAGTTTCCGACGGCGCTGCGGAGACAACTTTCCTACCTTCCGTTTTGGTTTATTACTTCTCGAGTCAAAACTATTCCATTGAAATAAGATTATGAAGGTGAAGTCGAGTAGGGCCTATCTACTTTTTCATCAGCAAAAATGGATCGCAGATTCGTCGACATTTTAAGCAAGAAAATCTACGTCTTTTCTCCACATTTTCGTCAACCTCGAAATATATTTACGTTGCGTTCCTTGGTTGGTGCCCGCGGGACGCTACACCATAAATTGGCAACCCATCAATGGAACCAGCGCGCTGGTTTTCAGGCAACCACGTGCAAGCTTGTCAGTGAATACACCGATCCAGTAGGCATGGCAACTGCCGGACAACAACACACGCACCCAATGTATCATGATTTCCCACCACCGAAAGCACCTCTAAGGCAAAAAAAACCCACGGTGCATTTCCTCTCAGCCAGGGCATCGCCAGTCAGAAATATAATGAAATTACAAACACCATTTGACAATGGTTAAGAATAAAACTCGGGTTTGTAAAAGAATTGTCTTCCAAAACAAAAGTAAAATCAACGAAAAATGTGTATGTAGTAAAGAATTTTATCGGACAAAATGGCGGCAATTTGTCTGATCTTAAATAGTGCGTTGTGATTGGGCAATTTGTCAAGAGGCGTGGCCTACCTGATCGGTGCGCTGTCACAAAATGTTGTGTCAGATAATATTATTGGACGATGGACACAGCACACCACATACACACGCGTACCACGTGGCCGCATGGCCCGGCCCTTGCAGCAGCATTGCATCCAGAAAATTCCAAGATTGGTAACCGCGCCGCACCATTCAAAGCATACAAACGTGCACCAGCGAAGTACACAGTGGCAAATTTGCAATCGGGCCGGAAGTGCAAGCCTACATTTTACGTACAACGTGTGTGTTTGGTGCAGTCAAGTTGCGCTCGGTACCGTGGGTTTCGGCCGGCCTCAGAGCAGATTCGCGGTAAGAAATGTGACTTGTCACGCTGAGAAAGTCATCAACTCTGACTGAATATTCTGTAAGGTTGCCGGCACCAAATCAACGCAAGATTCGGAACGAACATGCACGTAGATTGAGTCCAGAATCTCACATATTTTAATACGTCGCTGCAACGATCGTTGTCGCATGTTTTATAAACTTTTCCAACTAATCCTACATAGCTATGTATCCATTGATCGTGCAAATTCGACAAAACAGACGGTGCCGCACGCAGTTTATAAGTTATGTGATGTGTTAATCAGCCAGGATTCATTTCTTGGAAGAATGCAATCGTTTCATTTATCGTTGGTTCAATGATCGAACGACCTAAGAATCGCTCGGCGCATTTTGGAATCGAAACTCAAAATTCACGGAATCGGTTCCGAAAAAAAATGGAATCGCGAATCGATTCTCATCGATTCCAGCGTGGAATCGCCCAAGCCTACTGGGCTGGCTGGTTAGCTGGCTCCCTAGTTGGATGGTCATAGTCTCACTGGTTTGATGACTCAATGGATGGCTGGTGACTGTCTTTCCTTGTTAGACTAGATGGCTGGGTTGGCTGGTTAGCTGGCTCCCTAGTTGGATGGTCATAGTCTTACTGGTTTGATGACTCCAAGGATGGCTGGTGACTGTCTTTCCTTGTTAGACTAGATGGCTGGGTTGGCTGGTTAGCTGGCTCCCTAGTTGGATGGTCATAGTCTTACTGGTTTGATGACTCCCCTGGTTTTTGGTTGGGCTGGCTGGCTGGCTGGCTAGCTGGTTAGACAGTCACAGTTTTACTGGTTTGGACTCCATGCTGATAACTGTCTCTTCTGATGGACAGCCAGATCACTGGTTACGTTGCTGGTATCTGAGGTCTTGGCATCAGTTGAGATCATATCTGGCTTAGATCAAACCTGTGACAACAAAAATCATTGGAAGTTGACAGATTAAAAGATTTATGAATGAAACAATCAAACAGCAATTTAAGCACTGTCTTATCCTTATTTTGAAAACCTGTCATGGTAGGCAGAATCAAAATTAGACTGTGAACCATAATGTAGTGTGTTTTGCAGTAAGAGAAGATACTTGAATGTGGACATGGCACCAACAATTATTTTGTTGAATTTACAAATTAAAGAATTCTTGAATTGGCAGCACAATTGATATATAAATTATTAATTATTAATCTTTCTGTTGAAATGTCTGTACTCTGTCACACAACAATACCAGAATGGCATACGGTGGAACATGTAATGAGTACTGTCTCTACCAATACTCCAGTCATTCACAATGTATGTACTCGATGTGTATGTAACTTGACATGCCATCAAAAATGGGCTTTTAATATCCAATTTTTAATTCCTTTGTAAACATAATATTTCTTTAAACAGGGGAAGATGTTATTCAAAGTCACGCAATATCGTGTTGCTGACAGCGATGTTTCGGTTGTAAGGGTAGTCTTGATCCAAAACCGATAATCTTGTTTGTCCTGCTCCGACAACACCGATAGAGGGGGGTATATAATCAACGAACTAATTCGCCTGCTGCCACTGGTACCTGTGCCGCCGCTGGTACGCTTGCCTGCTGTGACCGATAGATCGGTCTTGACTCAAATCTCCAAACAACCCGTGAAATTCCGAGGACATTCCAAGCATATCATGAATACCTGCTTTCTTTGCATTAGCGCGCTGTTACGTATGAGTAAATGCAAATGAATGGCACGATGTGACAACGCGATGGCATGAGGCGAATATGCGACAGTACGATGCCACAATTAGCGCGATATGGCACGATGAGACAATGCGATGGCACGATGTGACTATGTGATGGCATGAATCAACTATGCGACGGCATGAATCAACTATGCAATGGCATGATACGATGGCACGCTGCAACTTTGCGACAATGCGATGGCAAGATGTGACAATGCAAAGCCATGATGCGACAACACAATGGCATGAGGCAACTATGCGATGGCATGATTTATTTATTTATTTCTTATTTTACCCTGGGTGATCCATTCAGTTACAAGGAAAAAGTTACTGATCTCCCATGGATCCCAGCTTACAAAACTACAAAATGTGATAAAAAATACCAATACAAAAATACAGGTAAGAAAAAGCATACATTAAAAATTACACAAACCACAGAACTAAAACAACAACAATGAAGACACAATTAATTGAGCTGTTTGAGTTGGTTGACAAAGGTATTTAGGCTTACAGTTTGACATGTTTTTGTGTTAATTGGTAAAATATTCCATGCTTGAGCACCCCTGAAACTAAATGTTCTTCTTCCACTTTCAGTTCTGGGATGTGGGAGGACGACATTACCAACAGTGCTATTCCTTGTTTGAGATTTATGTGATTCACTGACTGGAGTAAAAACATTAAGATACATAGGAGCTTTACCAGTTAGACATTTAAAAACCATGGTATTTATATGGATATCTCGTCTTGCCTGCAGAGTCTTCCATCCTAATCTATTCCTGATAACAGAAGCTGATGTTCTAGTTTGAGCCTTAAGAATTGTCCGTCCAGCTCTATTCAAAACTACATCAAGCCGTTGCGTTAGTGATTTTGAAGCATTACTCCAAACAAGATCACAATAATCAAATTGGGGAAAGATAAGGCTTTTGACGAGAAAGTTAAGGGTAGACACAGGTAAAATATTTTTTAGTCTATTCAGGACACCTATTCTCTTAGAAACAGCTTTTTCAATATGCTCAATATGCTCAGTCCATTTCATTTTACTGTCAATATGAACACCAAGATATTTATAAGTGGTGATTTGATCCAGGCAGTTACCGTCAACAAAAATATCAATATTAGGATTTAAGCACCTAGCAAGCTTCTGGGCAGAACCAATTAACATGCTTTTTGACTTGGAAATGTTTAGTTGAAGTCTGTTGTCAGTGAGCCAAGTAGAAATTTTCTGCAAGTCATGATTTAAAAAGAGATTTATCTGCTGAACATCTTTACTAGGATAAAACAATGCAGTATCGTCAGCATAAAGTGCAATTTTAGTATGATCAATCACAGTCGTAATATCATTGATAAAAATGGTAAATAATAAAGGGCCCAGTATAGTTCCCTGAGGAACTCCAAAGTTGATGTAGGTTTTGCTAGATAAAGAATTTCCTATTTTAGTCATTTGGGTCCTCCCATTAAGATAAGACCGGAACCAGTCGAGCTCCAGACCTCTAACACCCAAGGTATGTAATTTCCGAATCAAAATATTGTGATTAACTGTGTCAAATGCTTTGCGAAGATCCAAAAATGCTACTCCAACAAATTGACCAATATCCAGCTGTTTGAGCAAATAATCAGAAACATCAAGTAAAGCCGTATGTGTGGAGTGAAGAGGTCTGAAACCCGACTGCTCCCGGGCAAGGCAATCATTCTCTGTTAAGAAATGGAATAATGGTTGGTAGATGATACGCTCAAAAATTTTCATAACAATTGAAATAACAGAAATGGGCCTATATTGATTAGGATCATGAACATCTCCCCCTTTATGAATTGGAGTAACCTTGGCCAATTTCCAATCGTTAGGAACAATACCAGTCATTAAGCTTAGTTGAAAAATTACAGCTAGCGGTTTGGCAAGAACGCTGGCACCAGATTTTAAGAAACGACCATTAATCCCATCCATGCCAAAAGCTTTTCCAACTGGCAATTTCTTCAGGAGCTTCAATACCTCAATGTGAGTGACTGGACAAAATTTAAAAATATGTTTATCATTACCACTCAAACTGTTACCATCCAGGACCAATCCAGTTTCAGACATTGTATCAAACTGAGCATCATGATTCACTCCAACACTAGCAAAGTGATCGTTAAAGTTATTAGCAGCCTCATGATTCCTTTCATCATCTCCAAAATGGGTATAAGCTGATTTCTTACTTGGAAGCATACTTTTAAGAAAGGTCCAAATTTGTTTAGTATTTCCAACATTATTGTGCAAAACTTTTGTAACATACTGCCTTTTAAGTTTAACGCCCAGAGTATTCAGTTTATTTCGCAGGACCTTGGCTGCTCGATAATACCCATCATTTCTTACAACATTAGCTAGGTGTTTGGCCCTCATAGATTTACGCCGAAGTTCTAAGTATTCATCATTAATCCATTCCGCTTTCTTGGTACAAACTCTCAAGCTTCTGACTGGGCTATGGATATCACAAACATTCATTAACATGTCCTTAAAAACACCCCATGCTGCATTAGGATTGCTGAATAACTGCAGTGTATTCCATGATTGCTGTTTAAGGTCATAATTAAAAATGTGTTCATTAAAATTCCGGAATGAACGAGCCTGGATATATTTGTGCTCTTTTAGGTTTTTTGCAGACTTACGGACAGTAAAAATAAGAAGATGATCGCTAAGATTAATGTCGTTAGTTCCGGATTGAGTGTACATAGAAGGACGATTGGTCCATATATGATCTATGCAAGTAGAACTCAGTTGAGTTATTCTTGTAGGACAAGTGATTAATTGATTCATCGCACAATTGTTAAAAAGCTGCTTTAATTTTGACCAATACTTTGAACTGGACTTTAAATAATCAACATTAAAATCGCCCATACAGGTCAATTCTAGCATGACTCTGGAATTAAACATATTCATGACATCATCAAGAACAACAGAAAAGTCCTCAAAGAAAGTCTCAATGTCTGGCGGCCGATATACACAACCGATGACAAGGGGTCTCGTTGATGGCAGCTTAACTTCCAACCAGAGCGATTCAACTTTGTTCATACTGTCAGCGAAAAGTATTCTATGCTCAAGTGATTCCCTGATAAAAACTGCAACTCCCCCTCCAGAACGGTTCCGATCTTTCCTGTAAAGTTTGTAGCCAGGTAGTTTAAGTTCCTGTGTATCAATGGAATCATTAAGCCAAGTTTCAACAAGGCCTATGAGATGAGGTTTGGCCTCAGCTGCTAGCAATCGAATTTCTTCCAGCTTGGGTAGTAATGACCGAGTATTAAAACATACAAGTTTAATACCCCTTGAGGATCCAAAACTTTGATCACAGTTTCCAATGGCGAGCTGTTGGCTAGGGTACTCAGAATAGTCCCGCTGGCACGTATGCTGCAAAGGGATGGAGATTACGTTTCTCGGCTGAAATAATTGATGATGCCGTTCCTTGAAAGCTTGATATGTTTGATGATCATGACTGGAAGACTTCCTCCTTGAAATGTAGACTGGGATGGGGAGGGCAGTCGTCCTCTTCCTCTTCCTTCCACCTCGTTTTCCCCTGTATCTCAAGTGTAGGCCATTCATCTTAATTTGGTAAAGCACATCAGGTCTTGGACGCCCTGAACCACGGAGTCGGAGAATTTGCTTACGAGAATATACTATTCTGTTAGCTGGCTTATCTGTAAATGCCTGCAGGCCGATGTTACTGTTCATTCTGTTAGGTGATGTCATTTCAGCTGACACAGATGTACAATAAAACAGGTTATGATGAATATCGTTCAGTTCCACACTTGGGCCAGGATTTGAAGAAATATCCACACAAATGGTTATGTCACTAGGTGGATCGTGACCGGGCACACAAAGATTGATACACCCGTGTTTTAACCATTTTGTCACTGATGAACTAGTACGCTTAAATCCCGCAGGGCACAGGCATATTTCAATATGGCGCGTGCTTGGTACAATACACATAGCAGATTGAAGCCTCAGTTTACCTTGGAAACCATGGTCCAACAAAATGTTCGAAGCATCACCAGCCCCTCCCTCAAGCGAGTTACACACGGGGCAGAGGAACAATGTTAATAGAAGCCCGTAGCATATTTGGTGTTGAGATTTTGTGTCTGCAGCCATGTTTGGACAATTCCAAAACAAACAGCACTCACCAAACTTTCACTCAGTAAAAACACAGTTTACAGCTTCAAAGTACAAAAAATAGTCACCAGCTACATCACACTGCACATTGAAGACATCAAACATCATAAAACAAAACTTGGATGGCAGCACAGAACAGTAAAAACACTGGATTAAAAAGATTAAAATGATGACAAGAAGAGAGCAAATAAAAACAGCTGGCAGCTGATGAACAGCGCCCTCATTGGTCAATGGCATGATGCGACAACCCAATGGCATGAGGCAACTATGCGATGGCATGATGCGACAACCCAATGGCATGATGCAACTATGCGATGGCATGATGCGACAACCCAATGGCATGATGCAACTATGCGATGGCATGATGCGACAACCCAATGGCATGAGGCAACTATGCGATGGCATGATGCGACAACCCAATGGCATGAGGCAACTATGCAATGGCATGATGCAACTATGCGATGGCATGATGCGACAACCCAATGGCATGATGCAACTATGCGATGGCATGATGCGACAACCCAATGGCATGAGGCAACTATGCGATGGCATGATGCGACAACCCAATGGCATGAGGCAACTATGCAATGGCATGATGCAACTATGCGATGGCATGATGCGACAACCCAATGGCATGAGGCAACTATGCGATGGCATGATGCAACTATGCAATGGCATGATGCGACAACCCAATGGCATGAGGCAACTATGCGATGGCATGATGCGACAACACAATGGCATGAGGCAACTATGCGATGGCATGATGCGACAACCCAATGGCATGAGGCAACTATGCGATGGCATGATGCGACAACCCAATGGCATGAGGCAACTATGCGATGGCATGATTCGACAACCCAATAAAGGTTAGCAGTCATTGCAATTAAAACATCATCACCAGCAACACAACATCGTGTGACTTTGATTAATCTTCCCCTGTTTCAACTATGCAAAGAGTAACCCCTTTTATGCTGAAAACATTACTTGCATTTGACACATTTGCTTGAGAAAGACAAGCAGATCAGCCAGATTTGGGGCAAAAAGTTGAAACATGGATGAACAAGAAAAATGAAAATCGATACTTGACAAAATGTACCTGTTTCTATCCAAGGGAGGCATCTTCTTGCCTGGCTGAATGGCTGGATGACTGCTTCCTTAGAGGCTGGCTAGTTGGACAGTCACACTCTCACTGGCTGGGTGGCTGGTGACTGTCTTTTCCTGACAGACAGCCTGATGACTGGTTGCCTTGTTGATATCTGGGGTCATGGCATGATTTGAGATCAGGCTGCGGCAAGTTGATTGTCAAATCTATGATAAGAACAAATAAATGTACATTAAATGCTGAGTTTGCTGACATAATTGGTGATGGATGAATTCAGATCTCTCATTGTGGCTCACTGCAACATCAAACAATTAAGACGGGAACATTTCTTTAAAAGCACTGGATTTGAGTCAGATTCAGAAACAAATTGGAATGTTAAATGTACGAAGAATGCCACAGTCTCTTTCTTCAAGATCCACTGAACAAAGACCTTTGTTG
Organism: Astropecten irregularis; assembly: GCA_963971285.1. Taxonomy (NCBI): domain Eukaryota; kingdom Metazoa; phylum Echinodermata; class Asteroidea; order Paxillosida; family Astropectinidae; genus Astropecten; species Astropecten irregularis. Next base: position 144,026 of record OZ020244.1, on the reverse strand, counting down.
CCTGAATATATTACATACTGAATCCACTCATCACAGTAATTTATGGAAGGCAAAGAGCACACTCTGCTTACATTTTCAGTGCACACCCGCTGTTCTACGCATGCATGCACTTTATTGAAACGTATACTTCACTTAATATGAAATGTCTGGTTTTGTGTCCAAGATTTTACACAGACAACATATTACAACGTCATACTTGTACAGTAAACATGTTGCTCAAAGCCCAAACACCTAGGCTCCTACTAGCCTAGCTAGAGACTTAGTCTTAATTTAGTACTTATTAATATCATTATTCAAAACCAGAGAAAAACAATGCCCTAGCTTTAGTAATATATAGGGAAGTGCACAAAAATTCAACCAAAAGCTTGAACTTTGCAGTGAAATGAATGGATTCTTATGCTTAATATATAAGCTGCAACACACAATTAATACACAGAGAAGGCCTATATCAGTACGTGTATGTAGGCCCTAAATACGTAGCCCCACACATAGGGCTGTATAGATGGCTCTTTTTTTAAATCTGTCTCTCTCTGGTCGCCATTCACAGCCCCAAGTCTGAGAAATACGAAAGTGAAATTGTCCAGTATATGCAACCCGGATAGTAAATTACGAACGTCTGCTTGGTCAATGCAAAACATGGCTCATTACTAGAGTGACACTCTCCATCCAAATTATGGCGATTGAGGGTTAACGGGATCCCAAAATACATTGATTTTTTTGGCTCTGAACTAACTTCTACTCCTCAAAAATGATACTTTTGACTTTCAGCAAATGTTCCTGGGTCCTTAAAAGCCTACATTGAAGAAATTTGTTAAACATTTCAGGGTTAAAATTCAATTTTCTTACGCACTTCTTGTAAACTTTAAAACAGACCGTCTGATCGCGTGAGGCCATTTTGTCTGGTCTGGTTAGTCTAGTGCCCAGACCCAACAGACCAAGAGTTCTCAAAATGTCAGAGTGGAAACCAGACTATTCTCGTCTGCGGCCGTCCGTGCGGCGGTGAAATGTTACAATCTTGGTTACCGTTTTTACCCCATAATTTCCCTCAAAAATCAAAGCCCTGCCCTCTTTCCAAAAATTTAAGCTTGGTAATATAGAGGAGGAGACCAACAAAGTATATGTAGGTAAGTTACTCTTCAAATAGTAGTTTCCTTTCCTTTATAGTTTTAGGACCCGTTAACCCACAATCCCCCAAATTCACGTTTTTATCGGCCAATACGTTTATTTAATCCATGGCAAAAAGGTTCTACAAGGGTAATTTATCACCTTTAGCCAATTTATACCAAGATAAATTACCTGTTACTTGAACCATGGAGAAATAAATTGTCTTTTCTTGTGTTTATGTGAGGAAATTCGTCGGTCGCATGGTTTCTAAATGAAGGCCGCCCTCTAGAGTTGAGGCTTCACTATTTCGTCGATTTACGGAGCTATATGAGTGCCATACCAATTATTCAGATAATTATAATTATTTTTCTAGCTAAGTCATCTTGGTGAGATATAATTTTGGCAAAAGCCAAGGAAATCACCAATGAATCTTTGAATTGGTGAAACGAATTAAAGAGATCCGGTCAATTTTGGGGTATGGATCAAATGAAACAGATCGTGCTGAAATAATTAAGTCTTACCTTCCTCAGTTCATCAGCAAGTTTTCTTGTTTTATGAAGGTCTAGCTCCCCGTCCTAGTAATTGCTGTAAATGGCAGCAAACTGAATATCAGACATGTCGACCGCACCACAACTCGATCGACTCGAGACAAGTCTAAGCAATGTGGTTCAGAAGTGCGCTGCAGAATTTCAGGAATGTGAACAATGTTTGTCGCGTGCCAAAGTGTAAATAATAGGGTCATGTGCCTTTGCCACAGGTTGCCGTTGCAGTAAACAGTGTGATAGAGGGCAGCAGATAACTTAAGTGGTGTCCGATCACAGACATATAAACGCATAGACGGCCAGTCGTATGCAGTAATCCGTGATTCTGAAAACTATGGGGAAAGCGGCCAATCGCTGCGCGTTCAAACTGCGTGCGCTTGGCGCGCATCGCGCGTCCTATAATAAGAGCATGCAATTCCCAAGATTTTAAGCTTTTTTTGTCTCGCTAGATCTTGATTTTCAGATATAAACGTTGGCATTGCATTACTTTGTAGTACTTCAGCCTTACTAAGTATAATATGAAATTTTTTTTTAAATTGGGAAATGGCTTCATGGGTTTTTTTGGGCCCGGAACTCTTCACTGTGCGTAAATTCCCTATACCGAGGGGTGAATTTGCCCATAGTTTGGATTTTAGTCGGGTGCCGCAGAGATCACGAAAATTCCCTGTAGGTTTGAATAGGACCTGGCGGTCTATGCGTTTATATGTCTGTGTGTCCGATCTCTGAATTATTTTATTTTTCTCGAAAGCACAAACAAAACTGTTCAATATTTAGTGTTTACCGCCCTCTGACGGCGATTAATGACCAGTTAGCTTATATTTATATCTAACATCATTGTGCCTTATCCTTGGCTTGGGTGTAAAGGGTATAAATTCTTTGAAATAATTTTACTGCTTTCAGTGGAATACTATGGCAGAGTCCTATAAAGGCAATATAAACACTTTTCATGGAAGATTATTATTCATTAGCAACATCCAAACAAAGGGTCATGAATATAAAGGAAACGATGAATACCTGTAAGCACTGACACACAGACAAACACAAATTAAGGCAAAATTGAATACATTCTATTATTTTACCACATTAAATGCTTCATTTATTTCAAAATATCCATCATTTTTCAAACTAGTATTTGGGATCATTCTTTTCATAACTTATCTTGGGGTAACAATAACAATCCTTAGAGTTTGACAGAAAACATTCATTCATGGATTTTTATAATTAAAGAATATTTAAGTGCAGCAACCCAAGTAGCAGATGAAGTTGCTGTTTAGTCAGGCTGTTAAATCTATGTGTGTGATTTCAACATCAAACTATTTTTCAAATCATGTTATAAATGAATATTTAGGAATGAATATTAATACCTTCCTTCAACTCAAGACTTGGTAAGGCATGGATTCTTCAAGGGTAACAAGGTTATTATCCAAACATTTTCAGCTTGTAATGAAAAGGTTAATTACTTATATCATTCTCAGTATTTGAATAATTCAACATATAAAAGGTTACTGGTAATACAGTGGTATGACACTTGTCCATATTTCAAGCATTTCCAAACCTCAGTTTCTGTATAGTGGACTTGTGGTATTTTTATCATAAAAACATTTAACATCCATTCATTCACACTGATATAAGTGTTAATCATTGATCAATCCAAAGTGTTTGTATTTTTCTTCAATTTAGATACATTTTCTTTTTCATATTATTCAAACAGAATTTTGAGACTTTTCTGAAAATAATTATCATAAAACATCATTTTTATCTAAAAACAAAATGCTATCTTTGACTTGAGATAGCATTATGGTAACTTGGATCCATCATTGACTAACTTTATGTAAAAACATTCATTAAAAGTGTTCAAAATTGATAAGCATTATATTTGATTATCTAACTATTATGAAAATAATTATGAACATTTAAAGGGGCATTAATTTGTAAAACCTTTCCAAGGCTAAACTTTAAATTTGGTCTTGACAGAATCTTTCTGCACTCATTGTAACACAAACAGTAATGTACATTTCAGTTATAAATTGTTCATGATTTCCATTTTCAGCAAAGACAAATTACATAGTCTTGGACTTAAACCAACATTATTCAATTTAAAATTTAGATGTTTCAGTTTATACAGCATATGTTAAATAAGTTTTATTGTTTATGTTGTTTCAGTAAGGGTCAGTGAATGTAAGTTTTCTATAACACATCAATTATATACTAAATCTAGAAAAAAGGTCAAGATATGTTAAATTTGTGCCTAATTTTAATCATCATTTCAGAAGTGCGGAAAACAATCAAATATTAAAAATCACTTTTAAGTACAATTTTTTTTTTTTTCAAATAACAACAAAATTATGAATCATTGATGGATCCAAACTATAAAAGCCTTAATTTTTTCAGTTCATAAATCAATTCAAAAATTTGCTTCCTTGTTAAGCTATGCCAAACAATGTACATTTTAAAGAATTTTCACATTCATTTTCATTCTAAAGATGCTATCACATGAGCCATTTCAGATATTTCAACATTGACCCTCACAACACAACCTCCTACTGTAGCTTGCATTCCAATGTTTTGCTGTCTGAAGTTTAGTTCAAGAAGGCTGTGGTCACATGGTTTGCTCATCAAAGACACACCATGAGATAGCATCTTGAAAACTTGGATCCATCATTGAATGAAAAGCGCCAAATGGCTATAAGCTTATTTTAATACATTTCAGAAATTTCTTCAAAGCTAATTGCCTACAATTTGAGAATGTACGTAATTAAATCATCACCTCACATCACCAATGACGTCACAATATTAAAACAATACTCAAGTAACAGTTTCCATATACCAATATTACACCATGTCTACCAACATTACAGATGTCATGTCTGTGCTTTTACATGTACATTGTACTTCATTTGTCTCCCAACATAGCTTCAGTAAAATCAAGATATTCAATATTTCCCAAATGTGATTGGCCTTAGAATAGTTGTAGTATTATTAGTAGTTTGTGTATGCTGAAATGTATGGATATATTTGTCCACCCAAATATCATGTAAAAGCAAAGGCAGTACATCTCAGAGTACTTAAAGGTAGGGTACATTATTGATCAATATCAATAATATCATTGTTTAGTTTCAGTTTGAAAGCCAAATTTCTATTTGTTTTCCTTAAACCCCTGTACAGCAGTGGGGTAGGTGCATTTGTTTTTAAAACAAAATGACCTTGAATGAATTTTCTCTCTTCAAAAATGACTTGATCACTGATGTAACATACCATTAAATAACTCTGTCACTAATACAGTTTTCTAATATTTCAATAATCATTCACTCATGAAAAATATCACAAAACTCACACAATACATGATAAATAGTTTCATCTAGATTACATCACAATGTCAATTGATATTACAATGCTATTAAAATCAATTCTTGATATTTTGTGACCCACTCTCAGATTTAGCCAAATTTGTCAGTTTTGACTGTTTCAACACAGAGAGAATCCATCAGAAAATCCATCAGAATTTCTTAACTGACATCTCAACCACACAATATGCCACAGGCTTCTTACATATACCATTTGTAATCACCCAGTATACCCTTTGTGATCACATACATGTGCATATCTCAGTCTGTCAAATGTGCTGCTTATGACTCATTCTGACAAAGTGGGTCACAGATAGTTTCAAACAACTTCTATAACTTATGTTGGTCAAATTTTGTCAACTTCTAGAAATGTTGTCCAATAATCATGTTTATCTAGATAAAATTGCACCGTCTCCAATATTACAATGCTAAAACAGTACTTGATAAACAGTTTTTCAATACAGCTCTTAATACAGGCCAGTAGACAGGATTTGCAATTAGGTGCATTTGTCAGGTATCAGTGAAACAGCTGAGTCATTTTACTCAAATTATTATGCATATTTTGATGACTTATGCATCATTGTACAAATTTCTTTCAGGACAGACATCATGTCTCCCATACATTATTCATCAGTGCCCCAACATGTAAAAATGATGTCCTTATAGATTTGGGTTTGATATGCAATCATGAATAAAGACATGTGAGAGAGAGCTTGAATGTTTTGATATCATGAAGTCATTGAAGTGGAAGCATGTCATGCCCCATCCATAATACAATCTCCAGATTACACAGCAATTATTCATGGTCACATGTCAAAGAAGAATTAGGCCTCAGATGTAATCAGTCCAGTGCAAGAATAAAATAGAGGCTCAATATGGACACTGGCATATACTCCCTTCTATGCAATTTACTTTATCTTCTCATGCAATCATTGGCATGACCACTTAGAAATGCATTATTAATGATAAAAATAAAAAACTGATAAAAAAATTATTTGTGTGAGATATTTTGACCAGTTTATTCAGCTGCCCTGGGTAGCTGTTTACAAACTATAAAAACTGTTTCACCCTGTGAAACTGTCTCATATACATGTAATTGTTTGAGGATTAGAATGGGGATCAATTTCTGTGTTTTTGTACAGAAACTTTGTAAGTTATTTTGTTTACAGGAATTCCCTGATTTTCATGCTGCATTCCTTCAGGGAATACAGTCCCTTCCAGTGCCCCCATTGTACACCTTGCCAACTGCCTTCATTGGCATGATTGTAGTATTTGCCATTGAGGTGAGAGGCAAAGCATCCATTGAACCACCATGCACCTTCATATAACTGTGCACAGTTACCACCTGAGTATGCATCAAAATTTTTATCTTTTGCAGAGAATTGGTGTGTATTGTGAATAACCATCGAATCGCCTGCTGTACTCATAACATTATATGAGCCAATACTGAGTGTGTAATTCTCACCAACAATCTTAAAATCATCATACTCAGCCCAGGCAGTCATACCCTCCCAGTCTCCCATGTCTACATACAGTTTCCACTGCTCATATTCTGTGATTTGCCTTATCTTTGTATTACCAAGCCAGAACTCACCAGACAAGTTGCCAAATCCAGATTGGTATTCAGCCCAGTCACGGTAAAAGTCAACAGAGCCATCTTGACGCCTCTGAAATACTATCCAGCCTCCACCAGCAGTTGTCATGTCACAGTATACCTGTATGCCATCACTCATTCCAAGAGGATAGATGCTATAGATGCCATTGTCATGGTGACCAGCTTGAAGCAACATCTGACAGCTTTGGTACTTGCCATGTAAAGATGCTGCAAATAATGGTGTTTCATAGTTATTGTCAAAGTAGGCACTTCCTTGTTGTACAACAAAGTTGCAGGCATCCATATTCCTACTAATATTATTCATCTGGCAGTAGTGGTTACTCTCATGATAGTTAAACGATGCACAGTGTGGATCCATAGAGCAATCTCTTCCACATATCACTGCAGAAGATGTAGTCTTTGCTTGATATACATGATGCAGTAAAGCATGATTGTTGGCCTTGTAATAATTGGAAGTGAACCGAGTCAGACACTCCCCTTGACAGATCACCATCATAGCACTCAGAATGAAGACCACAATGACCACCTTCCCTCTCATGTTGAAGCTTGTTGGGATTTTGCTGGGTTACAAACAGTCAGATCAGATGTTTCCTGTGAAAAACAAGAATGAATGATTTGTATCAAATGAGATGAAAGACAATCTGTGCACAATATTTTGATGATTTGTGATTTGTCAATTCCCTGCGGAGGATGCCCATCTCTTTATTGAGATAATGTGCAGAATTGAAGCCAAATCTGTAACACACATTGAGCTGATAACAGCAAATGACAAACTGAAATGTAATGCAACCCACTGTGTATTAATCTACATTTACCACACAAGACATGAGCTGCTTAAAACACAATCTAGCAGTCTCACACAGAGGAAATGAATCACGCATTACCACACAAAACACAGGATACCAAACTCACCACAGGAATAACCATGTGTGGTACACTGTAGTATGCAGGTGGGTTGGAAATAATGAGTGCAAGAAATATTTTTAAACAATTGATTGATTGAAGTGTAAAATGGACAATGATGTCGAGCACAATTTTGACACATGCACAAGTTTTAATTAGGCTGTGCACACCCTTGAAAGGACCATCTTTTAATAAACTGTGGCAAAGGTTTTGACTGTGCCCAACAGTGCTACTGCTAAGTGTAGATTAAGCTTAATGACCAGAATCACACTCAAATGATTCTACTCAACACTCTGTCCTCAAGCCCTCCAATCACTCTCAGTTAAACAGTCTACATGTGTGTACCTAGTAACACTCACCTAGCGTTCCACCTCCTAAGGCCCAAATGTCAAGAGCTAACACAATTCCACTTACTGAAGACTGAATCTCACACGTAGCTACCTGGCAATACACTTCCCTTAAACATCAAAACCACACAACTTCATATCAACACACTGACAACACAACGACTGATAAGATCCCTGCTGGCACACAGCACCAGGTAAAGGAAAGGCACCCAGACACCTCATAATACACGTTGCTGATTGGTCAATGATCAATTTGTCATTAAAATAATAAAAGAAAAATAATATAGTTGTTGTGACTCATAGGTCTATGCTATGGCATCAAATGCATGGAGGTATAATTTATATCCTTCATTTCAATACATGATAGCCAGGAGATCACCAGTTCATACATTCTAGTTTTGGCAATGTTCCAACTTCCATCAACTAGCTACCGTTACACCCATCCTGATTGGTCCACTCTCCTTGGCGTTAGACCAATCATGTATCAACTATGATAATAATTACCATTCTCGTAATCCTTACCAGAATCCCCAATCAAATATACATGTGCACTCACTGCACTGTACATACTGTCTGTACACAACTCAATGGGCCCAGCTACAGCTATGTAGAGTTTATACACATACATGACATTTATACATACAGTATAACAGTACGTAAGTTAGAACCTTTCACACTACAAAATCTCTCTGTTGTACATGAGTCTGACCCATGGAAATGTTACTGACCTTAAGTATGAAAAGTCTTCCTCGATCAAACATGATACCAACCAAATGTTTATGTGATGTTTACTGCTTTTGACTTGTAGAAGTTGTATTCAACCATTTGTTTGCTACTTAGTATAACAGTTTGAGTATATTTACCAAGGTTTTTGGTGCTAAAGCAAGTTTTGGTGCAATTATATTTAAACAGCTCTATGAAATTGGACCATGTTCACACTACATGATTTCAACACGCCGTTGATCCACCCATGATGTACAGCGCTCATCAAGATCAACTGGTGTTCAAATCCAACCGTGCTACATATAAGTGCTAGGGAGATAGGTTGAGAGTGCTCGACCCGTGTAGAAATGATTTTCAACATGTGTTAAAGGCAGTACGCCTTCGTGTTGCATTTCAACCAGGGTAAACATGTGTCCCATCGACATGCAGAGATGCCAAGTTCAACATTTTTTCATGAGTGAGATTTTCGCACATGCACGAAAGTGAGGGAGCAGAGTGGGGGGAGGGGGTGTCCCCCCTCCTATGGTAGGGAGCTTTTTCAATTTTTAGCTCTTAAAGGTGCGATCTGGTGCATACTTAAGTGACCTTTTTCTCTTGTTTTTATATTTATTTTGAAAAACAAAAGGGAAACATACTTTTAATCCTTTGAGCTACATGTATACTCCTTATTATATGCCCAAGTTGAAAGTCTAGCAAATAATGCTACTTCTTTTTTTTTCTTGTCGGGTCCCGATGCGTGAGAAATATGGGTGTCATGCGTGAGACCGTGAGACGGACCCTAATGCGTGAGTCTCACGCACAATGCGTGAGACTTGGTAGCTCTGGACATGACATGCGGGTAGTTGGGCATGTACATAGAACACGCACATTAAAACCCCTCCCCTATGACATCTCAACATCATGCATTAAAAGTGTGCACTGTGCAAGTGACAGCACATAATTACCCATGTACATGTAAATGTACATTGTAGACCTTTTTCAGGAAATCACCATTCTTAATTATGGCATCTAAGGTTGACTAGAGACTGTTATGGAGTGAGGAAGATGTAGAGAAAATGCCGAGTTTCTGGTCAGAAGTACGGGTATCTATTCATAGTCATTTTAAAAATAAGCTTGGTTAGGGTGAGTCATCACATGTCATGTAAAGTACATGTCATTATTAAAGTGACATCAGTTCAAATAGACTGACAAATCCACCAACAATCTAATACAAATGAAATGATTAATCATCTCTTGCTCTGTGGGTTCAATTATTCGTACTGTCCCTCTGATGCCTTCTGGTAATTTTTTCTGTCCTACGTGGTCTTTTTTTGTACAGGTGTAAAATGGAATGAAAAATGACATCCCATCTTGTGCTGTATGTAATTTCATTTCAAAGTAAAGTACATGTATGACAGCATGTTATGTATGACAGTAGTTTGTGTTGATCTATACTATTATCCTGGTCTTCAGTTTACAATTCAGGGGATTTGTTTCAGCTCTGTGGTCAATTATTTATCATAATTGGCCTTTCACAGCAAACTGCTCAAAAGTACATAATCCATTTATTTGATGCTTGTTTGCAAAGTGCAAGTACTTACTGCAGGAGCAGTCATTTGTTCACTGCCAGGGACATGAACCTTCTCTAGAATAACCCCTCTTTACACCCAAATTCTTTTTCACTTTCAAAGTATTACTTTATTAACCAAATCTTCCAAGTAAAGGTGAACAAAGAAATGTTGCTGAGAATGGACCCTGAGCTGCATGTGCAAAGTGTGAAGCCCTTGCAGCATGGGGTATGGGCCTGGTTAATAGCACTCAGTTATAAATATATCTTTACACATTTTTGTATTATCAAACAAATTTGGATGATACCCAAAGTCTGTATGCAGAATATTTACCCTAAAGTGATCGCAAATTGAATTTAAACACCAAATAATAAATTGACACACCTTTTAACATGTATTACACCTTATAATATAAAACATTAAAAAAAGGTTTCTTTGGCCTGACATGTTTAACAATTTCAGGGAAAACAGTAGCTAAGAAAATCACTCTGTGATTTACTATCATATTGCTACTGCTGGTTGCAAATTTTGTATTCACAAGCAAAATGTTATTTAGCTCTGTGTAAGTGTGACTTTTACACAACAACTCATAATATCAGTATATTTATTTCAATTATTATCGTCATTTCTTTTTATTTCATTTTACTTAAACTTTTCCTTTCTTAGAGTTTGTGTAAATTCAGTTGAATTGTTGTAAATACTCTCTGATAGAATATCCATAAGGAAATAAAATCTGTACAAGTACATATTTGCCTGTATGCCTGTTGATCTGTTTGTTTGTCCAAGACAAGTGTTTGTTTATTTTGGATTTTTAATAACTATCCTGTAATTGGCGATTTTTGTCGCGTTGTTCTTTGTTAAAGGTAGTATCATACTTTGGTTTTCGTCAAAGAAGTATAGATGCATGGGCAAAAATATCAAGGAAGATACAGTAACATTCATCTGTGAACAATTTCAGTCCCATTTCAGTGCCCACTTTTTGAGAAAACAGTGAAAAATGGCCAGATTATTTTTAAGTCTTTTCTCTTTTATTTTTGATTTTTAAAAGATCAAAAATAATTTTGGTTACTGGTTTTACTCTTTTCTGGATAAATACAGCATTTCAGGCAGAAATATTTTAACGGTATGTTTCTATCTACCATCATCATCTTCATACCCTGTCAGTTATGGGAGAATCTGTGAAGATTTCTGTTTTGCTATGCTACCAAAGTATGATACTACCTAATAGATAAATCAATAAAAAGACAAATGTGAGGTGAAATTCTGACTGATTAATGTCAACTTCCCCAAGAACCTTTCCAAAAAATGTCATTAATTTCAATACAAGTCCAGTATGTACAATTACTGTGAATAGCTGGGAATTCACCAGTTCACACATTCTAGTTTTAGCACTGTGTTCCATCATGGAGCTATATAGGAAGAGATAACCACAACTATTGACTGCCAGCTATCACTTCCCCCTATCCTAATTGACCCATTCTCCTTAGCATTATACCAATCATGTATGAACTATGATTACTCTTCCATAAAATCCTTACCAGAATCCCCAACCAAATGTCATGTACTGTACACAACTGAATGGGCCCCGGCTGCTACAACTATAGTTTATACAGCATACTATACGTAGATAGGTGAATGACCCCCATTTCAGACAGGCGTGCCAGCGTCGCGCCAAATCAATTTAAAGGCAAGATTTGAATGAAGTACATAGAAATTTCAATGTCTGAAACAATTAGGAGCCACCAGGCGTGCCTGATGCCGAAAGATCCACCGTTTGGGTTGTTCAGAGCGGCGCTAGAGCGACATCGTTTCAGACGTCGCTCTAGTCATGAGCCGAACTCAATGAAAATGATTGTATGTGTAATGCAAATAAGTAGTGACCCGAAGTGATATCCCACAATGCATACAAAACTTTTTGGCATGGAAATAAGGACTAGACGTCAGCTGGTCATACATCATAGGGTGCACTGTTCAATATACATTTGCCCAAAAATGTACAAAAAACAACAAAATTATCGATTTTGAGTGCAATTAAGTCAATGATGGGGTAGGCCTAATAGAAAAAACCAAAACAAATATGACTGCCACAATATGCCAGTCATGACAGTTGTGTATATACGATGACAAAAGTCAAGATCGAAGTAGGCCTACAAATATTAATGTCCATTTCCTCCTCGCAACCACCAAGTCGACAATTTTGAACAACGTAAACAACACTGCCCCAAATGTCTTCTACAGAGCTGTTGTTATGGCCGCATTGTTCATTTGTTTGTAGGCCTTGTTGTAGGACTACTCCAATGTATTAAGTCCGCCTGTCTGAAAACCAAAATCTGAATTGGGTCGACCTAGGGTCGATCCTAATCTATTTAGTTTGTTGCGACGCTGGCACGCCTGTCAGAAACGGGGTTGAGTCTTGTCAAACAGGTCAATTGAACTAATTTCACCTACATACATACATGTACATATGTAGTATATAAGGACCTTGTTTACTTTATTCCTCTTGAACATGAGAAATATTACCCGCACAGTGATAGAATAACGAAACACTCACAGTTGTCGAATACCAGTATGTTGTAGAATGTAACTGAATAGGCCTATACCAACAATTACAAAAACAAATCTTTGTTCATTCACATTTCTGAGAAAAAAAAAAGAAACCTGTCCAGAGCATAAGGCTTCACTGCCAGCATGTACATTGCACAATAATCCTGTGATATAAATGTATTGTGTAATACTACCAAAGAAACAAATAAGTGATAATTTCAGAATGAAGGTGCTCTGATCAACAGTTTGGAAGTGAACAGTTTGTAGTATGGGGCAATTATTGCAGTCCTTTCTGCAGTTATGACATAGTCAGTACATGGCATGCATGTACTGATATACCAGTGCATTGCAGTAATCATACCGTTTACCCAATTACATCACATAATTTCCACAATTTGTTTTCATCCACCATCAACAAATGGATGGAAAACATAAAATAAATATTGAATATTTCTGAAAAAGAAACTGTTGAGTAAGGTAGGTCTACGTTGAGTAGGTCTACGTACGTTCCAAACATTATTATAAAATTTAGCTTGGTTGAGGTGAGTCATAGGCCTACACTGTATGTGTTCAAATAAACTGACAACACCACCAACAAACTAATAGAAATGAAATGATCAATTATCTCTTGCTTTGTGGGTTAAATTGTTCATAATTCAAACTGTCCTACTGATAATACAATTGCTTCTTCGTAAATGGAATAAACATTGACATCCATCTTACACTGTAATTTCACTAAGTAAAATATGACAGCATTATTATCATGGTCTTCAGTTTACCATTCAGGGGATTATTGTGTTCAGGTCTAGTTTTTCTCTGGTGAATGATTCATCATATAATGGTCTTGTACAGTACAGTGAACCATATTCCTCAGTATATACCCATGTATTGCTTGTGTGTGGAGAGGTAGCACCAGAATATCAAATGTTTGGTTTCTACTTGATAAGCATCATAAACCTTCTCTGCTGATAGGTATGAGATGCTCAAAGAAATGTTGCTGAGAATGGACCATACATCATGCACATATGTGACATGGGGTCTGGGGCCTGCTTAGTTCCATTCACTTATACTCTGTAGCTTACTTTTTGCTGACATTGTTTTTGTTTGTTTGGCAGTTTCTTTGAGATATTTGAGATACATGTCACAATATTTTCCACTGATCACAAAAGTAATTTGGGTAAATTGTAAACACAGTAGTCTCCTTTGACAACAAAATAGAGCGTGTGACTTGATTCACTCTCAATGTTTACAAGGCCAGCAACGTTGTTTTGCTTCATCATGTACTGTGTATCAACCAATGAGTAGGTCCTACATCATCTGCAGGATGGATCTTTTACAAGTCCAATGTTTCACCAAACTGTTTCACTAAGAATAATTTCACAGTAATTTCACCCAAACACGATATTCCTTCGACACTGCTTCACATTTAGCACCCAATCATAAAATAGAAGAGAAATTGTACACTTTACTCTAAACAAATTGCTTTGTACATTTCCTAAATTACTGTCTACAGCAAAGCACCCTTTATGCAGGATTTTCCTAGTTTCTGGAACTTTGAACACTGTTTTTTACTCAGAAAAAGAGTGCTAAGACTTACCGTACCCATTTGTGTAGCGAGTCTGTAGTTCTGTTCCTGTGATCCATTAGATCGTTGTTTTGCTGATAGCGAACTGATGCCTTTAGGCCAACACCCAATTCCTATTTAAGAGATGAGAATTACATATATATTCATGTTACTAACCTCACATTTACCATTTGACTGATTCAGTTGTTTAACCCTAACCATCCTGCATACCACAGGTAACTAAACTACACATGATTATTCCTGTGGCAAGTGTGGTATCCTGAATACCACAATACACTGCAGTGCACATGGCAATAAAATCATAAAATTATTATTACAAGAGTTTTTTTTTCCAATTCCAGCTCTGTCCTATCTGGTAGTTATAGTACTGTCTCAATTTTTATGTGCATTTATTCAATGGACCTTGTGTATTTATCGTAAATTATAACCCAGTAAAGGGGTGGGAGTTAAACCTTTATAAACATATATACAGCCTATTCAGAAAAATATAACCTTATTTCCATGACTTTTACCACGTTTAAAGGTAGTATCATATTTTGGTTTTTATCAAAGAAATACAGATTCATGGGCAAAAATACCAAGACAGATACAGTATTCAGTAATAGGCATCTGTGAAAATTTCAGTCCCATACGTTGCCCATTTTTTCAGAAAACAGTGGAAAACAGCCACAGTATTTCTTATTAATTCTTTTCTCTTTTATTTTTGATCTTTTAAAAGATCAAAAAGATTTACTCTTTTCTGTATAAATACAGCATTTCAGGCGGAACAATTTTAACGGTATGTTTCTACAACCACCATCTTCATACCCTCCTGTAACTAGTAAATCTGTGAGCATTTCTGTTTTGGCTTCTTACCAAAGTATGATACTACCTTTAATATGTATGCATCATTTTACAATATTGAAAAAAAAAAGTCTCATTTATAATTGTGAGGATATTCTACTATGGATAGACGCCTGTCTACAAACGTCTAGCCAATGATGGTGGACTCGTCTACGGAAGAAATATCAAGGAAGAATTTTGTCAGAAACGTTGCTATGTGGTTTTCCCCTACAAATATATCCATGCAGTAGTGACATGCAACTTTGAAACATCCATGGGCTCGGTTCTTAGAAATTGTGCTGCAATGACTAAAACTGCACTACAAACATTACAAAGGCCTCTTGTCTTATTTGCTGGTGAGTGGCAACGCTATTTTTTAGCACTTCTTTAATTTGTGTAGGCCTAATTATATGTTTTTACTTTTTACACTCGCAATTTACATGTAACATGTTGTTTGTCGTATAGCAAATACAATGAATGTGGTATACATGTACGTATTATGTATAGGCCTACATCATGCATGTACTGTACATTTTGACAGTGTGTGCATACATGAAACATCGTGCAATTACGGCCTGCATGAATTTGCCCTATCAATGTTGCCACTGCAGCACAAATTTTAAGAACCAACTCAACCGAGCCCATGTTTTAGTGTTGCATGTCACTGTTCTTGCAGGGGACAGGCACATGATCATGTAGCAATGTTTCTGGCAAAATTCCTCATCGCTCGATAAGACTTTGTCCATAGCGAGTCCACCATCTTGTGCTATGCAATCAGGGATACGTACAAGGCATAGCATTATTACCAAGAGAGCTAGGGCACTTCAGCAAAGCATTGAATGGATACATCTTGGTCGATCTGCATGTAATTAATTAGTCTAGATTGCTATCGTTATGCGCGATAACCCGCCTACTAACTGCACGACTACTAACTTGACTTCAGAAACAACGTCTAAACGATTTCTGAAAATTTCCCCCAGAAAATGGGGGGAAATATAGCGTGCACGATATTGTTGAATAATTTGCGCTTCACACATGTGCACACATGCCACGGAATTTCAAAATAGCCAGGAAGGCCTACACGGCGTCCCTCTATTACTGGGCAAGGGTAACACACTATACGACTGACTTCTTCCTGTCATTTCTCTTTCTGTTTGACATTCGGGAATCTATGATTACAGGGGCTATATATAGGTGTTGCTAGGAAAATAATGCTCTTTACAAATCCAGTTGGCAGGTTAACGTAACTAATACCCAATTTGCTGTGAATTGATAGACATTACAGCCTCATACAAAGTCCCCCCAAGCTGACTGTTCGGCCATTTTCCAGCAGGTTACAGTAATTTTAAAGTTGTCGCTGTACAGCACAGCACGTGTAAACAGTGTAGTGCTACACCTGTCTCAGCGGACGGGACCATTATTATTTAGCGCGCGTTGAGCCAACGGGCACGCCCTGATTCGCTTCGATACACAGCATGCGTACACCGCCGGTCGACCTGTCTCAAGTCGCATTGTCCCACCGGTCAACTTGTCTGACATTCAAATAGATTTCACGCATAAGCAAGACTTTCGGTTAGCGAAGAATTAATTCTAGGGTAACCGTGATTATTTTCTGCTAACGGGATGTCGTATGCATTCTGCAGAAATTCCTTGCTTACTGTTACCAAAAAGAAAACTCTCCCGTGAAATATGCTAACAGTAACCTAAAAAAGTCTGCTACCGTAAGCAAAGAATTTTTGCTAACGGCAACGGATTCCATGAACAAAATTGGGCCCAGTACTTCAACATTGTGTAATTAATGTCCGACCCTCCTCCATGTACCTATTATGTACACGTACATTCTGTACAGTCGAATATTCTGTACAATCATGTATACATGTACGTACATGTAAGTACAGTAGGCCTACATACGTATGTAAGGCAGCAAGGGGAGTCAGGGGATAAGATACATGAATATGCATTGTTTGGCGTTATTATGCAGGCGAGTGTCATAAATTAGGCAAAGAAGGTGCGCGCGCATACGGTAAAAATTCAGAAATCGTCTAGACGTTGTTTCTGAAGTCAAGTTAGTAGTCGTGCACTCGTGCGTCGCTAGCGGATTGTCATGATACGCCCTCTCGTGGAGTGGCGGGTTATCGCACATTATAAGGATAACAACGTCTGGCAATCTAAACTAGTAATTCATGTGACACAGTGAACAGATAGAACTGACCAAGAGTAAGTGGTGGCGCCCTTTCCACCCTTGTGCATCCCACAACACCCAGCAGTCGCTATTTGCAATATGGTCTAATTGGTCATTCCGTCGGAACCGTCGCTGTTTTTGATGTTTTTATGTAGCATCTCTGATTGGCTAGACATTTTTTTTGGAAGGGCATCTACCGCGGTAATCTATTTTAGGAAAATCTTCGAAATTTGTACATTAAATATCTTGTAAATATTGTGAAATAATGCATTTAAGAAAATTAATATACGTGTAGGCTTCTAGGCCTACACGTGTGAAAATGTGAAATTTAATGCCTATTAAGTTCAATGTAGACTTGTACTATTCTGAATAGGCCCATGTCTTCCAGTAGCGGCTAAACTTCAAGACACCTTTGGTAAGTTTTGGGTAATTTTTTCTGCATAAAATGATCTTTCGATATTTTAAGTGGTTTTATATGACTCATTGATAAGTATATGTGTACCAATCAGATCCATATGTAGTCAGATTTTGTGGTTGGATTTTGGAAAGTGGAAAATTAAGGGAAAAATCGATTTCACAAGTTCCTCAAAAAAGTCTTTTCCCATGTTTGAATAATATCACAATTTGTCGTAACCCAGTCCCCATGTCAGACCTAGGGTTACGATCATCGCAACAACTGCCGCCATTACCAATATACACATACATGATGTACAGTACAGTACAGTACACGTGTTGAGCGTGTTAAAAACATTGGACACATCCTCACAGGTTTTCTTTAAAAACAATTAGTCACTTCGGACAAAGGGTTAAAGATTGCGCGCGCATGTTGAAAGATTGCGCTCAACAAATGTAAACAACGTTTAAAAACTCACCTCATCCTGTCATGTCCGCCTTGGTGTGCTCGCATCACACCTTTCCTTCAGCCAAATTCTTGTCCTAGAATCATCCCTAAAAGCTCTAATTCTCCAACAATCCTCTATCAGACTTGCAAAGGGAGTCGAAAAGTCAGACGAAATTTGGTTCCCACCAAAAGGAAGACGCAACTTTCATTAGAAATTAGTTCAGTGTGAAACTTTCAAACAATCAAAGTTCTTGGCAAAGCGGCATGCAGGTACTGAACACTTCTGCAGTCACGGTTCGAAATTCCAGAAGACTCACGAACATAATTTAATGCAGAAATATGCACGAAAGCACGAAATAATAAGGTATTTTGGGGTAAAAATATGATAAATTTGCTTCAAGAACTTGAAGAAGTTGCAATGTCTGAAAATGATAAACTTTTATTATTTGTCCGACTGAGGGCGCTATTGTCACTTTACGGTCCTCACCTCGTGAATGTTTGACCAATTAAAGGGCTCGTATCAACATTGGTAACAATCCAAAACAGAAAATGTTTACAGATTAACGTATAACTTACAGGGTATAAAGATTCGTAATATTACACAGCAGCAAACGAAATACGCATATGTCGTTGCTTCATTGCAACCAGAAATAGCTCTCGAAGTTAGAGACCTACTGTTACAACCCCCGGGCGAGCAGCCTTATGACACTTTGAAAGAAGAACTAATTAAACGTACTTCCGCCTCGGAGCAAAAGCGCTTACACCAACTGTTGATTGCTGAAGAGCTCGGCGACCGTAAGCCTTCCCAACTATTGCGCCGCATGCGTCAACTGCTAGGTGATCACACGCTAGAAGAGAGCTTTCTGAAACAGTTGTTTTTGCAGCGTCTACCCACAAACGCGCAACTCATTCTAGCGCCCACAAGTGATACAGCTTCTATCGATCAGCTAGCAACAGTGGCAGATAGAATTCTCGAAGTTACACCCGCGGTAAGCCCCGTTGCATCAGTCGCAGCAGCCAGTAGCATTACCGGTAGTAGTTCAACCGAAATGTCCGAACTACGTACCGTGTTAGAAAGCCTAACACAGCGCGTCGACTTACTAGCAAGCCAGATCCGCGGCAGAACACAAACTCGATCCAGACCTAGCAGCAATTACCGCAGAAGTCGTTCTAGAGACCGTAGTTCTCGGTCCCCAGTACCCTCAACTTCATCCCATGAAGGTGAACATTGCTGGTACCACTGGCGGTACGGCGATAATGCAAGAAAATGTAACCCGCCCTGCTCATATTCACGGCAGCAGGAAAACGCCAACGCCAACAATTAGACGCGGCGGAATTGTATGGCAAATCGCATGTAAGTCGTCGCATGAGCGTTGCAGACAAATCTACAGGCACAAAGTTTTTGGTTGATACCGGCGCCGATGTAAGTGTTTTCCCTGCTTCATCTTCTGATAAGAGAATACCTGAATTCACCCTCCAAGCGGCCAATAAAACACCAATCATGACTTTCGGCGAAAAATCCATGACGCTTAATTTGGGCTTAAGGCGAACCTTTCGATGGATTTTCATTTTAGCCGATGTTAGCCAACCTATATTAGGCGCAGATTTTCTGAACCACTTTGCATTGCTAGTAGACATTAAACACTGCAGGCTTGTCGACTCGACTACGTCATTATCAATTCCCGGTTTTCATTCATCAAACCCCACGCCTAGCCCGTCGTTTAGCATTGATGCTAGTAAATCGGAGTTCCATGCATTGTTAAGCCATTATCCCAATATAACAAAGCCTCGATACTCTGTAGCCAACGTTAAACACAATGTAACACACCACATTTGTACTAAAGGTCCACCTGTCAGTGCAAGACCGCGTCGCCTAGCGCCAGACCGCTTAAAAGTCGCTAAACAGGAATTTGACCATATGCTCGAACTGGGTATTATTCGGCCGTCTCAAAGTAGTTGGGCTTCCCCATTGCACATGGTGCCGAAAAAGACTGGCGATTGGAGACCTTGCGGCGATTACCGCGCTCTCAACAGTCACACCATTCCCGACCAGTATCCGATTCCACATATTCATGATTTCACCTTATCATTGAATGGAAAAACGATTTTCTCCAAAATCGACCTGGTTAAAGCATATTATCAGATTCCAGTTGAGCCTAGCGATATTCCAAAGACGGCTATAACTACACCATTTGGATTGTTTGAGTTCGTAAAAATGCCATTCGGTCTTCGGAATGCCGCTCAGACATTTCAAAGATTCATAGACGAAGTACTACGCGGACTGCCTTTTGTTTATGCCTACTTAGATGACCTGCTCATTGCCAGTAATTCCCCAGAAGAACATCTTAAACACCTTCAAATACTGTTCCAGAGACTAGATGATTTTGGAGTAGTTATCAACCCAACTAAGTGTGTTTTCGGAGTCACAAGTGTTGAATTTCTGGGGCACTGCGTAAGCGCAGACGGCATCACCCCCCTACCAAACAAAGTTAAGGCCATTAAGGACTTTCCAGTTCCAAATTCATTGCGACAGCTACGAAGATATTTGGGATTGATCAATTTCTACCGGCGATTTATTCCATCCTGCGCTAGTATCGTACAACCACTAACCGATATTTTGAAAGGTAAAGATCAGAAGAAAGTCATACAGTTTTCAGACCTCGAGCTCAAAGCCTTTGAAGAAAGCAAATCAGCACTAATCAATGTTACAATGTTGTTTCACCCGTGCCCCAACGCACAACTTTGTCTTACGACAGACGCATCTAATGCGGCAGTAGGTGGCGTGCTCCATCAATTTGTAAACTCCAATTGGCAACCTCTTGCATTCTTCTCAAAAAGACTCCAGCCCGCCGAGACTAGATACAGTGCTTTTGGCAAGGAACTGTTGGCAGTCTATTTAAGCATTCGCCATTTCCGACACATGCTAGAAGGCCAAAACTTCTCTGTTTTCACAGACCACAAACCGTTGACACACGCATTCAATGCCAACCTTGACAAATATTCACCGCGCGAAATCAGACATCTCGACTATATTTCCCAATATACCACTAACTTGTGTTATGTTAAGGGAAAGGATAATGTAGTTGCAGATACCCTGTCGCGCAGCTCCATCGATGCTTTTAATGTACCAGCCTCTAAGATAGATTTCGATGAGATCGCTGATGAACAAGAAGGTGACATTGAGTTAGAAAATCTAAAGAAATCACCATCACTCAAATTCCAAAAACTGCCATCTCACACATCAGACAAAACAATCACTTGTGACGTCTCTACCGGCATAGCTAGACCGTATGTCCCACTCAAATTCCGTAGGAAGGTTTTTGACACTCTGCATTCATTATCTCACCCCGGTGTCCGTGCTACCCAACAACTTATCACTAAAAGATTCGTATGGTCCGGCATTAACCGAGATGTGAGGAATTGGGCTAGAACATGCTTAGCGTGCCAACGATCCAAAATTCACCGCCACACTAAGTCTCAACTGTCAACCTTTAAAGAAACCGACTCACGTTTTAGCCATGTACACATTGACATCGTTGGTCCCTTACAACCATCCAATGGCTGTGCTTACATGTTAACAATCATTGACAGATTCACACGCTGGCCTGAAGCAATCCCAATTCCTAACATCGAAGCAGAAACAATTGCAAAAACCTTTGTAGCTAGATGGATTTCCATGTTTGGTGTTCCTACCTGTATAACAACTGACAGGGGTGCACAATTTGAGTCTCGACTTTTCAAGCAACTAGGTCAAATACTAGGTGCCCACAGGATCAGAACCACTGCCTATCACCCAATCGCAAATGGAATGGTCGAACGCTTCCATAGACAATTAAAAGGAGCAATTAAAGCATGTGACAATTCTAACCATTGGGCCGAGATGTTACCACTCATCTTGTTAGGCATTCGTTCAACTCCTAAGGCCGACTTCAACAGCAGTTCAGCTGAAATGGTTTTCGGCAAAAGCCTCACCCTCCCTGGTGAACTAATCACTCATTCCACCAGTGACGAAGTCCCTGATTCTGCCAACTTTGTAGACAGACTCAAAGAACAGATGGCAAAGCTTCAACCATTCGTCACGAGACCAGCTAAAATAGCAACCTATAAGGATAAAAACCTAGATACATGCTCTTACGTATGGGTTAGAGTAGACTCTGTGAGAAAATCTCTTCAACCACCGTACAAAGGTCCATTCAAAGTGTTGAAACGTTCCAACAAATACTTCGTCATCGATATTAATGGTAAACACGAAACGGTGAGCACCGACAGGCTCAAGGTTGCATATATCGAAGAAGATTTCCTCCCGCAGAAACAGAAATAAAATTAGATTGTGCGCTGATCCCGAGCTGCTGCACACACAGAATACCTCTGTCTTTGATTATTTTTTATTTCCGTTTTAAAAGTCTATATCTGGACTTCCACACCGCTATCTGGAGTGGATGATCATCGTAGACTACAATGACCTGTTCGATGATGTAGTTTTGGCAAAGGACAGAGAGTTTTCAAGGGTTTTTGCGTATTTTTCTCGTGTTGTCAAACCCTACTTTGCATTGGCTTGGAACTGTTGCTGTACTACTACACTGTGATGTATGTCTTTTGCTGCTCGTCCAAGCGGTAGAAAACATCATTATTGCTATTACGTCGGACCCTCTTTGACTCATTGTCGTCTTAAGCGATGCCTCAGATCCACTACAATACTGCCTTTCTTCATTCCCTGCGTTTCACAAAGGCTGCAGGTAATCGCCACCACTGCCTTCCTAATTCAACATGGCTGTCACTCTCCGAGCTTGGCATAGGAAGAGCAACACGACGTGGTTGCCGTGCTGGTACTCACAAAAGGCGCACGGTTCCCTCAATCATCACTGAGCACCGGGAGATCTGCCAGGATAACAATCGGCGTGCCACTCACTCCAATTTGACTCCAATTCCAATCAATCACAACCAACAGAGGAGTCTGACTGAGGTCACAATTCAACAAGTGAAATCGAATCTTGCGACCCTTAAAACAACATTAGCTTCATGGAATGCCTGCTCAATTAATAATAAGACTGATTCAGTCTGTGACTTTGTGTCTGACAATGGCATTGACATTCTAGCCATTCAGGAAACTTGGCTAACTGGTACTGACCGTGACAACTGCACCCTGGCAGATATTAAGCAATCACTTCCTAATTATGACGTCGTGCATAATCCCAGACGATCGCGGCGAGGTGGAGGTGTTTGCTTTATTCTGAAACGGGGATACACCACACGCATAAATAAACCCAGCCTCTTCAAGTCATTTGAATATATGGACTTGGCAGTCTCAAGGAAGTCATCAAGCCTTCGGATGTTTAACATCTATCGTCCGCCTTCATCAACCAAAAATGGAGCCTCCCCGACCATGTTCTTCCAGGAATTCTCCACATTACTGGAATCAACCGTTCCCATTCCTGGTCAGATTATACTGGTGGGTGACTTTAACTTCCACATGAATGTTTCAGAAGATCGCCATGCCACCAACCTCCTCCAACTCACTGAAAGTGCTGGATTTCAGCAGCATGTAACGGGATCAACTCATCGCTCAGGTCATATGCTTGATCTAGTGTTTTCTCGTAAAGTATCGACTATGATAACTGACGTGAGCCTCATACACGGTCTTCCATCTGATCACTATGCACTGAAGTGCTTGCTCAATCTACGTCGTCCGCCTGCTGTTAGAAGGAGGGTGCGATACCGGAAGCTTCGTCAAATTAACTTGGGCAACTTCAAAGCTGATATCAAGTCTTCTCTGCGGTCTGCTGAGCCTGCGTCAGATCTTGTCAAGCTCACAGAAACATTTGACTCCACCCTGCGAGGTCTGCTTGATAAACACGCCCCCTTTGTGACCAACACCATCACTGTTAGGCCGAACTGTCCGTGGTTCTCCGACGAGCTCCGTAGCCTTAAACAAAGGAAACGTCGTGCTGAGCGTCGATACAAGCAATCTGGCTTGGTTGTGGACGGCCAAATCTACCGTGAGCACTGCAAGGCTTACAAAGAGTGCCTAAAGTCATCCAAACGCGATTACCACAACGTCCGGATTACAACGAGTGGAAACCGGGAGCTATTCAAGATCGTTGACTCCCTGAGCAATCCCGATACATCCCGGTGTCTACCAGCTCATGAGAGTTCACAGGCTCTTGCTAAAGACTTTGGTGAATTCTTCGTGGACAAAGTTCGCACTATTCGCAGTACGCTTGATACGACCTCATGCACACGACCATCAGTGTTGCCTGACCGGCAGTGCATCAGTTCATTCTCCCAGTTCGAGGTGGTGTCGGAGCACGAAGTTCGAAAGCTGATCATGAATTCACCTTCGAAGAGTTGTTCGTTGGATCCCATTCCAACTACACTCCTGAAAAAATGCGTCGATCCTCTGCTCCCGATCGTAACTGAGATAATCAACCTATCCCTCTCCTCCGGAGCTGTTCCGCGAAGTTTTAAATCTGCTCGCGTTGTTCCTCTGATTAAGAAGCCCAAGCTCGACAAAAACATATTGAGTAACTATCGGCCAGTGTCACTCCTTAGTTTCATCTCTAAGCTACTGGAGAGATGCTGTATGGAGCAGTTGAAGGACTACCTCACGTTGAACAATCTGTACACCACCGCTCAGTCTGCATATCGGTCCCATCACTCCACCGAGACCGCCTTGCTTCGAGTCCAGAATGACGTTCTCTGTGCCATTGATAAACATCAGGAAGCAGTTCTTATTCTATTGGACTTCAGCTCAGCATTTGACACGATCGACCACGCCATTCTACTTGACCGTCTCGAGCATCGATATGGTTTGACGGGGACGGCTCTGCAGTGGATCCGGTCGTACCTTAGCGATCGCTCACAATGTGTGGTTATTGGTGACACCGAATCTGCTTCACATCCCATGCCATGGGGTGTACCACAGGGTTCAGTATGTGGTGCACCTATGTTCACCCTTTATACTGCGCCGCTCAGTGACATCATGACAGAACATAACATCAATCATGTCATGTACGCCGATGATACGCAGATTTATCTGATGTTCAAGCCATCTGACGCCACTGGAGCCATCCACCGCTTGGAGGAGTGTGTAGCCAATATTAAGGCATGGGCTGTTACCAACAAGTTGAAGTTTAATGACCAAAAAACCGAAATTATTCACTTCAGCTCTCGCTTTGTCAACTCCAGGAGTCTTCCACCAATTATGATCGGTGAAACCTCAATCGACTTCTGCGATGCGGCACGCAACCTCGGTGTTGTCTTCGACAGCGAGATGCGCATGAGGACCCACATCGGGAATATCTGTCGGATGGGATGGGCTTTCATCTACAAGATCGGCAAGATACGGAGCTATCTGGATAAATCATCAACAGAGAAATTGGTCCATGCATTCATTACATCAAGAATTGATGGTTGTAATAGCCTACTCATTGGTCTCCCAGCCGATGACATCCAGAGACTGCAACGTCTACAAAACGCTGCAGCCAGATTGGTATGTCGCTGTAAGCGAAATGATCACATAACCCCAATCCTGCAATCACTTCATTGGCTTCCCGTGTCACAGCGAATTGTCTACAAAACACTCTTGCTCACATTCAAAGCAGTGCATGGAATGGCACCATCGTATCTGCAGGATCTGGTTCACCGGTACCATCCTACTCGTCGATTGCGGTCATCATCCCTTAACCTGTTGCAAGTACCCTCTACACCTCCAAGGACTTGTGCGTACGGTGGTAGAGCTTTCAGTGTGATTGCTCCATCACTCTGGAACAATCTGTCATCTTACGTCAGGGATTCGACGACACTTGAGCAGTTCAAGAGGCGACTAAAGACCCACCTTTTTAAACAGTACTTCTTAACGTAGAGTATACCCATAATCTTGACACATTTGACACATGTATATAGTTTCTTAGTATGTTTCCCAGTATGGTTTTTTACATATTAATGTTAGCATATCTACCTGTACGTTTTAATTTTTAACTGCCTTCTTGTTTTTGTTTTTGTTTTTAATTATGTCTCCCTGTAAAGTTTTTCGAATTTGCCTAATAATGTTTTTAGCATGTTTTACTGTATTATTTAATTAATAGGTACTGATGATGCATTTTTTGTTAGTTAGAAACAGATAGCGTATAATGAATGTATTTTTAATATCTTGTATATTTCTACTGGTTTAATCTCTTTGATAATGTTAATTCGTTATGTAGTATATGGTGTAGAATAATCTATTTTTATTTGCTTTCTTAGATACCTGTTTAAGCGCCTTGAGGTGAAATTCTATTCGCGATTGTCTGCGCTCTATAAATTCCTTTTATTATTATTATTATTTATTATTAAAGATGGTGCTGGTAGAAACATGCTGTGAACACGTTTCTGCCTGAAATGCTCTATTTATCCAGAAAAGAGTAAAACCAAACACCAAAATATGTCCAAAACATATTTTGATCATGGTACCAATTTTGTATTGCCTTTAAACAGTTAACGCCATATTCCTACACAGTGGTATGTGTGCAGCTTGTTAATGTGTATCAGGTTGGTGTAAACTTAAAATCTGCCCACCTCTAAATTTGTCCGCCCAGATACGTGGGTAAATCGTTTTAACATTTGGGAGACAGATTTAACCTTTACATCGGAATTACCCACCACATAGGCTAGTTTCTCGTCCAAAACATTAAATATTATACCATTCAAGACACAATTCAAAGCCCCGACGAAGACGCAGTAGGGTCATAAATTTGGCCTACACCAATTTGAGTATTCAAGTGAGCACCATATAGAGCCTGTATTACAAATCCTTACGCGCTTTAGCAATGAGCCCATATGTACGTACATTACACGAAGTCTGGGAACTACGACGCATGTCACAGGCTAGGCTTTGGTTAACATCGATGACTGTTTCATGCCACCGTTAACTCAAATGCCATGTCGGTCCACGTGTTTGCCTATAAGTGTAACATAAAACAGTCTTTGATATAATTTGGCAAAGTTGTGACATTGTGTCAAGTTCCCAGTCTCCGTGTAATAACATTGTACGTGAACTCATTGCTAAAGCGCATGGGAATCTTTGCAGTGTACAAACGTATAGAGATTGAGTCTTCAACAACTTGATGCATGTTCAATATGTTGACAGGAGACAAATTTGTCGAAATTGCAGTCCAGAAAATAATCGTAAGTACCACTAAAGTACCACGTGTTCGTCTTTGACATCATGTAGAAGCCGGCAGGTGCTTTCATGGAATCATTTGACTTGATTTCAGGCATTTTTGAGGCGATCTGTTTTACAATTTTGACATCATATTCATAAGTTATAGGCAGTGGATATTTTGCCGGCGACGGCAAAAGTTCCGAAACGCTATTTTGCCGGTAAGTGTTTTCTGATTGGCTGGTAATGACGTCATCTCCTACTGGCGCGCGCACCTCAGCTCAGATAATCATGGCGTCGACGACGAGCGTGTTACATGTCGGCGACAAATTTTCTAGTTTCGAAGATGTTGAACGTGCTATTTCCAACTTCGAGAGGCAGCAAAAAATAAGCTACTGGAAACAGAGACACCCGCACGCTGGCTGCAGCTGCCAAACGAAGTAACGTCAAGGGCAACAAAGCGCTTGTTTAGTTTGAGTTGAAATATGCTTGCGTTAAAGGCAGCAAAAAGTACCGCTCCAGGCGAACGGGCCAGAGACCAAATCAGCGGTGAGTTTGATACAGCTCCCGAATACGTCACAGGTAGTGACCAATCAGAAAACACTTACCGGCAAAATTAATAGCGTTTCGGAACTTTTGCCGTCGCCGGCAAAATTAAATATCCACTGCCTAAGTTAAACCTTATAGTTTATATTATCATGTATGTCAACATTGTAAACAATGAGAAATAGGGCTACAGCTATTACTGCATTATGGGATCGATGAAGTAAAAAATTGTTGGAATCTGTAAGCAAGATTTCGGTTAGCAAAGAATTTCCTTGGGGTATTGTACATGTGTACATATGTACAATGCACATGCACATGTGTATGCACATGTCTGATTTCATTGGGACATCGGGAGTACACCGCGAATCCCGACGGCCGGTTTTCAAACAAACCAAAACAAAACAAAACACCGAGATGACTCAGAACTATAATTTTGACATCAAATTTTTTTACAACATTTAATGGAAAGAAATGTTTGTATAAAACAAGATTATCAAGTATATTTGAGTGAGGTTTAAAGAGGAAACAAAAAAGGCTGTTTTGGTTTACGGTCACTCTATAAAACTTCAGTTTTTAATTTTTGCCTTGGTGCCCTACAGCTAAAGAGTATTTGGCCTTCGTGCCCTTCCCAATGGCCTTCGTGCCCCCAAAAGTTGAAAATTACCAAGGCCATTTGGCCTTGCCCTCACCAAACCTTATTTCCAGCCCTGTACATGAGCAGGACATAAGACCACACTTTGTTTGTCCGGTTCACAGACGGTGGTCGGCGGGTCAGAATCAATTGGATATGGCTGGAAATTACTCGCCGTGTTCGGAAGCATCCACGGCCAGTTCCCATATAGAATCATGTGTAATATTAAGCCACAGCCAACTAATTCAGACACGAATGACATCATCTGATAAAAGTGCCCAGATTAAGTACATGGAGGCCGAGACCATTCCTAATCACCGAACATTTCTAATTCTACCTTAAATCAACCCCACCCACCAAAACACTTTAAAATTACACGGTAGCAGAATTCCTGCCGGTCAAGTAAGTTTGGAAATTGTTTTGTCTAAAATAAAAAACTTCTTTATTTTGCAGACACTCAGGTCTACAGCGATTTGCGTGGTGACCAGAAACTGGAGATTTTTGTTTTTTGGCCTAAGCTGTGGTGGCTTGTTGAGAAAAGATTATTGAAAGCTCTGTTGAATTTATATATATAGTTCCTATAATTTCCCATCTGTTGATATTCTGTAAATATTATCATTTCATTTCTTACTTTTTTTCTTTCCTGTTTCCATCACAACCACAGACTGAAGATGGATATAGATGATTCCGTTGATACTCCATCTCAAAGGTTTAGTCACCTTGAAGGTTCCATTCTTTGGGCGGAAGACTCTATACAAGACAGATCTGTGGAGATACCAAGCCTCTTCAATACATAGCAATAAGATAAGATAAGATTAAGATAAGATTAATTTATTCAGCCAATGATTACATACAAAATACAATCATAGGAATTTGTAAAGTTGGACTCGCATAAAAGACAAATTCAATATAAAATATTTACAAGAAGATACAAACAATTACAATACGAGAACAATTTTAAAACACATGATAAAACAATTAAACATTACAACTGTCGGTAAAAACAACCCTTAATCCTAAAAACCTTAAAAGTCCCCATTGTTAAAAACCCGCACAGCCGATGGTACAAAACTATCTCTGAATCGGTTCGTTTTAGCACCTATCGATCTCATCCTTCTTCCTGAAGGCATCATGTGCAAGAACTCATTCATTGGGTGGTGCTCATCCTTAACAATGTTTCCAACACGCTTATCCATTCTTTTACCATAAATTGTCTTCATGTCATCCATCTTAACTCCGATTATGCGTGACGCGTTTTTAGCCACCCGATTCAGTTTATCAATTTCACACCTAGGAGTGACATTGAACCAGACAATAATAGAGCTAGTCAAGCACGATTCAATTATGCATCTATACAAATTTATCAAAATATGACTGCTCACACCAAATAATTTCAGTCTACGTAAAAAATACAAGCGTTGTTGGGCCTTTTTCAAATTTTCAGATACTTGATGTGTCCAAGACAGGGTATTCGATATGAATGTGCCAAGAAATTTAAAACATTCTATGATTTCCACACATCTTCCGTTAATGACAATTGGATCAATTTTACTTTTGTTTTTGCGAAAGTCAATAACCATTTCCTTAGTTTTGTCAGCGTTCAAGACGAGATTGTTTGATTCTGACCATTCTACAAGCGAAGCTACTTGACGTCGATATCCAGATTCATCACCATTGCAAATTAAACCACTTAGGGTGGTATCATCTGCAAATTTTACCAACACACTAGATGGATCCCCCACTTTGCAATCATGTATAAATAAACTAAACAACAGAGGAGAAAGCCCACAGCCCTGCGGTGTTCCAATACTCAGAACGATTGATTCTGAGAGCCTTGAACCGATTCTAACAATTTGTCTACGTTCCGTTAAAAAATCCAAAACCCATTTGCATAATGATTCTGGTAGATTAAGACTAATCAGCTTCTGATAGAGCTTTGATGGAATTATGGTATTAAAAGCAGATGAGTAGTCAATGAATAAAATACGAGCGTATTTTGATGAAGCTAGTCTCCCGGGTTCAAGGGGATTCAAGACAAAATGCAAACAGTAATTCACAGCATCTTCAACACATCGATTTTTCCGATAGGCAAATTGATACGGGTCCAAATCACATGGCAATTTAGTTTTCATAAAATTCATCACTAAACGTTCAAAACATTTCGCAATCTGTGATGTTAAGGCCACAGGCCTATAGTCATTCAGGGAGCTGATCAGTTTCTTTTTCGGTACTGGAACAATGATCGAGTTCTTGAAAGACTCTGGCAGTTTGGCTATGCTGAGTGACCAGTTGAAGATGACGGCAAAAACATTGGCGAGTTGGCGCGAACAGCTACGTAGGAGGCGTGGCGTGATCTGGTCTGGCCCCGCAGCTTTCCGCACGTTCAGGCCTGAAAGGACTCGCACAACATCTTCCGGCTGTATGGTAAATGGTGGCTCTTGCTCTGTAACGTCATCTGCCATCACTGCGCTCGGTGACCCAGACTCGCACTCACTGAAGCGAGCATAGAACTTGTTTAGGCGATCGGGCAGTGAAATGTCGTCAGGGTCTATCAATGGCGCACTTTTCTTGTAGTTGGTAATGTTCTGGACACCTGCCCAGAGATGGTGAGTGCTGTTGCTATTCAAGTTGTCCTCTAGAAGCTGACGGAATTTACGTTTAGCAGAGCTGATGCTCTTTTCCAAGTCATACTTTGCCCTTTTATAGGCAGCTGGGTCAACGGATTTCTGTTTGTAGGCGGTGTCTTTTGCTCGTACTTTAGCTCGAATGCTATTATCGAACCAAGGTTTCGAATTCGGATATTGTGTAATAGTCTTTGTTGGTAGACATAGTTCTTCACAGAACTTTATGTACCCTGTGACTGTGTCGGCGTACTCGTCCAGATCAGCTGCGCTATCCTTAAAAACGTCCCAATCTGTGGCATCAAAACAACCGCGTAGCTTATCAACATTCAACTCGGACCAAAGGCGAATTGTTTTTGTCACCGGTTTGGAGCGCTTAAGTTGTTGCTTGTAAGTTGGCACAAGTAGAACCATCGAATGGTCTGAATTCCCAAGATGTGGGCGTTCAATAGATTTGAACGCCCCCTTGTACTGACAATACAAGTGATCCAGAGTTTTTGTTCCACGGGTGGGGCAAGTCACTTGTTGATAATACTTCAGTTGTTGTTTGCGAAGATTAGCCTGATTAAAATCGCCTCCAACAATAGTCAGCGCATCTGGATAGGCAGATTCAGAATGGGAAATTACGGTACTGAGATCCTTGATGGCTGTATTTACGTTAGCTCGTGGATGTATGTATACAGCAGTCATGATCACACAGCTAAATTCACGGGGCAAGTAATATGGTCGACATCTAACAGTAATTTGCTCAAGATCAGGTACGCTGCTAGAGGACAAGATCTTAACATCTCTACACCATGAATTGTTGATCAAGAAGCAAACACCGCCCCCTTGATTCTTTCCCGTAATGTCCGGCGATCGATCCTGTCTGTAGATACTAAATCCAGGGGGTTCCATTGCTGTATTAGGGTGAGACTTATTTAACCAAGTTTCGCTGAAAATAAATCCACAGCAGTCTGAAAAATCTTTCTGAGTAGTAGTTCGAATTATCAGTTCATCCATCTTATTGTAGAGACGCTGCACGTTTGAAAGAATCAGCTTTGGAACTGCAGGGCGCATACAGCGTTGTCTGGATTTGACCAATAGTCCACCTCGCTTACCTCTCTTCCTTCGTCGACATGGTTTTGTATGGGGTTGTGATCCGCCATCTTTGATTCTCTCACTCACCAGAACAGTCCGTGAAATCTCATCCAAATCCTCAAATGTCAGCTGACATATTAATCCACGGTTAGCATTTCGAATATCTAGGAGTTCTTCCCTATCATACTGATATATTGACAACACACAACTGTTAAGAATAACAACACATAGAAGGAAAAAAATCAGAGCGCGAGCCAACACGTCGCCATTGATCGGCGCCATAGTTGCAATATATTTGATGATGACACTAAGAGACTTGATTCATCTCCACCTGCTATTGAAGACTACTCAACACCAGTGGTAACTTGAATCTATATTCTCTTAGGAAAGAAACTTTAATACTGGTCAGGGATTGGCCACTGAAAAGCCTGGCCAAGCCCTGGCCTTCAGGCCTAAAATCCTTCTCTTGTCAGCCCTGAACCTCACTACAAAGCCTGGCTTTTTGATTCTGTCCATGATCAGTGTGCACTCAGTCTTTTAGTTCATTAATAGTGCAAACTATGATGCAGGAAAAAGCAGGGACTTTGATAGTTCAAGTCTATGGATTATAGAAGCCAAAGACCCTAGGCAAAGTGCAGACCTGGCCTGGCTTTTCAGTGGCTTGGCCCAACCAGTATTAAAGTTTCTCTCCCTAAAAATACCTTGTAACCTAAAGCATGGCCAATATTTTAATGCATCAATGCAACAAACGTCCTATGTGAAAGGGCCATTACCTACCTCTACATTATTTTGAATATATTTACATATTATTAACTGTAACTTGTAAGGCATCTTCACCCATTGCATGGAACTTGACAGACAACATATTTCCATGATGGAAATCTAAACCAAATTGTAATGTGAACATGCACCTTTAAGCACTGATGCAAAGATTTGTTTGACAAGGCTGATAACATTTGATTCTTCAATACCTTCTTTCAATCATGTAAAGGATGGAGTAACTAGAAGGAGTGCAGCAGGTGGCAACAGGTGTGATGTAGAGCAGATACCTGGACTAGATTATACACAGCCAGCCTTCCAGCTAGAGATAGCTGCAGCTGATGATAGGAGCTTAGTCACCTTCTACTACCAGGTTGGTACTTTTCCTGGAGGGAGTAACATCATCTTCAAGACCGAGTTTGCTGGACCATCAGCCATCATTTCACAGGTGCTACTTTATAGTGCTGTGCTTTTTATTCGGATATAGAGTAACCCACACGGATTAAACGTTTCCGTTTACTAATTTGCCAAAAGGATTAACCGAAACCAACACCAAAAAAATATGGACTCACCGTGGCTTACGATTGGCTCACGCAAAAAAATTTACAGTCAGTTATTTTGTCCATTTCGCCAAGTAGAAACACACTGTTCATATATTTTAATCTAAAAAACATCGTAAAATTACTATAAAAATAAACCTTCCGAGCGCGATTGGTATAATGTACAACTACAACTTAAAAGCATGGTTTTTCATTTAGCAAGGCACCCTTCCGCCTACGGAAAAACATCATACACAATGAATTGCAAAATACCCCTGTGTCAGGATACCAAACCCCATCGGTTTACGCTACAAACTGCACTACGTGTACTGGGTGTATGTGTATGGGACAAGACAGGTTTGCGCTTACTTTCCTGCGCTTCATAACATGGGATGAAGCGATTTCCCGACTCATATATGGTTATTAATATTAGAGTAGAAGAAAAGCCTTGCTACAAGTTTCCCCCAAAGGCACAAGTTTTCAACAACTTCGTTCGTGAAGGCCTATAAACTCCCATGCCGTACGTGTAAACAGAGTGTAAACTTCACGCACGGTCATTGCCTTGGTGCCCCTGGTCATTGCTTTGGTGCTCCTGGTCATTGCCTTGGTGCTCCTGGTCATTGCCTTGGTGCCCCTGGTCATTGCTTTGGTGCTCCTGGTCATTGCCTTGGTGCTCCTGGTCATTGCCTTGGTGCCCCTGGTCATTGCCTTGGTGCCCCTGGTCATTGCCTTGGTGCACTGGTCATTGCCTTGGTGCACTGGTCATTGCCTTGGTGCCCCCTGGTCATTGCCTTGGTGCCCCTGGTCATTGCCTTGGTGCACTGGTCATTGCCTTGGTGCACTGGTCATTGCCTTGGTGCCCCTGGTCATTGCCTTGGTGCTCCTGGTCATTGCCTTGGTGCCCCTGGTCATTGCTTTGGTGCTCCTGGTCATTGCTTTGGTGCCCCTGGTCATTGCCTTGGTGCCCCTGGTCATTGCCTTGGTGCCCCTGGTCCTGGTCATTGCTTTGGTGCTCCTGGTCATTGCTTTGGTGCTCCTGGTCATTGCTTTGGTGCCCCTGGTCATTGCCTTGGTGCCCCTGGTCATTGCCTTGGTGCTCCTGGTCATTGCGTTGGTGCCCCTGGTCATTGCCTTGGTGCCCCTGATCATTGCCTTGGTGCTCCTGGTCATTGCTTTGGTGCCCCTGGTCATTGCCTTGGTGCCCCTGGTCATTGCCTTGGTGCCCCTGTTCATTACCTTGGTGCCCACTGGTCATTGCCTTGGTGCCCCTGGTCATTGCCTTGGTTGCCCCCTGGTCATTGCCTTGCTGCCCCTGGTCATTGCCTTGGTGCCCCTGCTCATTGCCTTGGTACCCATAGTCTTGGGTAATGTTGAAGCGCTTTTTGTGACATTTCTTTTCAGTTTTTCTCTCTTAATTGTTTTGTCAGATATATCATGGATGGTCCTGGTTCTATAACAGTATTCATTGGCCATGAGGAGTTAGTGTATACACTCTATACACAGAGTAATACATTCATGGCAGGTAGGTAGCTTACTAGGGGCCTTTCTCAAAGCTCGGCTCCGACTCAGGCTCCATTTCGTGAATCCATTTTATAAGTATGAGTATCAAAATAGAGACTTTTGGCTGTGGAATTTACTGTGTTTTGACCAAACTAACCTGCTTATCTGAATGTTATTGATTTCTAGGATTGCAGTGAGGTGGATCACTAGTGCTAGGCTTACTGGATGCTGATAGAGTTCATGAGGAATTTACTGTGTCTTGACCAAACTAACCTTCTTACCTGATTGTTATTAATTTCTAGGATTGCAGTGAAGTGGATCACTAGTGCTAGGCTTACTGGATGCTGATAGAGTTCATGAGGAATTTACTGTGTCTTGACCAAACTAACCTGCTTATCTGAATGTTATTGATTTCTAGGATTGCAGTGAGGTTGATGACTAGTGCTAGGCTTACTGGATGCTGATAGAGTTCATAAGGAATTTACTGTGTCTTGACCAAACTAACCTGCTTACCTGATTGTTATTGATTTTCTAGGATTGCAGTGAGGTGGATCACTAGTGCTAGGCTGACTGGATGCTGATAGAGTTCATGAGGAATTTACTGTGTCTTGACCAAACTAACCTGCTAACCTGATTGTTATTGATTTCTAGGATTGCAGTGAGGTGGATCACTAGTGCTAGGCTTACTGGATGCTGATAGAGTTCATGAGGAATTTACTGTGTCTTGACCAAACTAACCTGCTAACCTGATTGTTATTGATTTCTAGCATTGCAGTGAGGTGGATCACTAGTGCTAGGCTTACTGGATGCTGATAGAGTTCATGAGGAATTTACTGTGTCTTGACCAAACTAACCTTCTTACCTGATTAGTATTGATTTCTAGGATTGCAGTGAGGTGGATCACTAGTGCTAGGCTTACTGGATGCTGATAGAGTTCATGAGGAATTTACTGTGTCTTGACCAAACTAACCTGCTAACCTGATTGTTATTGATTTCTAGGATTGCAGTGAGGTGGATCACTAGTGCTAGGCTTACTGGATGCTGATAGAGTTCATGAGGAATTTACTGTGTCTTGACCAAACTAACCTGCTAACCTGATTGTTATTGATTTCTAGGATTGCAGTGAGGTGGATCACTAGTGCTAGGCTTACTGGATGCTGATAGAGTTCATGAGGAATTTACTGTGTCTTGACCAAACTAACCTGCTTACCTGATTGTTATTGATTTCTAGGATTGAAGTGAGGTGGATCACTAGTGCTAGGCTTACTGGATGCTGATAGAGTTCATGAGGAATTTACATGCTGCTCCTGAGTACATGCCATATCACCTATCCCTTATACACCATCCAGTACACATCCAGACTGCCAGGTTTGTAGTCAAAGTTTTTCTCTTTGTGTTTGCTGTTATATAGAAATACACTCTCAAATGAATGAGAAATTGTCACTTGTAACTGTCCATTATCACTTTGATATTTGAATGTAGGAATTAACAGTCTTGTAAAACTTCAAATTCTTGATTTTGTTTCCTTACTTGCACGAATGGACAAAGAAGCAGATTGATTATCAAACAGATCATATCGTTACTTGCATTATCCTAAATAGATTTGACTGTTTTGAAAAGATCAGTACATCAGTGTAAAATTAGTAATAAATTCTTGCAAATTGATTGAGTCTAATTACTAAGTGAGCCTAATTACTCAGTACATGTATGTCACTATGCCAATCTGCACTCAACTGTAATGTTCTTTATTCATGTAGGATACAGTTTGTGTATGAGCCACAGTTCTACATCGCTAGTCTTAGACAGACTGAGCTACAGGACCCAATGTTGATTAACATTAGTCTCAACACACCAGGCAACTGAACAGAGACCAAACCCAGACTTATCTACTGGAATAACAGTAAGAATTCTTCATTCATATTAGTGGTTTGATGCAAGCAGGAACTTTTTCAAAAGCTACAAGGTTTTATAGACTTTGAGAAAGATCCTGCTAGTCAAGTTATAATTCTGCACCTGTTACCTACATATGGAACTTGAACACTGACACAGGTGTCAAGGACTGTAGCAGTCACAGACATTTAAACTAGAGGGAGACAGACACTCACTTGAGTGGTAACTCCTGACTAAATATATGATCACTATAGAGGGAGACAGACACTCACTTGAGTGGTAACTCTTGACTAAACATATGATCACTATAGAGGGAGACAGACACTCACTTGAGTGGTAACTCTTGACGAAACATATGATCACTAGAGGGAGACAAACACTCACTTGAGTGGTAACTCCTGACTAAACATAAGATCACTAGAGGGAGACAGACACTCACTTTAGTGGTAACTCCTGACTAAACATATGATCACTAGAGGGAGACAAACACTCACTTGAGTGGTAACTCCTGACTAAACATATGATCACTAGAAGGAGACAGACACTCATTTTTTAGTGGTAACTCCTGACTAAACATATGATCACTAGAGGGAGACAGACACTCACTTGAGTGGTAACTCCTGACTAAACATATGATCACTAGAGGGAGACAAACACTCACTTGAGTGGTAACTCCTGACTAAACATATCGTCGAAGTTTTCACGAACTGACGAATCCGTGCACACAGCCACGCAAACTATGAACTGAGAAAATCGCGTTTGAAGTTTTACGTTTTTTTTAATCACCATCTCGTCAACTTTTAAGCTTCAAATCCCAACAATTTAAGCAAGTTTGGAAAGGACATGAGTTAATTGAGATCTTGAACATACTTTAATATGCAGTTGCTTATTAATTAAGACGCTAATCATTACGAAACAGATTCGTCAGTTCGTGAAAATGCAAAACCATGACTGACGCACGGTAGCACGGCGGAATTGTCACTGCGCGCGCTCGATTCGTCAGTTTGTGAAAACGCAAAACCCTGAATTGCACGCGCGCAACACTGATCCGTCTCATACAGCACATGCGCCCTTCTAACAGGGCTGATTTTGTGTTGAGCGCGTGGCATTCAGGCTTTTGCGTTTTCACAAACTGACGGCCATCAAAGGAAGGGAAAATAAGGCTATGCCCCAAATCTCTGGCTGCGGCTGAAAATAACACAAAAGTCTATGGAAACAGCTGCAGTCACTGTGGTTGCCATAGGGCAGTTGGTGCGTGTGTAATTTGCAGCCGCAGCCTGAAATTTGGGACACGGTCTAAGACTTGACTTGAGTCCAATGCAAAGCTAATGATATCTTCATTGTGTCTGTTGAATCCTCTTCCCAATGATGTTACATGATTATGTGATCTTTCTACAGAATACCATGACTTGGGCTATGACTACCTTGACCTATGCACCAAATGCCAACTATCATGGATGGGACAGCTTCCTAGTCTTAGCTGAAGATCTGTCTGGTGCAGTGTCTCAACTTCTAGAAAGACAGATAGCTGTCCTCATCAATCCTTGTATCAACAATGGCATATGTGGAGGTTGGTTCCAATTCTCATATTCAGTAATTGCTTAGGGTGACTTGGGGCCTGTTTGTTTATGACGAATCCTGCGGATCCTGATCCCATTTTAACGTACCCTGCATAGGAGGTGGATCCCAAAATATCGGATCCTTTGCGTGAAACAAACAGGCCCCTAGACTGGAAACTATGACAGATTGATAGTGTACTCACATCAGAGCTATCCAGCCCTATGATGGGCCCCTGAAGTCTTTGATCAGGGTGCCAGTCAGAAGCCATATAACCCATTAAAGGGAGGGTACAGAATTGGTAAGACAAAATACACCTCATAATCACAGATTCACATAAAACTTACAAAGTATAATGGTGATGATAGGAGAAAACATCCCATGAAATGTTTTTGTCTGAAATGCCATAATTCGTTGAGAAAAAAATGAAACTATTTTCCGATTGGAATAAATCGCTTCGAAGCGTTTTATTCTTTCGTTGAAATATGTACAGTTCTCCGTACACGGGTTTTCACTATTTTCTCGTGACCCAGATGGCTGATTGACCTCAAACTTCTACAGGTTTGTCAGTTAAGGTATATGATGGATTACATAATGTGCTTTCACTGTCAGCAACGGTTTTGTCGCAAACACCAGTTCTGTACCATGCCTTTAACTGTCATACCAGTGCTCTACAAATCTGAGCTATCCAGCCCTATGATGGGCCCCTAAAGTCTTTGATCAGGGTGCCAGTCAGAAGCCAAATAACCCATTAACTGCCACACCAGTGCTCTACCATCTGAGCTATCCAACCCTATGATGGGCCCTAAAGTCTTCGCTCAGGGTGCCAGTCAGAAGCCATATAACCCATTAACTGCCATACCAGTGCTCTACCATCTGAGCTATCCAGCCCTATGATGGGCCCCTAAAGTCTTTGCTCAGGGTGCCAGTCAGAAGCCATATAACCCATTAACTGCCATACCAGTGCTCTACCATCTGAGCTATCCAGCCCTATGATGGGCCCTAAAGTCTTTGCTCAGGGTGCCAGTCAGAAGCCATATAACCCATTAACTGCCACACCAGTGCTCTATACCATCTGAGCTATCCAGTCCTATGATGGGCCCTAAAGTCTTTGATCAGGGTGCCAGTCAGAAGCCATATAACCCATTAACTGTCACACCAGTGCTCTACCATCTGAGCTATCCAGCCCTATGATGGGCCCCTAAAGTATTTGATCAGGGTGCCAGTCAGAAGCCATATAACCCATTAACTGTCACACCAGTGCTCTACCATCTGAGCTATCCAGCCCTATGATGGGCCCCTAAAGTATTTGATCAGGGTGCCAGTCAGAAGCCATATAACCCATTAACTGTCATACCAGTGCTCTACCATCTGAGCTATCCAACCCTATGATGGTCAGTCAGAAGCCATAATTATGATTACCATTGTTTCTATTGCATGCATGTTGAGTGTTGTTTTGCATGTCACTGACTCCCCTCAGTATAGCTCAGCATATTTGTGACTATTCTGAATAATTATTTGATCAAGCATTATTAAACTACAAAACTCAAAATCCTGCCAAGTTTCCAAACACTTAGCTTGCTGACCTCAAAATTGAAATCAAACAGTAAATGTGAGATTAGTAACAGGAAGGTGTATATTCTCTTCTCTTATAGGAACTTGATGTAAATGCTGATCCAATGGCATTGGTTCAATATCTGCAAGCAATAACAAGCTATTAGTGCACAGGCATAGTACTGCCGACTCACTGCAAAAGTGAGTAAGACTTTTTTTCTCAATAATAACAGTGTTTGCCAAATGCAGATTGATAGACAGCCCAGTCATGATAAAAGTCAACAGAGCCATGTGTAGAGCAATCTCTCCCACAGATCACTGCAGAAGATCAGTAGTCTTTGCTTAATATTGTGACGAAACAGTGGAGGGACTTGGTAAGTTAAGTAATGCGGGGGGTCCCGGTATATAAAGGCGCGCGTGGCGTGCGCGTGGCCAGTCTTAGTCTGAGTTCTGTCTTAGTCCAGTCTCGTCCTAGTCACAGTCCTGTCTGCTTGTAGTCCCGTCTGCGCATAAACCTCATTGTGTCGGGTAGGTCAACCTCATTGTGTATTCATTTATTATTGCTTGTAAACCTCATCGTGTTTATATGTAACCCTCAAACCCGTAAGTGCATATGTAAACCTCACTGCAGTATTCGTTGATTAAACTGTTATACTACCGTTGTTCTCTGAAAAGTGAATGTGTTGTGTGAGTTGTCAGAAATTGAGTGCTCCTTGCCTTGTCTTAGGTAACAATCCTCTAGCTTGGTATATTTCCAAGAAACGGACAGGCCTTGGACCTTTTTGTCCTCCGCTCGTGAGAGGGTTCCCCCTGTGCGTGCACATAACCGCTTGTGTGCCCGTGCAGGTTCAATAAATATTGTTGTGGACTATTAATGTTGGTAGCGGGGAGTTCTAACATCCGACCCCGCCCCCTCGTCCCGCCACAAATGGTGTCAGAAGTGGGATCCTTTAGGATTAACTTTTGACTAGGCACAAGCAGCTTTCTTGCAACTCACAAAGGGTGTCGGTTTTTGTGCAGTTTGGCTATGCCGGGTTGGTTACTTGTTTTAGTGTTGATTGTCTTTGTAATTTTTGTATTGGCTAGTATCAGAGTGTTATATAAGCAGTGGCAAGTGCTGAGGTGTTTGCGTGACTCGGCAAGAGAACAGAGAGTTTCCTTGTTGAGGGTACACAGCGCAGTAAACCGCACTTACTTTGCCGTAGCTCTGGAAGGGTTTGAACAGAGGTTTCCACAGCCTGAGGTTGACCAAGAGGTGACACAGTCACCTAGCGGTCGGTGGCCGAGTGTGGTGACTCTGTGAAGTGATTTTAATTTATGTCAGAAACGCTGTTACTCATTGTGTTGTACGTGTTGGTCCTGGTTTGTTTGGTTGGAACGGGGACAATCCTTTGGTACATTAGTCGGCAGATTCGTCGTGCCAACGTTGAACGGAGAAGTTTAGGTTGGTTGCAACGAGTCACTTTTAACACGGGTAGTGGGAACGTGAGTGTTCCAGTATGAATGTGAAATACGGGGATCGAGCTGTCACCACACTAAGTGAGGCTGACGCTTGGCGAGGGACAGATGGTGTTGACCAGTCGATGGTGGCCCAGAACCAACTGTTGCAACGGGAGGTGCAGCAGTTGAGAACGGAATTGCAGCGAAATTCCCGCAACGGGAAATTTTCGAGCACGCCCGAAAACAAAGGCCGTGTCCGGTTTGAGGTTGACTCCGAGGTTGACTTTTTGTTACCTGAGGAGACCACAGGATATGGATCGTTCGGGGTGTCAGACTGTTCGAGTCTGGGAAGGGAGACTGCAATTGGTTCTAGGAATGGGATGGGTAGTCCCGGAGAGGTGAACCTCATGGAGTGTACACCTGTGGGCCCGACCTTGTCCCCGGTAAGCCCCGTGTCTATGAGAAACAGTGAAAGGATTGGCCGGAGTCCTTCTAATCCGTTTTTGGGTGAGGTTGACGCCCAGAGGTTGCATGCGGACTTGTTGAGTTGTGCAACCCGACCAACAGTGAGGTGTTCTAGCAACCTCACCAGAGGTTGCAGTGTTCCTGATGAGTTGCCATGGGAACTCAAGAGGGAACCCAGGGTGATTGGTGAGGATGACTTCCCAGGGAGATTGAGGGGTACGCCTAGGCGTCCCATTGTAGTACCAGATAGGTACGACGGGAAGGTTGTCTGGAACGACTATTTCCGCCACTTTGAATCGTGTCGAGAAGTGAATGGTTGGACTTGTGAGCAAGCGGCCAGCTACTTGTCCGCAAGCTTACAAGGAAGTGCACTGAGGTTGCTGGGAGATCGCACCCAGGCAGGCCATAAGCACACCTACAGAGAGCTTGTGAGGTTGTTGGAACAGAGATTCGGACACAGTCGGCTAGCTGAGAACTTTCTAGTCGAACTGAGAGGCCGACAACAGGGGCCAAAAGAGACCTTACGTGAACTTGGTCAGGCTATCTCTGAATTAACGGCAAGGGCTTATCCTGAGATACAGGAAGAAGCCAGGGATCGGCTGGCAAAGAACCATTTCTTGGACGCCGTAGAAAGTCAGACGGTTAGGGAGGGCATTTATCGTGCCCGTCCCCAGAGTCTTGATGAGGCTGTTAGGGCCGCATTGGAGACGGAGAATTTTGAGAAGGTGGAGCAACAACGACGGAAGGACCACAGGCCAGCGAAATATGCTAGAGCCCTTGGTGGTGGGTTGGAAGACAGTCTCCAAGAGATGGGTAATGCCATGGAGAAAAAGCTGTGTTCAATGGTTGAGTCGTTGTTTTCCGAAATGGAAAAAAGGAAGTTGGTGAGGACGCCCAACCTGAGGCGTCTGGGGCCAGATCACCTAAGATGCAGAGGAAAGGGCAGGGTGAGCTAAGATGTTTCAATTGTGGTGAAACAGGCCATTTTCGGCGTGAATGCAAGCGGCCACGGAAGAACCGAGGCCCGAAGCAGGGAAACGCCGGCCAGCCGACCGTAGGACCCGCGGAAAGGCTGGGAGGGTTCAAGGGTCCGGGACACAAGGTGGTCCCCAGCGAAATCAAAGCGGAAGCGATGACAAGGTAATTGTCTCTTGTCCGGTTGGTGAGTTTAGGCCTAAATATGGGCTGTTTGGGGAGGGAAACCTTGACCGGGTCAAGCGATACGATTGTAAGTAGTAAGGTTTACTACGAAATTCCAAAAGAGCAGAGGCCAGTGTTGGACACAACAGGGTTGAAGGTCGAGCAAGTCGACGGTAACCCTCTGGTGATTCTTGGAACTGCTTGGGTGGAAGTGCAGGTCGGGAAGACCGTTGCGGCAGTCAAGGTTATATTTGCGGATATTGCATGTCCGGCAATCTTGGGGATGGACTTCATGTTGCCTCAGGGAGCGAGTATTGACCTTTAATCTCTTGAGCTGAGGTTGAATGGGGAGCATATTAAATGCACCGGTAGTACCGGGGAGCCGTTTGTAGGGAGGGTGGTTGTCACTGAGACTACAGTGATTCCCTCCGGTCACGATGCTGTTGTGCCGGGAATTGTGCATGGGTTGCGGGGGACTGTTCATGGTCCCATACTCGTTGAGCCTGTTGAAGGCGGTGGTGAGTTGGCCGAACGGGGTTTAATCCTGG
This sequence comes from Astropecten irregularis, assembly GCA_963971285.1. Lineage (NCBI taxonomy): Eukaryota > Metazoa > Echinodermata > Asteroidea > Paxillosida > Astropectinidae > Astropecten > Astropecten irregularis. Next base: position 100,521 of record OZ020244.1, on the reverse strand, counting down.
CCAGATCACTGGTTGAGGGGGACATGGAGGTGCTGCCACTAAGGGTATTTAACCCGAGTAAAGAGAAGCGTGTTGTGCGCAAGGGCTCTGCTGTAGGGATGGTTTGTTCGGTTGAGGTTGACACCAACCCAGATGGTCCCCGACCTATGGGTGAGGTGACGGTAAACCTCCCGGAGTATTTACACAACCTTTATAAAAGGAGTGTTGAGGGTATCGATGCTCAACATCATGTTGATGTGATGAAGTGCCTGACTGAATATCAGGAAGTGTTTTCTCGTGGTGATCATGATTTGGGTCTCACTGAGGTAGTGAAGCATCATATAGATACCGGGAACGCTAGGCCAATCAAGGAGAGGCCAAGGCGGCAACCCTTCTGCAATCAGCAGGAGATCATGAAGCAGGTGGGTGAACTCAGGGAACGTGGAGTGATTGAACCGTCCGATAGTCCCTGGGCGGCTAACGTTGTGTTAGTCAAGAAGAAAGACGGGTCGAAGAGGTTTTGCGTTGACTGTCGTGGGTTGAATTCTTGTACTATCAAGGACGCATATCCCGTTCCCCGTATCGACGAAACGCTGGACGCCTTGGGGGTTCCCAGTGGTTTTCGACCTTAGACCTGGCTTCTGGGTATTGGCAAGTTGCCCTCGATGACGACGCCAAACAGAAGTCCAGGTTTGTGGTACGGAATGGGCTGTACCGGTGGCGATGTATGCCATTTGGCCTCTGTAATGCCCCGGCGACCTTCGAGAGGCTAATGGAGAAGGTAATGGCAGGCCTCCAATGGGACATCCTCTTGATATACCTCGATGACGTGATCGTCTTTGGTAAGACGGTGGAAGAGGAAATCCGTCGGTTAAGGGTTGTATTTGGTAGGCTGAGAGAGGCTGGGCTGAAGTTAAAGCCTTCAAAGTGCCACCTGTTTCGTCGATCAGTGGGTTACCTCGGCCATATTGTGTCATCCGAGGGTGTCGCTACTGACCCTGAAAAGGTTAAGGCAGTAGCCAACTGGCGGGTTCCACAATGTGTGAAGGAAGTTCGGAGTTTTTTAGGACTCGCTTCCTACTACCGGAAGTTTATCCAGGGATTTGCGGAGATTGCGTCTCCGCTGCATGCCTTGACGGGCAAGTCAAGGGAGTTTATATGGAGTGAAGAATGTCAACATGCGTTTGAGCAGTTGAAGCAGAAACTGCAGGTATCTCCAATATTGGCATACCCCCTACCGGTGGGTGATTATATATTGGATACTGATGCCAGTGGGGATGGCATAGGTGCCGTGCTCTCCCAGGTTCAAGATGGAGAGGAGAGGGTAATAGTCTACGCAAGTCGTAAACTTAGCAAGGCTGAACAGAACTATTGTGTCACGAGGCGGGAGTTGTTGGCGGTAGTGGTCTACCTTAAACAATTTAAGGAGTATCTGTACGGGCGCAAGATCACCGTCAGAACGGATCATGCCGCGTTGGGTTGGCTTATGGGTTTTAAGAACCCGGAGGGCCAGATTGCAAGGTGGCTTGAGGTTATCTCAAGCTACGATGTGACCATTCAGCACCGGCCTGGTAGGAAGCATGCCAACGCAGACGGGTTGTCCCGCGTGCAGTGCAAGCAGTGTGGTTATGGCACTGAACATGGTGAGGTGACCAAGACCAGTGAGGTTGCAGGTAAACCTCAGGTAGATCAACCTCGGGTAACTGAGGTTGGGAGAGAGATTCCAGAGGTTCCTGGCACTCCTGAAGCCAAAGCAAGGGGTCTCTTGATCCAGCCAGGTTTGTCCAGAGAGGAAATTCGGGAAGCTCAGTTAATAGCCGACCCGAGTTTGAGCTGGGTGATTGAGGCGAAAGAGGGTGCAGGCAGGCGTCCCGATTGGGATGCTGTCTCGCACACCTCTAATGCCCATAAGACCCTGTGGTCTATGTGGAACCAACTGGAGCTGCAAGAGCAGGTCCTCTGTCGCAGGTGGGAGAGTGACGATGGGAAGTCGGTCTGTTGGCAGTTAGTTCTGCCAAAGAAGTTCCACCATGTCATTCTGGAAGAACTGCACGGTGGTCAAGTTGGTGGCCACCTTGGGGTGAATAAGACGCTCGCCAAGGTTAAAGCCAGGTATTATTGGCCGGGTATGACCGCAGATGTAAGATCGTTTATCCGTCGCTGTGTGATGTGCCAGCGGAAGAAATCCCCATCGAAGAAGCGATGCGCTCCACTCCAGCAGTACACAGTGGGTGCCCCTCTTGAGAGGGTGGCCCTAGACTTGCTGGGTCCACTGCCACGCAGTGACAGTGGAAATGTCTGGATCATGGTTGTGGGAGATTATTTCTCCAAATGGATGGAGGCGTATCCTCTCCCAGATGCAAGGGCGGAAATGGTAGCTTCCAAACTTGTCACTGAGTTTGTGTGTCGTTTTGGGGTCCCGCAGGAACTTCACTCTGATCAGGGGACGAATTTTGAGTCTGCTGTGTTTGCAGAGATGTGCAAACTCCTTGGGTTTAGGAAGACGCGGACGACAGCATACAACCCGAAATCTGACGGGATGGTAGAGAGGTATAATAAGACATTGGTAAACATGGTGTCAATGCTTATTGAGCCCAATAGGAAGCAGAGGGACTGGGACGAGTGCCTGCCCTATGTGACCTTTGCTTACCGTTGCACTCCGCAAGAATCCACGGGAGAGTCTCCAAACATGATGATGTTTGGTCGTGAGGCGACGCTGCCAGTCGATCTGATGGTCAGATGTCCAGAGGTTGGCGCCGCAATCCAGACAGATTTTGCGGCAGATTTGAGGCAGAGATTGCAGGAGGCCCACGACCGGGCCCGCGACTGCCTCAAACGGAGCGCAACTAGACAGAAGCGAAATTTCGCCCGGAAGGTGTCCGGGAGGGACCTTGGAAAAGGTCAGTTTGTCTGGTTGTTCAGCAACACCAGAAGGAAAGGGGTATCCCCGAAACTTCAGTTACGCTGGAAGGGCCCCTTTCTTGTCACCAAAAAGTTGTCAGACGTGACTTACCGGATTCAACTTGCGAAGGGTTGCAAACCTTTCGTGGTACATGGGGATAGGTTGAAACCATATCTTGGCGATGACCTGAAACCATGGGGTTGCGATATTCAACCGAGTGGAACTGTCAGCCGCGAGATTCCACCTGTTAACAGGGATGAGTCCAGTACTGTTGAGGGAACGTCTGTTGAGGTTGTTGCGAGTAACCCTCCTGTAAAAGAGGCCGACAACCTGAGTGACGATGTTGAGGTTGTTGCGAGTAACCCTCCAGTAAAGGAGGCCAACAACCTGAGTGGTGAGGTTCCTCCACGGTACCCCAAAAGGAGTCACCGGAAGCCAGTAAGATACAGATAGATTGTTGTTTAACACTCTTGTACATTGTTGTGCTTTGTTTAGAGAGCGTTGGTGGCCAGTATGTCCAGCTTTAAGAAATCGTCTACGTTCAGCTGTGAGGAGTGTCCCAAGGTGTACACACGCAGGCAGGCTCTCTGGCGTCACGTGAACACCGACCACCGGCAGGCGTCATACTACTTCTGCGGTCGGTGCAGTTTCAAGGAGAAACGGAAGGACAACCTACGCCGGCATTACCGGTTCTGCCATCCCAATGAGGTGGAGGAATGCGACCACATCACCAAGTCCTCACCGTCGGTAGGGAATGTGAAGGGCGTTGCCATGCCCCCTCCGGCTGCCACCCAGACGAGGCGGGTGGAAAAGAGGGAGACCCCACCGAGTGTAGCGACCACAGACCAGGCCGCTGAGGCGCGGGCTGACGAGCCAACACCTGCGGTGATTAACCTGTCACCCACGCCGATATCCCCGTTGATAAGGTACGCCGCCCCTGGTGTTAAGCCATCAGCAGGGAAGTCAATGGCCATGATGTTCGAGCAAGCTACCAACCACCCCGACGAGTCCCCACCCTCATCTCCGTCCTCCACTTCCCAAGACGACTCCACGGATGAGGAACCTCCTGAGGCCCCGAAGACAGCAAGCGACCCGAAGCCCACCCCCAGCCCCATGATGACGGAGGCCACCATAGAGGAACTCTTCATCAAAATCACCTACATCAACGGGAAGACCGTCCATCGGGAGAATCGCCACGACTTCTACACCACGCCGGTCGATGCTTCCAAATACCTCGTGCAACAGGAGAACACCGATTGATTGTGTGATTTATTAACAGAAAAGTGATTATTGTTCTTCCAAACCAATTATTCAGTGCCTTATAACGTTGAACAATAACTTGTTTCCAATTTAAATTTCTAAGGTGATCGATTCTTCCTTCGGGCAGACGAGTTTTGTTTGTTCACTGTACAAGCAGGATGTAGCCTCGCACGGCGAGGTTGATTATGATTATATAAGATTTACTGTTGCTGTTGTTCATGAACATGTTTAACAAGGATGCAACCTCACAGGGTGAGGTTGATGGGCGTTATGATTGTTAAGGTGTAAACCTCATGGTGAGGTTGATTATTATTGTATAAGGATTTGTTTGTGAAGTAGACCCACTGTTTAGTCTTTCTTTGTTTATTTAAAGCTGTTTAGGTCGGGGACGGCCTAAGCTTTGCTGGGTCCTGTGTGACGAAACAGTGGAGGGACTTGGTAAGTTAAGTAATGCGGGGGGTCCCGGTATATAAAGGCGCGCGTGGCGTGCGCGTGGCCAGTCTTAGTCTTAGTTCTGTCTTAGTCCAGTCTCGTCCTAGTCACAGTCCTGTCTGCTTGTAGTCCCGTCTGCGCATAAACCTCATTGTGTCGGGTAGGTCAACCTCATTGTGTATTCATTTATTATTGCTTTTAAACCTCATCGTGTTTATATGTAACCCTCAAACCCATAAGTGCATATGTAAACCTCACTGCAGTATTCGTTGATTAAACTGTTATACTACCGTTGTTCTCTGGAAAGTGAATGTGTTGTGTGAGTTGTCTGAAATTGAGTGCTCCTTGCCTTGTCTTAGGTAACAATCCTCTAGCTTGGTATATTTCCAAGAAACGGACAGGCCTTGGACCTTTTTGTCCTCCGCTCATGAGAGGGTTCCCCCTGTGCGTGCACATAACCGCTCGTGTGCCCGTGCAGGTTCAATAAATATTGTTGTGGACTATTAATGTTGGTAGCGGGGAGTTCTAACATCCGACCCCGCCCCCTCGTCCCGCCACAATATACATTAGGCAGCAAAGCAGGATTGTTAACCATGTAATAATTGGCAGTGAACTGAGTCAACCATGGCATGTTGAGATGAATAAACCCAGCTTGTGTAACTATGGCTGCGTTCGAGCGGTTACTCCCGGTAACACGAGTGTGATGCGCGCGCAATACTCTCCGGTGCAGGAGTACACTCCCCGACGTTGGAGAGTATACTCTCGCTGACCCGAGTGTCGTACTCCGGCCGTTCGAGCGCTCAGGAGTATACTCGTGTTAACACGAGTAGCTCGCTCGAACGCAGCCAATGTAACAGCTTGCTCAATATCTTGATACATAGCAACAGTGTCCTTAGTCTGGGGAATTCAAACACAGTCTAGGCCTATGCAATCAGTGAAGTCAGTGTACCAGACATGATACAAATCATAACTCACAAGAGACTAGGGCCCTTTTCCAAACCTCTGCTCAGGCTCTGGCTCTAGCTCCATTTCTTGAGTCCATTTTAAAATGACGGGTATCAAATAGAGGCTTTTGGCTGCGGTTCGGAAGTATATTCTCTGGTTTGAAAAGGAAAACAGAGTTTCAGCTTCAATGCAAAACAACAACCGATGTTTTCAGCATAATTATGGATGACAAAGATGGAGCTTTCTCTAACTGTGAGACGGAAGCAGATTGATTTTCTTGCAACTGGCTACCTGTATGCCTGCCTTTTACTATTTCAACTTTCTCTATAAACTGTGAGACGGAAGCAGATTGATTTTCTGGCAACTGGCTACCTGTATGCCTGCCTTTTATTATTTCAACTTTCTCTATAAACTGTGAGATGGAAGCAGATTGATTTTCTGGCAACTGGCTACCTGTATGCCTGCCTTTTATTATTTCAACTTTCTCTAACTGTGAGACGGAAGCAGATTGATTTTCTGGCAACTGGCTACCTGTATGCCTGCCTTTTATTATTTCAACTTTCTCTATAAACTGTGAGACGGAAGCAGATTGATTTTCTGGCAACAGGCTACCTGTATGCCTGCCTTTTATTATTTCAACTTTCTTTAACTGTGAGACGGAAGCAGATTGATTTTCTGGCAACTGGCTACCTGTATGCCTGCCTTTTATTATTTCAACTTTCTCTATAAACTGTGAGACGGAAGCAGATTGATTTTCTGGCAACTGGCTACCTGTATGCCTGCCTTTTATTATTTCAACTTTCTCTATAAACTGTGAGACGGAAGCAGATTGATTTTTCTTGTAACTGGCTACCTGTATGCCTGCCTTTTATTATTTTAACTTTCTCTAACTGTGAGACGGAAGCAGATTGATTTTCTGGCAACTGGTGCCATGAAATCTCTCAGGCCTGGCTCTGCCTGTCAATTAAAGGTGTAATACATTATGAATAAAGGTCACAGAACAGCACTCACACTTTGTCTGATCCAGCATGTACATTAAATAATAAATCTATGATAATTTGAGCTCATTCGAACATCTGAGTCCTTAGAAAATAGCAAAAAAGATTTGAGGCTTTGCATGGTGACAATTGGTATGTGGATCAGTTTGCGGAACACCATGTTATAATCGTTCATACTTTCGCACTTCTATATCACTGATTTACACTTCTCGCAATTAGGTCTCAACGTTTCGACTATTCTGCTAGTGAATAAATACACCATTTGAGCTGGAAATATTTTAACTAGTCTGCTATAGTCCTCATCAGGAGACCCGTCTAGTTGGGAGACTAGTCAAAACATTGAGACCTTATTGCAAGAAGTGCGAATGATATAGAAGTGTGTATGATATAGAAGTGCGAAAGTACGAACGATTATTACATGGTGTTTCTGCAAACTGATCCACATACATTTTTCTTAAAGAAAATAAGAATGGTTTTATCTTGACCCCCAGATCAAAACTGTTTGGTCTTTGTTTGATTTATTTCTGAATAAATACACCATTTCAGGTGGAAATATTTTGACGGTATGTTTCTACCAGCACCATCTTCATATCCTGAAAGTTACGCAAAACTGTGAACATTTCTGTTTGGGTTTGTTATCAGTAGTGTACCTTTAACTCTAGCAATCTACACAGTGACCTAGATTGATAGAGACCCCAGTTAGCTCAGTGGCCTAGCGGTATGGTTTCTGTAAGCAGAATCAAGGTCGAGGGTTCGAATCCCACCTGATGAGCCAGCACATGATTTTGTTCATGTGCACTCACAAGCACTGAGTGCACAATGCTCATCCAAGTCGGTGAAGGCAAGCCTAATTTGCAAATCTACACCTACATGTATTGTAGGTACATTACACTACACAATATAAAAGCTGCTTACCACACATTTCATGTACAATGTACCACAGCTTCCACAGGGGCTGGATCATATATACACCATATATTACCACGCAAACCAAAAGTGGGGAAAGGAATGAGCGCTAATGTGGGGGGACTAATAGTGACCAAAAATGATGACAGCTACGATGCCAGTCATGGTCATGACAGTTGTGTGATGTACATTGATTGCAGCAGGGAGCAGCCAAGAGGCACATGCTTATAATGTCCTTTCCATCCTCACAACAATAAAGTCGACAATATGAACAACATATGCGGTCTGATATTTATAAAACAACATCAAGAAGTTTTCCACAGAGTGAATTGCTTCATTCTTGTATATGAGGGTGTACGGTATGTTCGTTTGTTCGTAGGCCTATGTGCAATTCCGAGTATTAAGTTTACTTGTCTGAAACCAAAGTCTGAATTGAGTCGACCTTCAGTCTCCCCTAATCTGTTAAGCTCGGCAAAAAATGGGATTCCTGTGTGAAAACGGTTATTCATTCAATTTCATGCATAGCCTCAATTATCCAGCATATAGGCCTATTGTCTGGCAGTACAACTCATTGACTTGCTTATTATGCTCTATCTGCCGGAGATATGAATATTCATTACATCACTGGAATCAAGCTGTGATTGGTTCATTTGCTGCAGTGACTCTGACTTCCCAGAGTTGTACACGTACATACTATTTGACAACGGGTTATATAGCCACTTCTCAGCAGATAATTCAGAGAGTGTGCAGACAGTGAAAGTCCATGACAGGATTGAGGACCAACTGTTGTCTGGAGGAATAGACACTTGCTGTGAAGCTGGTTTTCAACAACGCTGAAGAAGCATCCTAAATATTAATCTTTCTGATTGACAGACAGTGTTCAGACATCAAATATCCAATTCAAACCACTGTGCTGTTGCTGACCTTCAAGATGAGAGTTGTCATTGCTTACTTGCTGCTGACTGTAATGGCAGGAAACTGTCAAGGGGAGTGTCTGACTCGGTTCACTCCCAATTATTACAAGGCCAACAATCGTGCTTTACTGCATCATGTATATCAAGCAAAGAATACATCTTCTGCAATGATATGTGGTAGAGATTGCTCTATGGATACACAATGCACATCATTTAACTATCATGAGAGTAACCACTACTGCCAGATGAATAACATTAGTAGGAATATGGAGACTTACAACTTTGTTAAAGTACAAGGAAGTGCCTACTTTGACAATAACTATAAAACACCATTATTTGCAGCATCTTTCGAACCCAAGTACCAAAGCTGTCAAATGTTGCTTCAAGCTGATAACCATGACAATGGCATTTATACCATCTATCCTCTTGGAATGAGTGATGGCATACAGGTATACTGTGATATGACAACTGCTGGTGGAGGCTGGATAGTATTTCAGAGGCGTCAAGATGGCTCTGTTGACTTTTACCTTGACTGGGCTGACTACCAATCTGGATTTGGCAACTTGTCTGGTGAGTTCTGGTTGGGTAACGATAATTTGCTGAAATTGACTACTTATGGGAAATTTGAGCTGAGAGTAGATCTAGAGGATTGGGAGGGAGGTACAGCATGGGCAGAATATGGTCAGTTTGAAATCATAGGTGAGAAATACACACTCAATATTGGCTCATATAATACTATGAGTACAATGGGTGACTCAATGGCATATCATGATAGATGTCAATTCACAACGAAAGATCAGGACAATGATGGAAAAGGAGATGGAAACTGTGCACAGATGAGGGAAGGTGCATGGTGGTTCAGAAATTGCTTTAAATCTCACCTCAATGGCAAATACTACAACCATGCCAATGAAGGCAGTTGGCAAGGTGTACAGTGGGAGCACTGGAAGGGACATCCTTATTTCCTGAAGGAATGCAGCATGAAAATCAGGGAAGTCCTGTAAACAAAATAAGTTACAATTTATTTATAAAACACACAGAAACTGATCCCCATTGTAATCCTCAAACAATTACATGTATATGAGACAATTTCACAGGGTATCCAATTAGTTTGTATACTGCTACCCAGGGCAGCAAAATAAACTAATCAAAAATATATTATAATTGGCAATAATTGCCATGCCAATGATTTCATGAAAAGGTAGATTATATTGCCTAGTACGGAATATGAACAAAATTATCTTTATTCATGATTGTATATCAACCCAAATCTATAAGGACATCATTTTCACATGTTGGGTCACTGATGAATGAATAATGTATGGGAGACATGATGTCTGTCCTTAACAAGATCAACCTTGGCACTTATGCATGTAATGTGCACATTTGTATGACATTGTATTTAATATTTTAATAGTGATTGTTTTTGTGTTTATATGTTAGTACCTTCATGTATACCAATGTACAAGGCTTTATTAACCTTCATTTGGCTACTGTAGTTATTAGACTGATTTGGTGCATACATTTGCAGAGTTGCTTTTGTTTTCTGGTTTCACAAATAAGTGACAAATTGACTTGCACACACACACTGAGGCACATGGCTAAAATCAGTTTCATGAATTGATGAAATGAAACTTATCTCTGTGTCACCTGCTGAATCAAATGTGTTTAATAATGCCTAAGTCATCAAAGTATGCATTAATCATTTGAGTAAAATGACTCAGCTGTTTCACTGATACCTGACAAATGTTGCACCTAATTGCAAATCCTGTCTACTGGCCTGTATTAAGAGCTGTATTGAAATACTGTTTATCAAGTACTGTTTTAGCATTGCAATATTGGTGACAGTGCCATTCAATCTAGATAGACATAGTTTGACCAAATGTAGTTTGTGACCCACTCTGTCAGAATGAGTCATAAGAAGCTCATTTGACAGACTGAGATATGCACATGTATGTTATCACAAAGGGTATACTGGGAAATTTCAAATGGTATATGTAGGAAGCCTGTGGCATAATGTGTTGTTGAGATGTCAGTTAAGAAATTCTGTTGAATATTTCTGATGGATTCTTTCTGTGTTCAATCAGTCAAAACTGACAAATTTGGCTAAATCTGACAAGTTCACACAGAGTAGGTCACAAAATATAAAGAATTGATTTTAAAAGCATTGTGATATGAATTGACATTGTGATGTAATCTAGATGGAACTATTTATCATGTATTATGTGAGTTCTGTGATATTTTTCATGAGTGAATGATTATTGAAATATTAGAAAATTGTATTAGTGTTATTTAACGGTATGGTACATCATTGATCAAGCAATTTTTGAAGAGAGAATATTTATTGAAATCATTTTGTTTAAAATACAAATGCACCTACCCCACTGCTGTACAGAGGTTTAAGGAAAACAAATAGAAATTTGGCTTTCAAACTGAAACTAAACAATGATATTATTGATGTTGATCAATAATGTACCCTACCTTTAAGTATTCTGAGATGTACTGCCTTTGCTTTTACATGATATTTGGGTTAACAAATATATCCATACATTTCAGCATACACAAACTAATAATAATAGACTAAGGCCAATCACATTTGGGAAATACTGAATATCTTGAATTTACTGAAGCTATGTTGGGAGACCAATGAAGTACAATGTACATGTAAAAGCACAGACATGACATATGTAATGTTAGTAGACATGGTGTAACATTGGTATATGGAAACTGTTACTTGAGTATTGTCTTAATATTGTGATGTCATTGGTGGATGAGGTGATAATTTAATTACGTACATTCTCAAATTGTAGGCAGTCAGCTTTGAAGAAATTTCTTAAATGTATTAAAATAAGCTATAAGCCATTTGGCACTTTTCAATCAATGATGGATCCAAGTTTAAAAGATGCTATATCTTTGTGTGTCTTTGATGAGCAAACCATGTAACCACAGCCTTCTTGAACTAAACTTCAGACAGCAAAACATTGGATTGCAAGCTACAGTAGGAGGTTGTGTTGTGAGGGAAAATGTTGAAATATCTGAAATGGCTCATGTGATAGCATCTTTAGAATAAGAATGAAAATGAAAGTGAAAATTCTTAAAAAAAAATTGTTTGGCATAGCTTAACAGGGAAGCAAATTTTAAATTGATTTATGAACTGAAAAAAAATAAGGCTGTTATCGTTTGGATCCATCAATGACTGATAATTATGTTGTTATTTGAAAAAATACTGTACTGTGATTTTTAATATTTGATTGTTTTTGCACTTCTAAAATGATAATTAAAATTAGGCACAAATTAAAAATATCTTGAACTTTTCCTAGATTTAATATGTAATCGATATGTTATAGAAAACGTATATTCACTGACCCTTACTGAATTTTTTTCAAACTAAAACAATTTAAACAATGAAACTTATTTAACTTATGCTATATAAACTGAAACATCAAAATTTTGATTTGAATAATGTTGGTTTAAATCCAAGACAACATGTATATAATTTGTCTTTGCTGAAAATGAAATCATGAGCAATTTATAATTGAAATGTACATTACTGTTTGTGTAACAAGGAATGTAGAAAGATTCTGTCAAGACCAAATTTTAAGTTTATAGTCTGAGCCTTTGAAAGGTTTTACAAACTATATTAATGCCCCTTTAAACGTTCATAATAGTAAGATATTGAGAAATATAATGCTTGTCAATTTTGAACACTTTTAATGAATGTTTTACTTAAAGTTAATCAATGATGAATCCAACTAACCTTAATGCTATCTCATTGTTAATTATTTATTGTTAATTATTAATTATTATGATAAAAATGAAAAAAAAAATTAAATCACAAGATAGCATTTTAGATGGAAATGAATTTTTATGATAATTATGTCAGGAAAAAGCCTCTAAATTCCTTTTGAATAATCTTAAAAAAAAACAAAAAAACGTTATATCTAAATTCAAGATATAAAAAGAACGAACACTTTGGATCGATCAATGATTAACACTTATATCAATGTGAATAAATGGATGTTAAATGTTTTTATAATAAAAATACCACAAGTCCACTATACAGAAACTGAGGTTAGGAAATGCTTGAAATATGGACAAGTGTCATACCACTGTATTACCAGTGACCTTTTATATGTTGAATTATTCAAATACTGAGAATGATATCAGTAATTAAGCTTTTTATTGCAATCTGAAAATGTTTGGATAATAATTTTGTTACCCTTGAAGAATCCATGCCTTACCAAGTCTTGAGTTGAAGGAAGTTATTAATATTAATTCCTAAATATTCATTTATAACATGATTTGAAAATAGTTTGATGTTGAAATCACACACATAGATTTAACAGCCTGACTAAACAGCAACTTCATCTGCTACTTGTGTTGCTGCACTTAAATATTCTTGAATTATATAAATCCATGAATGAATGTTTTCTCTCAAACTCTAAGGATTGTTATTGTTACCCCAAGATAAGTTATGAAAAGAATGATCCCAAATAGAGGTTTGTAAAATGATGGATATTTTGAAATAAATGAAGCATTTAATGTGGTGAAATAATTTAATGTATTCAATTTTGCCTTAATTTGTGTTTGTCTACGTGTCAGTGCTTACAGGTATTCATCATTTCCTTTATATTCATGACCCTTCTTTTGGATGTTGCTAATGAATAATACTCTTCCATGAAAAAGTGTTACAATTGCCTTTATAGGACTCTGCCAAAGTATTCCAATGTAAAAACATTTATTACACCTAATTCAAGCCAAGGATAAGGCACAAAGATGTTATGATATTAATATAAGCTAACTGGTCATTCACCCCCGCCAGAGGGCGGTAAACACTTTATATTGAACAGTTTTGTTTGTGCTTTCGAGAAAAATAAATAATTCAGTGATCGGACACCATAGACATAAATAACCTATAGACCAACAGCAGAGGGCGTGAGCGCGTAATTTTGAAAACGGACGCCATCTCAAAAAACTATGGGCAAAGTGCGCGTCACACAGTGCGCGAGGCGCGCGCGCCGCACGTAAACAATTGATTTTATTTCATAATCTCGCAAATATTCTAAAAGCGGCCAGTTGCGCATGTAATCTTGCGCTAGTTCCCTCTCATAAAATCAAGATGAAATTTCAAACTCAAAAGTTTTCTTTCAATGTTTTCATTATTTGAGAAAAATATATTACTGTGCAATGGTACGTGAGGTAAACCTAATGCTCCAATGGGTTTAAAGTTGATACCAATTCGTTTTCATCTAGAATTTTCCGTTTGAATAAACCCTATCTATTCAATCGTGCGTAAAAATAACATTTTTTGCCCATAGTTTGGCAATAGTCGGGTGCCGTCACAATAACGGTACCCCGCCATGCATTTGAATAGGGCACTGTCGGTCTATGGGTTATTTATGTCTGTGTCGGACACATTGATCTCCATTAATGGAGATCAATGGACCTTATCGGAGATAGCCAAAAATTGGCTGTGCGCAAAGCACTCTGGGAAACGCAGGGTTGTTAGGGCTGGCGCTGAGTGCATAAAACGTATGGACATGAAAATTCAACTATAAATAAGTACTCAACTTTACACCGCTGGAACAAGTGACTCGACAGTAACATTCCATGGACCGTTGTGCAGCATCGTTATGTATAACAACTCAAAGTAAAGCTTTCTTCTAGGAAAAAAGACAACTTTAAACTTCGCGAGCCGGCAGCTATACGAATGTACGCGTGTCGACGCGTGTGGTAAAACTTTTAAAACCAATGTTACCCACTGTCCTTTGCGCGCGCACGCGCAGCGCGGAAAACAGGCTATCTCCGATAAGGTCCATGGTCGGACACCACTTAAGTTATCTGCTGCCCTCTATCACACTGTTTACTACTTAGCAACTGCAACATGTGGCAAATGGACATGTGTTGTTGGTCGTAATCACGTTATTGTGTTTCAAGGTTGAATGGTTCCGGTCACAAGAAAGGTTAAAGGTACTCTGTCGCGGGAAACTTTGAATGGCTTTGGGTCCTAAGGAATGCTGGTACCTTTGTCTTATATGCAAATTCTTGGTTGCCTAGGAGGGGCAGAACGCCAGATACGCCATGTCGATCGCCGTGTAATGCTTATGCCTGATTGCAGCGAATTGCCGATTATTTTGTTGGATGGATATTTGATTAAATTTACATTGAAATATCATCCATTTTCGTGATTTGGCTATTGGAGAGATCTGATCTGAGATCTCGTATTTTCTGCATGTGAGGGGCACACGGAAGGATCTGATTTCTTGGTGTTTCAGGAGACAAATAGTCTATGTGACTGTGAGTATACATTATGTATTTTGTTCTCTGTACAGTTTGTTTATGTAATTGATTATTACTGAATATGTTTGGATTTTCGTGTTTGATTAAGAAATCCGACTAAGAAGAGAGAGTTATAGAATCTCTTGGGTTTATTGCCAAACTGTATTTATTATCTTAACGTTACGTCATGTAAATTTTCAAGCTGTGTTTCAATTAGTTGCGGGAGTAGACATTTATTTCAAACATGTCTTATTCAGATGACCAACTAGTTTGGGCCGCCAGGCCAGAGCCAGACGGTACTCTGAGGTCATCAATCAGGCCAGGACAGAGCTAGGACCCGCTTGAGTGGAGGACTCCGAGGGAGGGCCCATTCTTTGTGTCAGCGCGGTGGACCGGGCGAACCCGGACTTAGACACCAGCGGCTGTTTGTGAGGGTCATCACTAACGAACGTTGCGTCGGAGTGCGTCGGAAAAGACCCTGGACTCCGTCTGCAATATTTTGACGAACGGTTCCGTGAACGGAGCAACACTATCCAATTGTCTGGCCAGACGCAAGTGTTCATTATAGTTGTTGTATATATAATGCTATATTTATATATGTGATGTTAGGTGCGGCTTAGGTCTGCACTCTAACTCTTTTGAGTGACCTCTGGTGTGGGCTTGCCCCACCGTTAACTGTAATTTAACGTACGCTTTTCTCGAATTTATAAATTGTGCTTATCAAGACAAGTCAATTTTGAGAGTTCTTGCTTGATATTTTGGTTTTGCCTTTCTTAAATGATTTAACGCACGTCCTTACACGAAAAGGCTTTTCTTGTATTTATTGTTGCAAATTGTGTTTATGTTATTGTTATCCGCACCATATTTCAGACTTGATTAAACTTTAATGTGCAAGTTATATTTTATATTTGATTTAACCGTCTGTTTCTTGCCTTCGCCTGTATTTTGTGAACTCAGTAAGCTTCCGTATCCTTTCCTCTCATAAATCTGGGGTCATATTGACAGTTCCCCAACAGACAGGAGAAGTTCTAGAAGGTGCAACCGCTGCTCCGATTGTAGAAAGGAGTTCTCGTCTCAGTCTAGTCTGCGACGCCACATAGACGAACAGCATCGGCGCAAAGACAGGATGAGTTGCCCCTACTGTTCCAACACCTTCGTGAGAAAGCACGACCTGGACCGGCACTGGCAGTCTGTACATGGTGGTATCCAGAGAGAGAGAGTCAACCTGCTGTAGTTGAAGAACAGTCCGATCCCGACATCGATGTGCCACTAACCCCTGGCCGGAGTATCGACATGATTAGCCTGGAACCTGGCAGTTTGGAGCGAAGGATCGTGAGGGACTTCCAGTCCCCACCGCCAGTACACGAGCGAGGTTCATCTATGCCTCTGATGGTTCCCATCCAGTCCGCCATCGTCCCTGTGGATGGAACACGCGGTCGTGTCATGAAGGATGCTGGCGTCCAGACCAATCCGACTAGGGCTTCAAGGGTGGTGGAGCGCACTGTAAAGGAGGTTCTTGGAGACGACGGGAAGACAGCACTTCGGCTTATCTCAGAGCGCTTTATCACTGATCCTTAGGGCCATTATGCCGAGGAAGAGTTTTAAAATGTTAAATAGGAGTTTTCTTGACATAATTTTCAAGTGCTGTTTAAACTGTTCAAAAGTTGTGCCAATTCTTTAAAAAGAGTTTCATCCATTCGTTTTTGCTGTGTTTTATTTAAACTGCATTTTAAGTTTACAAGTTGCTTCCCAGAAAATGGCGAAGGAAGACTTGCCATTTGTTGAAAGTTTTGGTGTTTGTTAAAAGTTTTTAACAGAGCCCTTGTGCAAAAGAAAACAAGGCTTTGTAAAGAGATTTGATTCGTGAATGCTTTAATTTGAGAAATCTTTGACCTGCAATTATGTAAATTATCTTAATTTGCTAAAATTTGATGTGTTTATATTTTGTTTGTGTAAGTTGTGGAAACCTGTAATGTGAATTTTCAGTCATTATTGTAATGAGAGGACACATTATTTTCTAAAGGAGGGGGTAATGTGACAAAGGTCACGAACTCTAGTTCTCGTCTCAGTCTAGTCTGCGACGCAACATAGACGAACAGCATCGGCGCAAAGACAGGATGAGTTGCCCCTACTGTTCCAACACCTTCGTGAGAAAGCACGACCTGGACCGGCACTGGCAGTCTGTACATGGTGGTATCCAGAGAGAGAGTCAACCTGCTGTAGTTGAAGAACAGTCCGATCCCGACATCGATGTGCCACTAATCCCTGGCCGGAGTATCGACATGATTAGCCTGGAACCTGGCAGTTTGGAGCGAAGGATCGTGAGGGACTTCCAGTCCCCACCGCCAGTACACGAGCGAGGTTCATCTATGCCTCTGATGGTTCCCATCCAGTCCGCCATCGTCCCTGTGGATGGAACACGCGGTCGTGTCATGAAGGATGCTGGCGTCCAGACCGATCCGACTAGGGCTTCAAGGGTGGTGGAGCGCACTGTAAAGGAGGTTCTTGGAGACGACGGGAAGACAGCACTTCGGCTTATCTCAGAGCGCTTTATCACTGATCCTTAGGGCCATTATGCCGAGGAAGAGTTTTAAAATGTTAAATAGGAGTTTTCTTGACATAATTTTCAAGTGCTGTTTAAACTGTTCAAAAGTTGTGCCAATTCTTTAAAAAGAGTTTCATCCATTCGTTTTTGCTGTGTTTTATTTAAACTGCATTTTAAGTTTACAAGTTGCTTCCCAGAAAATGGCGAAGGAAGACTTAGACACCAGCGGCTGTTTGTGAGGGTCATCACTAACGAACGTTGCGTCGGAGTGCGTCGGAAAAGACCCTGGACTCCGTCTGCAATATTTTGACGAACGGTTCCGTGAACGGAGCAACACTATCCAATTGTCTGGCCAGACGCAAGTGTTCATTATAGTTGTTGTATATATAATGCTATATTTATATATGTGATGTTAGGTGCGGCTTAGGTCTGCACTCTAACTCTTTTGAGTGACCTCTGGTGTGGGCTTGCCCCACCGTTAACTGTAATTTAACGTACGCTTTTCTCGAATTTATAAATTGTGCTTATCAAGACAAGTCAATTTTGAGAGTTCTTGCTTGATATTTTGGTTTTGCCTTTCTTAAATGATTTAACGCACGTCCTTACACGAAAAGGCTTTTCTTGTATTTATTGTTGCAAATTGTGTTTATGTTATTGTTATCCGCACCATATTTCAGACTTGATTAAACTTTAATGTGCAAGTTATATTTTATATTTGATTTAACCGTCTGTTTCTTGCCTTCGCCTGTATTTTGTGAACTCAGTAAGCTTCCGTATCCTTTCCTCTCATAAATCTGGGGTCATATTGACAGTTCCCCAACAGACAGGAGAAGTTCTAGAAGGTGCAACCGCTGCTCCGATTGTAGAAAGGAGTTCTCGTCTCAGTCTAGTCTGCGACGCCACATAGACGAACAGCATCGGCGCAAAGACAGGATGAGTTGCCCCTACTGTTCCAACACCTTCGTGAGAAAGCACGACCTGGACCGGCACTGGCAGTCTGTACATGGTGGTATCCAGAGAGAGAGAGTCAACCTGCTGTAGTTGAAGAACAGTCCGATCCCGACATCGATGTGCCACTAACCCCTGGCCGGAGTATCGACATGATTAGCCTGGAACCTGGCAGTTTGGAGCGAAGGATCGTGAGGGACTTCCAGTCCCCACCGCCAGTACACGAGCGAGGTTCATCTATGCCTCTGATGGTTCCCATCCAGTCCGCCATCGTCCCTGTGGATGGAACACGCGGTCGTGTCATGAAGGATGCTGGCGTCCAGACCAATCCGACTAGGGCTTCAAGGGTGGTGGAGCGCACTGTAAAGGAGGTTCTTGGAGACGACGGGAAGACAGCACTTCGGCTTATCTCAGAGCGCTTTATCACTGATCCTTAGGGCCATTATGCCGAGGAAGAGTTTTAAAATGTTAAATAGGAGTTTTCTTGACATAATTTTCAAGTGCTGTTTAAACTGTTCAAAAGTTGTGCCAATTCTTTAAAAAGAGTTTCATCCATTCGTTTTTGCTGTGTTTTATTTAAACTGCATTTTAAGTTTACAAGTTGCTTCCCAGAAAATGGCGAAGGAAGACTTGCCATTTGTTGAAAGTTTTGGTGTTTGTTAAAAGTTTTTAACAGAGCCCTTGTGCAAAAGAAAACAAGGCTTTGTAAAGAGATTTGATTCGTGAATGCTTTAATTTGAGAAATCTTTGACCTGCAATTATGTAAATTATCTTAATTTGCTAAAATTTGATGTGTTTATATTTTGTTTGTGTAAGTTGTGGAAACCTGTAATGTGAATTTTCAGTCATTATTGTAATGAGAGGACACATTATTTTCTAAAGGAGGGGGTAATGTGACAAAGGTCACGAACTCTAGTTCTCGTCTCAGTCTAGTCTGCGACGCAACATAGACGAACAGCATCGGCGCAAAGACAGGATGAGTTGCCCCTACTGTTCCAACACCTTCGTGAGAAAGCACGACCTGGACCGGCACTGGCAGTCTGTACATGGTGGTATCCAGAGAGAGAGTCAACCTGCTGTAGTTGAAGAACAGTCCGATCCCGACATCGATGTGCCACTAATCCCTGGCCGGAGTATCGACATGATTAGCCTGGAACCTGGCAGTTTGGAGCGAAGGATCGTGAGGGACTTCCAGTCCCCACCGCCAGTACACGAGCGAGGTTCATCTATGCCTCTGATGGTTCCCATCCAGTCCGCCATCGTCCCTGTGGATGGAACACGCGGTCGTGTCATGAAGGATGCTGGCGTCCAGACCGATCCGACTAGGGCTTCAAGGGTGGTGGAGCGCACTGTAAAGGAGGTTCTTGGAGACGACGGGAAGACAGCACTTCGGCTTATCTCAGAGCGCTTTATCACTGATCCTTAGGGCCATTATGCCGAGGAAGAGTTTTAAAATGTTAAATAGGAGTTTTCTTGACATAATTTTCAAGTGCTGTTTAAACTGTTCAAAAGTTGTGCCAATTCTTTAAAAAGAGTTTCATCCATTCGTTTTTGCTGTGTTTTATTTAAACTGCATTTTAAGTTTACAAGTTGCTTCCCAGAAAATGGCGAAGGAAGACTTGCCATTTGTTGAAAGTTTTGGTGTTTGTTAAAAGTTTTTAACAGAGCCCTTGTGCAAAAGAAAACAAGGCTTTGTAAAGAGATTTGATTCGTGAATGCTTTAATTTGAGAAATCTTTGACCTGCAATTATGTAAATTATCTTAATTTGCTAAAATTTGATGTGTTTATATTTTGTTTGTGTAAGTTGTGGAAACCTGTAATGTGAATTTTCAGTCATTATTGTAATGTGAGGACACATTATTTTCTAAAGGAGGGGGTAATGTGACAAAGGTCACGAACTCCAGTGCTCAGAGCGGACGAGCGGGAACTTGTTTAAGGTTGCGGTTTTCGGCCTATTGTTGAGTCTGGGGTGTGCTAGGCGCGCACTGGTTTTATGTTTCAGACTTGGGCCAGGCACCGTGGGAACAACATCTATACAGGCCTTCTTCTTCAAATCACACTGTAAGTAATGAACATTGTCGAATCATCCTAATCAGAATAAATGAGCAGAGAGTACCAAGACGGTATATTTAGGTTTCCACCCATTGTTCCTTATTCATCAGTGATCCTCCTAATTGTTGCCATGTCCGTTTAGTGTTCTACAGTTATTAATTACCCTGTTCCATTGGTAATTCTTGTCCGAGCAAGCCATCGACGCAAGCCAGAAAAGTCCTTAGACCGCACAGTTGCGTTACAATATAATAACAAAAACTAGATGTGGCATTGCCTGCTCGTGGACGCGTCTTTAGGCGCCATTTTTACGAGGTATTTTTCGAATTCGTTTTTATGGAACGCCGTAGCTATTTTCTTAAGATTGTTTGCTTCGGTAATTCCATCATTCAATTTGGCAAATTGTATGATGGAATTCGCGAACAGAATAACAGAATGACAAACTGAATGATGGAATTGGCGACCGGAATGACAAAACGGCAATTAAAATGATGAAATTTGCGAATTTAATGATGGAATTTACCGACAAACAATCTAAGCCACCGATTATAGCTACGGCGTTCCATCATGTTTCTGGTGCATCGCGTACCACGTAACGCCACGTATGTTCATGAGGCCCATTTAGTTTGTGCGCGTGCGCACAAATTTCCCTGATTACGCTTAGTGATACTGGCGGGCAAGTGTTGAGTTGCGAGTTCTATATGAAGGGAAGCGGTACATTACAGATATCAAAAATGGAAAAGTTGCATTATTTTGGGCAAATCCGAACAATTCGGGAGAAAATCTGTATTTCCAGCTGCTTTATGTGATTACATTTTTTGTTATAAAAGACCAAATATCCCGTCTTTTTAAAATGTTTTGATTTTGATTTCGTCATGGATGGTTGTGAAAAGTACACTGACTTAAGACAATCTATTGAGTGATGGGAGGGTTGTGGCTATTCCATGAAAGGGAAAGTTGCAGTGGTCAATGAGTATGTTCTAGCCAAGATTTGGTATTTAGCGGAGGTCATCCCTCCAAAGCAGGGGTCAGTTAATCAGATTAACAGAATTATTTTTCGCTTTATTTGGGGCCATAGAACCGAGTTTGTAAACAGGGAAACCATGTTCCTTCCTCTTAGCATGGGCGGATTGGGTGTTATAAACATGAATGATAGGGTTGCTGCGATGCAGGGTGTACATGTTGCTGGAATTTTGTCAGATAAGCCGGGGAAATGGCGTGATCTTGCATGTTACTGGTGTCCCTGTCCCTACGAAGTGTAGCCCCCTCTTTGGCCCGGGACGGTCGACCGCATTGCGAATCGCAACCGGCTTTTTACCGGTCTGTGCTGGAAAACTTTCGGAGGAACAGGGATCTGGTGGCAGATTGGCACGCTGCGGGGTTAAGGGGACTTTTGACGGCACTTACAGAGTCCAAGGACACAAAACCCAGGGTTGAGCACAAGTGGCCTGGAAAAGATTTGCCCACTGTGTGGAAGAGATCTTTGTGCATGAAAACATCTAATCAGCAGACTTCACTGAATTTTAAGGCGATTCACGGTGTCCTTCCTACCGGTCACAGACTGCGAAAGCAGGGCAGGGATCCCGGGTTATGCCCACACTGTGCTCAGCTGGAGACTACCGAGCATCTCTTTGCTGAGTGTGACGTGGTGCGTCCTGCGGCTCAGTGGTTGGGTGCCCACCTGGGTAAACTAAATGGCACCAATCCATATCTGCCTAGTGTCGATCTTCTAAGGTTTTCCCTGTTTGAGAAGGTCCGGTCCAAAAAACTGGAGTTGGAATTGGCGAAAAAACTTAGCATTTATCGTACGTAGGACGGTCAGGCTGACCCGCAATGAGGCAAAATTTGATAGTCGAAAGTTTAATTCCCACAATTTGTTATGTCTCTTGAGGGGTAGTATTAGGTAGTGGACACATGGGGGTTTTGGTTGTTGGTCGTCCCTAAGGATGAAGCTTGTTTACTCCTTTTTGTTTAACCTTTTTATTTTCTGTAAATAATTGTGTTTTTTGAATGACTTTGTTGTGTATGGTTGGATTATTGGATTCAATAAACCAATTTAAAAACCGTGAAAAGTACACTGCAAACTTTTGGTAAATATTAAATGTGTTGAGTTTTTCCACGAGAAAGCTATATGGATTCATGTTGTCAAAGGACAGCACTACTCAGCTGTTGAAGCTGAAAAAGATGCACGGACTCGTTTTCTTCGGAGGTGAGTTCAAATTTATTGTTCTTTTTTTCGCGCCATATCATATTCTGTGCACTAGCTATAGCGCAGACACACTCGCCCAGTTTACGGACATAGGGCATAAGCCATAACCCTTTCAACTCTTAGTCTTATGAATTGCTTTTATTGCATAATAATAATTTGTAATTCACACACTGATAAATAGCGTTAGTTACAAAATACATTTGTTCATATAAAATCATTTTCTCAGTTAATTTAATTGTCTAATTTTGTTTGCAGAAGTTTAGCAAAATAGAATCGTTAGCAAGTTTAATGTGACTAGGCCTATAGGGCCTACTTTGCCTAGGCCCTCAAAAAAAATTAAACATAAAAATAACTTGCACAAAAATCTTGAACTCTCTGTCAACTTTCATCACAAGGGCAAGAATCAAATCAAAAGATAAATGTGATAATTATACATGTAATAAATAATGAAATATATTTCTCTGCAAAAATATGCATATATTATTATTGATCTCTATCATGCATATAATGTATTCCCTTATTTGTTGTATCTTAAGTTATATTTCATTTGGAACCAATCACCGGACTTGTCTGCAACCAGTGCCTCTTCACGATGGCTTCAAGGATGTTCAGGTTTCCCTTCAATCCTCTGATATCACTGCGGATGAGGTTAAACCTGGAATGCACTGATTCTCCTCCTTGTTCACCATAAAAACCAAGGCCAACTTTCCATCTGTAGATCCAAGGTAGGACGTGCTCTTCAAGTATGTGCATTTTTTGTGTCACTGTTTCTTGAGCAAAGGCTTTGCGGAAGAACTTTAAGTAGGCTTTTATGTTGTTTTCTGCAATGCAATTATTCAAATGAGATTCATCAATTAGGATAATTCCAAATAGTGCACCCCTATGAGTTTCCAATGCTTTGGCCAAACACAATGTGCAGAATCTATTGACCCTTTCCAGATGCACATTTGGTCAACAGACTCTGTGTGTTGTTATTGGCCAACACGTACATTGCAATATCTAGGATGTGCACTATTTGGAATTGCCCGTATTTTTTCATTAACTTTCAAACTTGTTTGAATTTTCCTTGTAATATGATTATCATGTTTCTGCTGTCTAATACTGAGTTGTTGTTTTACAGATTGTGATCACATACTACGTACCAAAGTGTCGGATGTCGTCACCATCCATTTGTCTGGAAGTGCTGTATTTCAGATGACATTGTGCAAACAATGTGAAGAGCTGCTTGTACTTCTCTGCCACTCTCTCAGCATCACAGATTCTCTCTGTTGCAGTTGGGCATAGTTGCTTTGTCTTTCGTACTATGGACATGGTAAGTGTGTGGATGCTTTCAACCTGTGTGTACAATGGTAAAAACTGTGTTTTAGTTTTAGTTTTGCCATCCCATTCGTTGTCCTCATGTTGTGAGGGTCAATGTCAGGTACTGCATCCCTGTTATTTTCATATTCAACATACTTTACCTGACAACATTTGTGGACGTGATTACCAAAAAAACAATATCCATGGTAGGCCTGTCGATGAACTCCTAGATCCTTAAGAGTATCATCTAGTTGTCCTGCTATTGGCCCATGACCAACCTTCAGCACTGCTTGATTTCTCAGGGAAGCTGCAGCTTTGCTCTGCAATAAATGAAAACGAACAAACACATCGGGAGTAATGTGTTTCTTTCTTCCCACAGTGGCCTGACATTCATAGTATTTGCATTTGTGTAGATGTTTAACGCTGTTAATTAGTCAGGGACTTATTATAACTTTAAATTTAATTATAGGGGCCATTGAAATTAGCCACCCCTCACATGGGTGCTCTGATCACATTATTGAACTCTTTTGCATGTTGAAGCTTACTGCCCTTGTGTTGGAACTTGGCAAGGTCTTCAGCCATGGACTCCAGTTTTCTCACAGTAGTGGTAGAGGCTCTTTGTGTCTTGTGTAGGCGCATGTTATCTTTTGTGGCAGTGCAGAAAAGACAACAGTGTCGACCTGCATAAAATTGTTCATTTGTGAAATAATTAATTAAGTCTTTTCATTTGTACTGTCACATGACAAAATGTTCATTAGCATTGCAAAGGCATGTATTTCTTCCAATAATCATTCTTTGCTGTATCAGTGCATACAGATAATGTTGATCATTTGTCTTCAAATTGATACAAATATAAATGAAAGAAACTCACCGGATGCTCCGCTGATGCCAAACAGCTTACACAGATACTCGTAGTCCCCAAAAAGGAAGATATCGAACTTGTAATTTCTGGCAGAAAAAAGAAGAGTTGTACTCTTTTTTTTGTACACAATTTGTCATTAAGAACTGTGTGCTACATGTCAAGACTATAGATGCCTGTCTAGAGGTTGTAGTTTTATTTGCTTCAAACATTTCATATTATTCCATCTTCTACCATGCTTCCATACACAAATACATACAGACATACATAAATAAATTGACATTATATTTTCACTTTTATGAAGCTTTATCTCCATGAAGCTTGCATTAGTTCAGCAACATCAGCTCGGTGACGATGGAGTCCTAGCTGCATGTTATGAACACTGTCACCTGCCTCAAAGCAGCATACAACCACTGTATTCTTCAAAGCATTTGGGTTCTGTACATTTCCAATTTGAAACATTTGCTTAAATGTGTTTCCTCCTTTGTCTCCTCCTAGCTTTATCCAGATGGTGTCTTCAGGAATGAGCCCGTCGTGCCAGGTCAGCTTGCCAGCCCTGAAAATGAAAGATTGTGTCAAAGGGTAAATTTTAAGTAAGTACTCATTGCAACATTGTAAATTTGAAACATTTTGTGGAAGTCTTACTTACGCATCATATTCTTCCAATTGTTGGATAACATTGGCCATTAATGACTTGAGTTGTACACATGGAGCATGCTGGACTTTGACACCACCATTTACCTCATCAGAGAACTGGAAAGGAAGGTTTTCTGCAATGATGTTGTCACCAACAATTGCACTGCATTGCCTTCGCTCAGTCTTCTCACATTCAGTACGCACACCATATCCTTTCAGCCACATACAAAAAGTAGGAAAAACGTGTATCATTGTTTAAATGCACAAGTCCACACTTTTACACATTTGCTTAGAGTCAGAATTAATAGGCATGTTGACTGAAGCAGCATGGTTGTAAAGGTGTGTCTACATATGCTGGTCAGCATATTTTTAGCTCAGTATCACATCAACATGTATATTATGGACTTCTGTAACTATGCATGTGGGCACTTTTGTCTTCTACTCCTCCATTTTAAGGTGGTTAATCCCAAACTGAAATGGAATGCCCACAAAAAAGGGGGGACAACAGTTGATGAGAAACAACAATTCAGAACAGTTGATGGGAAAATTATGAATGGTATGTTGCCTTTTATCATGAACTTCACCTCTTTAATTCTCTATTTTTTTTTCCAGCTTAAACCCATGTTGGCCTTCAGTGCGATGGTGTCACTAGCAGCAATTGTGATGTTTCTCCCAGTCCCAACGCTTCTCCTACTTCTGCTGCTTGCGATATTTGATGTCTTGTCAACAATGACTTTCCTGCGTTTTCTCGTTGTTTCTGAAGCACTGCCAAAAGACAGGTGAGCAGATGGGACACATATTGCTACCAGGTTCTGTTAACAGATAGAATATGGCTGAAATTAAAAAAATAATCCGGTGGATTAATAAAATGCTATCTTGTTTAAGTGTCAATAATTTCAAGTAGTGAAAAAATTGTTCCCTTTTGATATGCAGTCATTTTGGAAAAAAAAATCAAAAAGTATAATTTACAACTGTAGCCATTTAACAGTAGAATCTTTAAAATGCTTGAATTTTTTTCACACTAAAGCTCCAAACACCTGTCCCTGTCCCTGGCCCTGGGTGATCTCCATTGAAGGGTGGCCCCAGGGATAGCCTTGTGCTATTTTCCTTCATATTTTGGCAATTGTTTAAATCTTGTGGCGATCTCAGCCACATGCTTGGGTATGAGTGTTTCACATTTCACTCATTTTATCAGACATTTTTCTATGGGGCCACCTTGAGATGGGTGCCGCCTGGGTTGAAAAACCTGACCAATTGTCTGTGCCTTTGGGGCAGGAATGAAATTTGAATTTTGGTATTAATCTGTGTTGGCTTCCTTAAGTGTTGGTTTAATTCTGATTCATAATAGTGAAATTGTTTATCACATTTGACTAATTGATATAAAGGGTCTTTACTTCATTGTGTGTATTAAGTGTATTACATTAGAATGAGATGCAGTTCCACAAGTAGATGAAAGGTGGCATCAATTGAATGGGAGACTTTTGAGAACCGGTCTTCAAGTCAACAGCGCACGCGCACGCACAACAGCGCACGCGCAAAACAACGCGCGCATGCTCACAATTGCGTGCGCGTGCGCTGTTGTCTTGATGACCGATTCTCAAAAGTCTCCCATTGGTTTGGTTTTCGTGAATACTGGTAAAACTAATTGACAAATTGTAATGTATTTTTAAAGATAAATTAAAATCATTATTACATGGAAACCATTTGCAGTGTTTTGAGTCATGTTTTTTTTTTTTGAGCTATACAACAGTTTAATCAAGTACCTGTCCACCTGTTTTGAAGGTTGCAGACATTCCATCTTGGGACTCTGTCAGTTTCCTCTTCAAGTCTCTGGTTGCTACTGCTTCCTCACCTTGGCAGGAGTGATTTATCATGTCCTTTTTTTTGAATTTGTGTATCGCAATTGGTGCACAAGAGACAGGCATGTTCCATTGTCTGCACAGAGTATTCAGAAACTACTGAGATGTCTCGAAAATGAAATGGCTTTTGGCATTTTGGGCAGATGGAATTTTCATTTTCAGTACCTTCTGTAAAGGCCCTCACACACTGCAGACAAAAAACATGACTGCATTCAGATTGAACTGGAGAAGACAGAAACTTCTCAAAATTGGGCAGATGTATACTTCACATGTTGGAATAAATGTGCTGCTCAGTTCATGAGTAGTCTTATTGACTTGTTGTTCAAGCAAAGTAAAGTGTTTCTTGTATTACTTGCCCTCTCCGCTTCTTTGATGGCCTGCCCCCTTTACTTTGCTGTGAGTAGCATCTGCAGACATTGCACTCTGGCTCCTCGGAATGAGCCATCCACTCTACTGAAGTTTGCTGAAACTTGTGAAAAAGTTTTCTGTAGCATTGACTACAGAAATTAGGTGGGTGGATATTTGGATCATCCATGACCACGTCAAGGTTGTACGTTTTCTTTTTTTGTATGGCATAGCTTACCTTTTTTGGTTGAGAAGTGGATGAGCAGCGTTTCCCACATAGCCGGCACATTTTTTGCAATTTGTGCATATGCTCACTTTTTGGATTGGGAGCCATATTTTCGGAAACGTACGCATGTAAAATTCATGCCGTATTATTCTAGACTTGTATATTGAACTTGACTTTTCTATAAATGAGTATCGATACCAGTACGTGGGAAATGATTAATGCATTTCACATGAATTCGTTTATGACAAGATATTCGGCTGGTTTCGATATTTGGAATCGATACCATTTTTGAAAAATGCCACTGGTAAACAATCACACGCGTACGCAAATCCATCGATTTAACTACAATGTTCAAAGTCGTATATTTCGTAAAATTGTCCGTGCACTCGGATATAAATAATGTGTGAAGGATAAATGTCTGTTATATTTCCTCTCCCAAGCTGTCGTATTTCTGAGAAAACTCAATTAACAAAGAAATAACACATTTGAGAAGGATGAGAAAACTAAAATTTAAAAACAAATAACGGTCAAATCTTGTGGTTGTAATTCACTTTTTCTAAACGTCCGTCGTAATTTTCTCTTTCAAGAAATATTTATTAGGAAGCATATATTCCTTTTTTCGAATAATAATGTAGTACTTTTGGCCACAATTGACTATTTAGTGTTTGCAATTCAATATTTTTTTATCGTATTCCATTTGACAAACGCCGCCATTATCGTCGTCTGCTTCCGAGAATTACCGCTGTCGTCTGCTAATTTTCGATAGTGCGCATGCGTGACCAAAATAGACTAAATGGACGTTGGTTGAATGGAACGTGAACATACGTGACGCGTAACGGCCGGCACTGCGTACCGCGCGGGTACGCGATCGTTGTAATAAGGCCTTTGGATGTTTAGGTTCACTTTTTACCTTCCTTTAATGGCCGCGTCCTGCATGCGCAGATATAGCTCCCATTGGTTTGTACACGGGTGCGTCATCTAGTTTTTATATATATATGGGTGGAACCATTGATCTCCATTAGAAAGACTGGATAGGACACAGCGCCCTCCATCTTGTAAC
The DNA here is from genome assembly GCA_963971285.1 of Astropecten irregularis. NCBI lineage: Eukaryota > Metazoa > Echinodermata > Asteroidea > Paxillosida > Astropectinidae > Astropecten > Astropecten irregularis. Next base: position 71,870 of record OZ020244.1, on the reverse strand, counting down.
CGCGTGCGCGCTTGATCAGCGGGTTTGACAAGGGGTTTGCAAGTGTCCAGCACGCATGCGCACGTAGGCCTTCCATACGATTAACACTGCCCAAACCCGCTCTCCAGCTGTCCACGCGTTCTCGAATCCGTGCAATGCATCTGCGTGCGCGTGTCCTATCCAGTCTTTCTAATGGAGATCAATGGGTGGAACCCATAGAGTTATATTAAAAAAACTAGATGTCGCATTGGCTGCTCTTGGCCGCGTCTTAACGGCGCCATTTTCGATGGGTCTAGTTCGAATCCGTTTTTATGGAATGCCGTAGCTATCTTTTTAGATTGTTTGCTTCGGTAATTCCATCACTCATTTTGCCAAATTGAATGATGGAATTTTCGAACAGAATGACAGAATGATAAACTGAATGATGGAATTGCCGACCGGAATGACAAAACTGCAAATAAAATGATGAAATTGGCAAATTAAATGATGGAATTACCCATAGATATATAAAAAAAACTAGATGACGCATTGGCTGCTTGTGGGCGCGTCTTTAGGCGCCATTTTCGATAGGACTAGTTCGAATCCGTTTTTATGGAATGCCGTTGCTATCTTTTTAGATTGTTTGCTTCGGTAATTCCATCACTCATTTTGCCAAATTGAATGATGGAATTTTCGAACAGAATGACAGAATGATAAACTGAATGATGGAATGCTGACTGGAATGACAAAACTGCAAATAAAATGACGAAATTGGCATATAAAAATGATGGAATAACCGACAAAGTCTAAGCCACCGAATATAGCTACGGCGTTCCATCATGTTTCTTGGTGCATCGCGTACCGCGTAACGCGTAACGGCGCGGCTTGTTATTAGCGCATGAGCGTAGTGCAACCCCCATTCGTTAATACACGGGTGCGTCATCTAGTTTTTTTTTATAATATCTATGGTTCCATCATTGTTTCTGGTGCATAACTGCATATCGCGTAACGCGTAACGGCCGGAACCGCGTACTGCGCGGTTTGCGCGATCGTTCTAAATAAGCACTTGTCCTACAAAAAATGACCGCGTCCTGCATGACGGATATAGCTCCCATTGGTTTGTGCACGGGTGCGTCATCTAGTTTTTATATATATCTATGGAATTACCGACAAACAATCTAAGCCACCGAATATAGCTACGGCGTTCCATCATGTTTCTTGGTGCATCGCGTACCGCGTAACGCGTAACGGCGCGGCTTGTTATTAGCGCGTGAGCGTAGTGCAACCCCCATTCGTTAATACACGGTTGCGTCATCTATTTTTTTTTTTTTTATAATATCTATGGTTCCATCATTGTTTCTGGTGCATAACTGCGTACCGCGCAACGCGTAACGGCCGGAACCGCGTACCGCGCGGTTTGCGCGATCGTTCTAAATAAGCGCTTGTCCTACATGAAATGACCGCGTCCTGCATGACGGATATAGCGCCCATTAGTTTGTGCACGGGTGCGTCATCTAGTTTTTATATATATCTATGGGTGGAACCATATATATATAAAAAAAAATAGATGTCGCATTGGCTGCTCTTGGCCGCGTCTTAACGGCGCCATTTTCGATGGGACTAGTTCGAATCCGTTTTTATGGAATGCCGTAGCTATCTTTTTAGATTGTTTGCTTCGGTAATACCATCACTCATTTTGCAAAATTGAATGATGGAATTTTCGAACAGAATGACAGAATGATAAACTGAATGATGGAATTGCCGACCGGAATGACAAAACGGCTAATAAAATGATGAAATTGGCAAATTTAATGATGGAATTACCGACAAACAATCTAAGCCACCGAATATAGCTACGGCGTTCCATCATGTTTCTTGGTGCATCGCGTACCGCGTAACGCGTAACGGCGCGGCTTGTTATTAGCGCGTGAGCGTAGTGCAAGCCCCATTCGTTAATACACGGGTGCGTCATCTATTTTTTTTTTTATAATATCTATGGTTCCATCATTGTTTCTTGTGCATAACTGCGTACCGCGTAACGCGTAACGGCCGGAACCGCGCGGTACGCGGTTCCGGCCGTTAAGGCTGGTTTATACTCACTGCGTTAACGCACGCGCAGCGCACAATGCGAATGTCGCATTCGATGTTCATACTCTTTCAAGGTATGAAAATCGATACGCGGCGATAGTCTGCATTCTAATGCGGAAACGCGCAAACGGTATAGTTCATACTTTTAAAATGTGTGATGCGCCGAAGTGCAGTCCTACTCCGATTCCGTGTATTTGGTGATTCACAATGGAGAGAGTAGACGAAAATTTTCTTTTGTCATTATTGTGGAACGCACACCGTCAAAATTAGGCAAGATCTAACA
>OZ020244.1:0-69341 GCA_963971285.1 Astropecten irregularis | reverse complement strand
AATAGAGGGCGCTATGTAACTCTTGCTAGTCTTCTTTCAAGTCCGCGATTTCCCTAGAGCGGCTTAAATGACCGTAATCTACGGTCTTTTTAGCCGCTCCCTGGTGAGTAGCGACTTGAAACAAGACTAGCAACAGTGTGACCTCGCTCCAGGCGTATTGTATTTTTGTCTGAAACAATAAGTAGAGGGCGCTATTTTATTGCGTGGCCAGTGATTTATGAATGGTTTTTTATATCACGTGGGACCAAAGACGCGGCATTTCACGCCTGCGTTTCGTCCAGGTAACATCATGTCGGCACCACAAGAGAAATCACTACAATTTCTTCATCCATATTTTTCAAAAATTCGTTTAAAATGGAAGGTTCCCGTCAAAGTGAGAAGGCTCTTGGTTTGGTTTGTCTTTTTAAGAAACTCTCAAGTCCAAAAATGGTAGGTTTTATTACTAAAATCATTCATTATTGCCGAGAGCCGCAATTTTATTTTAGGATGTGGCACCATGCCGTTTTTCAGGCTCAAATATTCAACCATATGCTTACAATATAACATTATATGTTAATAACGTTATGGTAGATGTAAAAAGAACTCCATATAAAACAAAATAAGAGCCACAATTATAACAAAGAAGTCACAAAATTTAAGACGTTGTCTCCGGTCATTTTTTTAAAAGGATATTCTTTATTTTCTGAAATACTTCTCAAATTTCCAACTTCCATACTGTACCTGCCAAAAATCACATACAACATTTGAAACCGTCTGTAAAGGGAAAGACTTTCATAAATTAACCTCTAAGTTTCGGTTCCTACAAGTTGCAGAAACCACCAATCTCTGTACATGTACATGTATATACTTGCTCAAACAAATATTTTAAAATGTTACAAAATATTTTGAAACCTTTCATCTTTTAAAGGTAGTATCATACTTTGGTAGCATACCGAAAAAAGAAATCTTCACAGATTTAACAAACTTACAGGGAATACAGGGTATAAAGGTGGTGATGGTAGAAACATACCGTTAAAGTATTTTTGCCCGAAAAGCAGTATTTTTCCAGAAAAGAGGAAAACCATTGACCAAAATGATGTTTAATCTTATAAAGATCAAACAAAAAAAAAGAGGAAAGACTTCAGAAACACTGTGGCCGTTTTTTACCTTTTTTTTCTTCATAAAGTTGGCACCATATGAGACTGACATTTTCACAGATGACTCTTACTGTATTTTTCTCGATATTTTTGCCCATGAATCTGTAATTCTTTGACAAAAACAAAAGTATGATATTACCTTTTAGACTTATAACTCCTGACTTTGCCTGTCACTAACAAAGTGATGATTGTCATCCGTGGAACTCTTCCACTCTTTAAGAACATGAGAACTACATGTACCAGGTTTTAACGAATAAAAAGAAAGGAGTGCCTAGTATTTCAATCTCAGCATTTGTGAAGGATTACCAGATTTTGCATTCTGCTTATTGTTAATTTCAATTTCAAAGCAGCATAATATAATTATGTGGTCTCTGAAAAATCACATTTTGCTTTTTTCTTCGTTTTTGTTCAGGTCTTGAAAGGCTGAGACGGTTTGGCTTCGAAGACGCAAGAGATGACATCCGTGTAAATCTACCTTAATGACATCAGACGTGAAGTGTCGGCATTTGTTTGGATATTCCAACATTTCTTCAGCTACAAGATCCCAATTTGACGTCTAAATTTAGAAGAAATTTCCCAAATAAGGCTTGCCACATGGCAGACGCATATTACACTGTTTGAATTCTGAATTTGTTGAGCACTGAACGTGATTCAAGAAATATTTCTGCCTCCGTCTGAACCAGAGACTCCTGCCTTGGAAGAAACTTAACGATGCCAAGATGCAACTTCAAGGACTGAATTTTGCAAACCGTGTTTCACAGTTAGATGGACTTGTTAACAGTTTTTGTACATGGAAGTGATTAAAGATATGAGTGCCTGGTGCACTCATTTGTTGTGTGCTTTATTTGAACCAAACAACTCTGGTATCTGGTCATGTGTACTTTCAAATAGCTGCGGCAAAGAATTTTTGGCCAAATTTTCTTTTCAAAACTATCCTAAAAAATGTCCAAGTTATTTTCGCGTATATGTGACCCAATGCAGCAAATTGAGGTAAATCCCCCAGATTTGACTTTTTGAGTTATATACGCTACTAGAAGGAGTAATCCATGGGCTTTCCAATGAGACCAAAATTATGTTCATATCTCATTCCATTGCAAAGTTATGACCCGATAAAGAGAACACCGCTATGCTCAGACTCAGAAAATACTTTTCGAGAAAAATTACTACAAAGATTTTACACACATAGCGCATGTCGCAGTGCTATTGACAGACTGTTCAACGTTGGTCTACGTCTGTGTGCGAGTAACGGATCACAACAGCAACTTTGCCGGGGGTCTCTGTCACTGACACTATGCAAGATGAGATGTTTCCTTGAAAATAATTATTCTAAAAACGACTTTCATGTTGTCATAACATTTATCTTGATTGACTTTTTCATTTAGCTCCGAACCATGTCAGAAAACTTCAAACGAGTTGTTGATTTTAGCGTGGGAATTTTTGTTAACGTCATCAGTGACCGTGCAGTGATTATAGTCAGCACAGTGACTGCTTTATGTTGTGTTTCAGTGTGTGCGAATAATGGATCATAACATCAACATTGCCGATTATCGAGGGTCTGTGACTGCAAGTTAAGTTGTTTCCATGAAAATAATGAGTTTAAAAATGACTTCATGCAGTCTGAACATCTTTCTTACCCTTGTCATTTAGATCCGAACCATGTCAGAAAACATCAAACCAGTTGTTCATTTTAGCGTGGGAATTTTTGTCAACGTTACTTGTGGCTGCAGCGATACAGTAGGCCTAACGTTAGTTAGCAATAAATTTCCCTTGGTTTACAAGGCAAAATGAGCCGTGAAATTTGACAAAAGTACACAAATAAAAATGACAATTACTGTACTCAAAATTCGAAAATCTATAAGAACCCCAAAAGTTAGGGTAACCTTGCAAATCCGAACAGTTTTCCAACGCTATAAACATGGCAGACATTGCAATGTTGTCGTGTTAGAACGGCACTTTTCTACTAGTATAGTATACAGTGCACATTGAATACAGTTCATGCACATACACATACTGTACACTGCACTGCACTACTATACTGTACACGCACTGAACGAATGTCGCTTAGCGACTGTGGCGCTCTACGCGCACAGAGATTGGCCGAGCGCTGTGCGCGTCACGTATCTAGGTAAACAGTACGTGCAGCGGTCCAATCAGAAAGAAGTATTTGAATGACGCGGGCCCTGGCCGCGAACTAGACGATGACTGTGATTTCACTTCGCTTACGATGTTTTGTTTACAAACTTCAGCGGATTGATATGGAGTAAAGGTGTTCCTGGTGATGATTTCATTGCTATTAATAGAAAGATGAGTCAACGCTCGTTTCAATGATACCACATACACGTCACAGGCATAAACAGATCAGTATGAATACGCGCTGTAAATAACGTAAGATTTTGAGAGATTTTCTTTAGTTTTTGTAAAAGAAGACAGAAACACACTGCAAACATGTTCTAGAAAACCTCCTTTTTACCCAATTTCCTTACATTTCTTTGACATAATTATCAACACTGTGAATCTTTGATACTTTTCCTATCCAAAAATGCAAAAAAGCAAAAATCGATGTTGGAGTCATATTCTGCGATTCAGCAACTTCAGACGGCGATAACTCGAAACTGACTTTTGGGGGATTTACCTCATTTCGCTCCATTGGGTCACATATTACCTGTGCTAAAATTGGCAACCTTTCTTTGAATTTTAGAATTTCTGGTTTTCAATGTGTACAATGTGCATGCGTAGTGCCAATGATCTAAACAAAAAATAGTAAACAACTCTCATCTGAAATTTCTTTGGTTTCAACTGTTTGTTTTTCAAATCCACTTCAAACCAATTTTTTTACCTGAATTTTTACACATTGCAAGAGTGAAAACTATCCTAAAAACATTTGTAACATTTTCTATTTTCGTTTCCTTTTTTCAATTTTAATTCACCTTTTTTCATTGTGGTTCAGGATAAAAGAAAACCAAATTCTGAAGTGTTAATTAGAATCTGACTCACTTAAGGTAGCAGGTTACTACTGGTTTCAAGGGTGCCGTACATTATTCTTTGACCTTTCCAAATTGTCTGCAGCCGATTTCACGAAACTCCAAATGTTGCGTACGCAACATTTTGTTGCGTAACTTACGCAACATTTTCCTGCCTTGGTTGCACAAGCTATGGCCGTTTCACAAAACTTACGCAACATTTGTACGTGGTGTAAGTTACGCAATGTTTCGTGAAATCGGCTGCAGGGCTCCAACATCAGTATTGCGTATTGCTTGACTTCATCCACATTAGAATCATCATGTTGCATCCAAAAACACATTCCTGCAAATACAAAAAGGAATACAAAGAAAGAAACTTAAATATGCGCGTCAACATTCAAAAGTCAATATTCTTTGCATCTGTTCTGCTATTTTGCAAGTTCTCTCATTCAAACAAACCTATAAACTTGCTGCCCATCGCATATTTCTGTTGCATTAGTTGCGCTGTAATAAGAAAAATAAGGTCATAGGTTAGGTTAGAAATGGCATCTTTGCAAAGGGTCTGCATTGCAAGTTGAAATGTGTCCCAGTCATACAACCTTTAGGTTATTTACATATGACCTCTGTGCAGTGTCAGGTTAATGTGTATAGAGGTCACATGGAAATTGCCAAGAGGCTTGTATTGTTGGAACTGTTTCAATAAGCATCTTTGAAATATGGTCCATAGTGAGAGGGCGCTGTTGATGCTCGATGAAAGTTTGCTGAAACAGCGCCCTCTTACTGTTGTCCATTTTCAAGGAGGCTGTTTGCAATGTAGTCCCTTTAAAACCAGTTAAGTGTACTCTTGGTTAACCACATGTACATTTTGTATAGAGGGGGTAGTTCAGCCATTGACAAATACAAATGCAAGAGGAGATCACTATCTGTTGTGTCAATTGAATTTTTTATTATTTTTTTTTTCTAATTGCAAGTGCCGGCTGGTGCGCCCTCTGCTGTCTAGAATGTGAAGCAACTTAATGACCCAAGTACATCGGCTGATAAAGCGCCCTCTTGAGTTGAAACCTGACTTAGTCTTACTAGTATTCTGCTCTACAAGTGATCTGCAACACACATTTCAACAAGCTCATTGCTTATGCGTGCTATTGTTGGCATGCAAATGCCACGCATTGAAAAGACTAGCAAAGGCCTGAACAAAGCTCAGAAAGGATTCATTGTTGTACACTTAAATCTTAATAGACCTGCATGGGTGTACTTCAGACTTCACCCCCTGTTCGGGCAACCAAGCCGCTATATGTTCTTAGGAGACATTTTGTGGTGAACTTTGGGGTAAAAAAAGGAAAAATAAAGACCGATTCATTGGACACTTCCACTCCATCACTAATTGAGTCCTTGACCTTCAAAATGACAACAACTTCAACCCAGACGATGATGTGCTGACCAGAGAAACAACATTTCAACATGCAGCTTACTTCAAATTTTGGATTAACTTTTTTGCTCCCAAATTTGGTACTTTATGTATTCTGAAACAAAAATTACCCTCTAAAATTATGTACTTTTATGGGCTTCAATGAAACAATCCTGTCCTCATGGATTTCTTGGTTTCTCTTGTGTAACAGAATAATGCTACCCTATTAATTTTATCTACCCTAATCACTTAATACCTTAATTTAACGCTTAACTATCCTAGTGCTGAAATGTTTATTTGCTGTTCCGATACGTTCCAGGTTGGAACGGGTTTTAAAAAGCTTGGGATTTTTGATGTTATTATTATTTTTCATTATTAATTATCACCCGTCTAACTTAACATTTATGTTGTAATGTTTGTTGCATCTTCTTCTTATTCTTAGCTTTATTTGAAGAGCTTGAAAATTAAATTATATGAATGCTTATCAGGTAAATCTGCAGTGGAAACTGATTTAGATTTATTTGGTAATTCATTACGCATGTGACAGTCATTTGAATTTTTAATTAGTTAATTTTCTTAGCAATTTATTCTTTCGGCAATAGCATCGCTACAGATTGCTGTAGATATGCATGCTGCCAGGAAAATTATTATGACATCACCATGACGTCATCAAAAAAACAATTCTTGTTTTATCCCTAAATGCCTTGAAACTTGGTGGGTATGATCTCTATGTTATTTATAATCTATTTCTTTAATGATGAAGTCATCATGACATCATCTGATTTTTAGTTAATAACATGACAATCACTGCTTATGCTTAGTGTAGAATCGGTGTTTACAGAAATAGACAATTCTCTGTTATCAGCCAAATAAGCAACTTAAGACAAATCGGAACAGCTTTGTGTTCATCCACGGGATGAACACTTAAAATTTGTTTCTATTGGAATATAGATCCTCTATGTTTTTGGCAATGGTTTTTATACAAGCCTATTAGGGCTTCTGAAAATACCCCATATTGGTTTAATTCCAATTTTGAAATTCATGTTTATTGTTCAATCTGTTTGTGTGTAAGTTTATTTGTATTTTAACTACATGTAGAAATGTTGATTTGTAATTGAAAACCTAATATTTTTAGTCTTTGGACGTTTTATTTCGTATTAAAAAACCGTAATTGAATTGAATTGAACAGGGATCTGAGTATTTTTTTTATATGTTTTCATTTAATTCTTGTTTGTTTTTAAGCTCATTAATTTGACTGACTTTACCTATGTGGGAATAAATACTGAAGTGAACTAAAGTGAATTGATTCCTAATGTAGATAGATGGTTTATGTCATAGGTTTAGGACTCCTAAACCTATTGCCTTCTCTTTCAAAATCTAGATTACAAAAGTTTCCTATTTAAGCATGTTTTAAAAGTGATTTACTGATTTATTATAGATATGTTTAAATAAACCTGATATAAAATGCTGCAAACTAGTCCAAATGTTGAAAGGACCACTGGTTATACAAAGCCTTGAGGAATGTCTTTAAAGATTATTTACATGTCATTACTGGAAATTGTCCAGTGCGTTTTATTTTTAGGTGAAAATGTTTCTTGTATTCTGTCTGCCTTATAAGAATTGAATTATCATTAAAATCTCTATTACACAACTAATATTTAGCTTGAAGTTAATGTATCATTCCTTAAATTTGATTTTTATTATTATTTGTTTCAACATTTGTTTTGCAACATTATCCATATCATTTGTATGATTTTGTCTATGGCTAATTTTTATGGAAATGCCCCCATATTGGTTTGTTCCTAATTATTTCATAGTTATCTGATTATTCTTTGATAATTTTATTTGGTTTATGGATGTTTTCAATCTTAATTATTGTACTGACAGACTGACCTTGTCAGTATTTTTTAGGGTTAAGTTATTATGGAGATAACTTGCTGGGGTTATTTATTGGTTATTTTAGCCTTTTTGTAATTTCTGTCCTATGGTTAAATCACTGTGGTCTTCTTAGCAAGTTTTATATTAAATGTTTCTGAACTGAAGAAATTAATGTTATCATTTTATCACAGCACCACAGCTTGCTAAATTTTTAAGTGGTCCCTCTGGCCTTCCTACACAACCCTAATTTCTACTACACAAGTGAAATCAATGGTCAAAACCTGAGAACTGTAACAAAGTAAACCAGCTATGCCAAAAACTGTTTCTCTAATCATCACATCAACAACTGAGTAGAGGTCACCATCATCTATCAGGTCAAGATCCCCCTCAGATCAGAAGCAGATGTCCTATGCAAAAGGGTTGGTCATCATGACCGGCCTAAAAAGAGACCTGGTTACACAGGAACAGTAAGATGAAGGGTACCAACTTAGGATAACAAAAGTATCAGTGCGGAAAAAAATGTGCGAAAAAAAGGGTCCTCTGTCCTTCGCACCAATCATACAAGCGCTATCAGCATCTTAGTGTACAACAATCAATTCCTTTCTTCTATTTTTTGCCGCGAGCAGAATTTGGGTATGAGCTTGTCAAATCATGTGAGGCAGAACACTTACAGAGTAGAATACCAGCAACACTGAAGACAGGTTTCACTCAAGCTGACGCATATCAACCAATGCACCTGGGTCATTAAAGTTGCTCCACATCCTAGACAGCAGAGGGCGCACCAACCGACACTTGCATTTTGCTCGTCTGAGCTTCTTTCCTATGTGTATTTGATCTGTACAGGATTTAAACACTTTAACAACAGATTATAACAAATGTAAATAACAATGTGAGAATTACTCCAACAAACAGAATCTAAATCAGCTCCTTAATATGTGACAATCTACATTGGAAGGACATTTTTAGAAAATTTTGAAACATTTTGTGCTGTCAGATTGGTCAAAATATAAAAAAGTTGCTTTTTGTTTCTCTAGTTTCGCAGAGAAAATTTGAGATTTGTTTTTATAAATCAATGTTGTTATGATTTTTTAAAAAAGTTTTGAATTGAAAGATAATTACATGTATGTGACAATGTACATGGGAAGAAAAGTTTATACAATTTTGAAAAAAAAAAAATTGGCATCTCTAAATTTTAAAAGAGAACATTAGACTTCTTTGCATGAATCAATTTTGTCATGATGTTTTGAAGAAGTTAAAGACACCAATTTCAAGACATTTGGCCAATATTTCTGTATAAAACAATGGCATTGAGTGTGTCGCATGCAAGTACATGCCTTTTTCAGTGCTTCTGCAAGAATTTTCATGCATTTTCTTGTATGTGTACATACATATTTAGCTTCTTTTTGTTGCATAGCAGCGCATGATCAATCTGTCTGTTGGAGAAACTCACACACCTACATACAGAAAACATTCTTAAGAAAAAGGCAATAAATTAATTAAGGCAATTAATTCAATTGTAGAGTGCATTCACTTGAAATGATGGAGTTAGTCACTTCGTCTGGAAATCAATTTTGAGAGAAAAAAATATCATCCCCCCCCCAAAAAAAAAAGCAAGAAGACAAGAATAAAGAAAAGAAAAATGCAAACCCCAAATTGAATAAAAATTGAAAAAATACTGTTGTACCTCAACCCAAAAATGACATAAATGCCAGAATTTAAAAAGAATTTAGATGAATTTGAAACTTATGTTAACCCACATTTTTGACATCAGACATGTACAACTACATTCCCTGTCACTTCAAATGAATGTTCCCTAAAACATGTAAAGACAAAGTAAGATTCTTCAGCAAAGATATGGTTCAGGATTGTGAATCACATTCTAACATAATGGCATGAATGGAGATGGAATTTGGCCATCAAAAGGTTTGTTTCAAGTCCCACCCAGGGATACAATATTGGTAAGAGTCTGAGATTATGCAGAGGATGAGAAACTTATGCAAAAATATGCAGAAAGGATTATGAGTGAAGTGCACTATCTCAATACTGTCTAATTACATGTATTATGCTAATGAAGAGGAAAATTATGGTTTTTGTTTTGATGCTGCCATTTCAAAACAATTCCAAAATGACTAAGATTGATGCTTTAGAACTGGAGATAAAATTGTGGAAAAGTCTTCCAAAATAGATCCGATAGAATTTCATTGATTTTTTCTACATTTCTAAACGGTGATACCAAACGTGGAGTACCAACCCTGAACCAAATGCAAGTTTGAATATTTTACAATGAGAAGGGATGGATTCATTTGTGAAGGAAAAGAGGAATGTGAAGCGTATGACAAATTGATGACACAGAAGTGTGAAATAATTTGAAGGCAGAATCTGGGAATCATAAATGCCACACTGAGAATGTTTTTAGAGGAAAAGTTTGATCATTGTGAAAAAAATGGTCCCACCCAGGGGGAAAGGCGCTAAAATAAGCAAAACTGAAGATTTTTTTTTAGACATCCCCAACCAGGGGAAATGGTTTTTGTAACAGGGCCACAAGGTGTGAAACATACATGTAATGAAGAATTGAAATTGATTTGCCACCAACAGACCAAGGCAGGGTTATAATTTGAGCGCGAAAAAACTGGTAAAAAAAATCATGAATCCATCCCATCCCAACATAAACCCTAGCTCTCAGAAACACACAATGCACATGACCACTTTACACTGCATTTGTAAGGTTCAGTAGAGAGTTATTGGTATTTGTTTGTATGCAATACATAGTTTTGGACCAGGAAAGACTGAGTCTACAAAGTATCTTTCTCTTCATATCATGACCATCTTACCCAAGAAAAGATCCATCTCAGGCAAGAATTTGACTATTTCAGATATTATAACATAAAAACAAAATTCCAAAAGCCAAATTGTTCAGCAATGATTTAAACAAATATTCAACTGTCATAGCATTGAGTGTTTCTTCAGTATAAGTTACAATGTTTGATACAATTACACAAATATGAAGTAAACAAAACTAGATGTTAATGTATGGAGGTAAACCAAAGCCTACTCGGTCAGCTAGGTTAAGATAAGGTCCATTAAATAGTCTTTCAGTTGAGGGGAGTCTGGTTCAAATCCCACCAGAGGCACCACCTAAGCTCTAACCTATGAGCATAAACAGGGTTCCTGGTTCAAATCCCAACAGAGGCACCATGTAGATCTGCCATCATTCACCATAATGAGTGTCTTTGATCGCCTACACTCTCACCTATGAGCATAAACAGGGTCCCTGGTTCAAATCCCAAAAGGGGCACCATGTGGATCTGCCATCATTCACCTTAATGAGTGTCTTTGATCACCTATACTCTCACCTATGAGCATAAACAGGGTCCCTGGTTCAAATCCCACCAGAGGCACCATGTGGATCTGCCATCATTCACCATAATGAGTGTCTTTGATCACCTATACTCTTACCTATGAGCATAAACAGGGTCCCTGGTTCAAATCCCACCAGGGGCATCATGTGGATCTGTCATCATTCACCATAATGAGTGTCTTTGATCGCCTATACTCTCGCCTATGAGCATAAACAGGGTCCCTGGTTCAAATCCCACCAGGGGCACCATGTGGATCTGCCATCATTCACCATAATGAGTGTCTTTGATCACCTATACTCTTACCTATGAGCATAAACAGGGTCCCTGGTTCAAATCCCACCAGGGGCATCATGTGGATCTGTCATCATTCACCATAATGAGTGTCTTTGATCGCCTATACTCTCGCCTATGAGCATAAACAGGGTTCCTGGTTCAAATCCCAACAGAGGCACCGTGTGGATCTGCCATCATTCACGATAATGAGTGTCTTTGATCGCCTATACTCTCACCTATGAGCATAAACAGGGTCACTGGTTCAAATCCCACCAGGGGCACCATGTGGATCTGCCATCATTCACCATAATGAGTGTCTTTGATCACCTATACTCTTACCTATGAGCATAAACAGGGTCCCTGGTTCAAATCCCACCAGGGGCATCATGTGGATCTGTCATCATTCACCATAATGAGTGTCTTTGATCGCCTATACTCTCGCCTATGAGCATAAACAGGGTTCCTGGTTCAAATCCCAACAGAGGCACCATGTGGATCTGCCATCATTCACGATAATGAGTGTCTTTGATCGCCTGTACTCTCACCTATGAGCATAAACAGGGTCCCTGGTTCAAATCCCACCAGGGGCACCATGTGGATCTGCCATCATTCACCTTAATGAGTGTCTTTGATCACCTATACTCTCACCTATGAGCATAAACAGGGTCCCTGGTTCAAATCCTACCAGAGGCACCATGTGGATCTGCCATCATTCACCATAATGAGTGTCTTTGATCGCCTATACTCTCACATATGAGCATAAACAGGGTCCCTGAGATGTTAATGTATGAAGGTAAACCAAAGCCTACTCGGTCAGCTAGGTTTAGATAAGGTTCATTAAGTAGTTTTTCACTTGAGGGGTGTCTGGTTCAAATCCCACCAGAGGCACCACCTAAGCTCTAACCTATGAGCATAAACAGGGTCTCTGGTTCAAATCCCACCAGGGGCACCATGTGGATCTACATGTACAATCATTCACCATAATGAGTGTCTTTGATCATCTATACTCTCACCTATGAGCATAAACAGGTTCCCTGGTTCAAATCCCACCAGGGGCACCAATGTGGATTGGGTTCTTTACTTTATCAGATAGATTTCTCAGATAATCTGAGCATTAACCTAAAGTTCCTGGTTCAAATCTCACGAGAGGAACTATGTTGAGATCCTTATGTCAAACTCATGGCAACGTTTTTGTCCTTCAGCAATGCTTCATATTCTTGGTCACAGAAGTTTCCTTGTTGCTTTGGGTTTTTCTCTCACAGGTATTTGGTTGGTCTCTGGATCAAATCCCACCAGAGGAGCCTGATAGCTGCAAGTTTGTATGAGTAATCCTGCTGAGATTTACCACCTACATTAACATCTGACATCAATAATCACAAATGGATTCTTAATTACACAAAAGTAAAACTATTAACAATAAATCAATTTACTTTATGATGACTCCTTCTAGTACTGGACAGGCAACATCACTGGAATGGGTGACATCTCATTGGTAGAATGCCTTGACAAGATCACCTAATACAATAAAAGAAATTGAGAAAGATTGGTAAACAATTAAAAACTTATGTAATTAAATTAACAACAAATATAAATTTCATCACCAAATAACCACAGGGAAACTGACTGGATTAATTTCAAGTCTTTGAAAAGTGAACAATGGAAAATTGGCTGGAGTGGAATTCGAACCAGCGACCCACGGAATACTGTAAAGGCAACTGAGCTATCCAGCCCTATGTAGGTCGTGTCCCTAATAGTCAATTATCTTTGTTCGTTTGGCAGTCAGAAGCCATGAAACCACACACAAACTTGTACCCCAGTTAAACACCCTCCTATCAGCTTAACAGCAGTAATTGACAAGTTACAGGAATATAAATGTTCAAGCAACTGCTTCAAATTCCCCTGAAACTTAATTGTGCTGGCAAAAACTGACTAACTTAAGAGTCTTTTGAGAAAGATCCTGCTAGGATCAAAACATGTCAGGCCCTCCTAATTTTAAGCATTTTATATATTTCAGGTCATTTTTTTGGCTGATGAGCAGTTTGCAGCGGTTCATTACTTGTATTGATAAGTTTCAAGTTGGTAACTTCAGGAAAAATCAAGAAATAAACCCAGTCTTTCTGTTGAAAAGTTCATATTCCTTCAAGATGCAAGTTCACTGAATGTATAACTTCTATTTTGTACCTGTGGCAGTCCAAAGTGTGGCATGTTCTTGGCTGGCTGAATAACTGGATGACTGCTTCCTAAGGGGATGGCTAGTTGAACAGTCAGACTAGATGGCTGGGCTGGGTGGCTGCATAAAGACTGTATCCCTTGACTGATGGACAGATAACTGGTTGCCTTGCTGGAATCAGGGGGTCTGGCATCAGCTCAGATCAGGACATCAGGTCCAGCAAAGTTGCATAAGATCAAACCTGTGACAAGAAAACAACATTTGAAATCAACAGAGTGTTAAAAGAATTGCAAATGAAACTGAATATAATGATGGGTAGCCGTGTCAGTCAGATAAAATATAAAATACAAAAATACAAATACATGCAGCACTATTGTGCTGTTTGTATTTTGCTATTTTAAAATGAAACTGAATCAAACAGCACACGGTCACTATCTTATTTCATGGACTATATTTCCATATTTTAGTCCTGCAAGGACCACCTTATAAAAGATGCAACTCACCAGAGTCTAAACTAAATGTCCAATAAGATAAATGGATGTTTGTTCTTGGTCCCCAGGTAAACTAAACTACCATCAGCCTAACATCGGTAACTGACAATAAAGTATGGATAAACAAGTCTGAAAATCTATAAATAATTGTTAAGATGTACCTGTCCCAATCCAAATGTGGCATCTTCTTGGCTGGCTAAATGGATGGGTGACTGCTTGTTACTGCTTCCCAAGAGGCTGGCTAGTTAGACAGTCACACTCTCACTGGTTTGATGACTCCAAGGATGGCTGGTAACTGTCTTTCCTTGTTAGACTAGATGACCGGGCTGGCTGGTTAATTGGCTCCCTAGTTGGATGGTCATACTCTTACTGGTTTGATGACTCCAAGGATGGCAGGTGACTGTATTTCCTTGTTAGACTAGATGACTGGGTTGACTGATTAGTTGGCTCCCTAGTTGGATGGTCACACTCTCACTGGTTTGATGACTCCAAGGATGGCAGGTGACTGTCTTTCCTTGTTAGACTGGATGACTGGGTTGACTGGTTAGCTGGCTCCCTAGTTGGATGGTCATAGTCTTACTGGTTTGATGACTCCAAAAATGGCTGGTGACTGTCTTTCCTTGTTAGACTGGATGACTGGGTTGACTGGTTAGCTGGCTCCCTAGTTGGATGGTCATAGTCTTACTGGTTTGATGACTCCAGGGATGGCTGGTGACTGTCTTTCCTTGTTAGACTAGATGACTGGGCTGGCTGGTTAGTTGCCTCCCTAGTTGGATGGTCATACTCTTACTGGTTTGATGACTCCAAGGATGGCTGGTGACTGTCTTTCCTTGTTAGACTAGATGACTGGGCTGGCTGGTTAGTTGGCTCCCTAGTTAGACAGTAACACTCTCACTCCCCTGATGACTCCAAGGATGGCTGGTGACTATCTTTCCTTGTTAGACTAGATGACTGGGCTGGCTGGTTAGCTGGCTCCCTAGTTGGATGGTCATACTCTTACTGGTTTGATGACTCCAAGGATGGCTGGTGACTGTCTTTCCTTGTTAGACTAGATGGCTGGGCTGGCTGGTTAGTTGGCTCCCTAGTTGGATGGTCATACTCTTACTGGTTTGATGACTCCAAGGATGGCTGGTGACTGTCTTTCCTTGTTAGACTAGATGACTGGGCTGGCTGGTTAGCTGGCTCCCTAGTTGGATGGTCATAGTCTTACTGGTTTGATGACTCCAAGGATGGCTGGTGACTGTCTTTCCTTGTTAGACTAGATGGCTGGGCTGGCTGGTAAGTTGGCTTCCTATGGTAGTTGGATGGTCATAGTTTCACTGGTTTGGACTGCATACTGATGGTTGTCTTTTCTGATGGACAGCCAGATGACTGGTTACACAGCTGGTATCTGTGACAATAAAAATCATTGCAAGTTGACAGATTAAAAGGATTATGAATGAAACAATCAAACAGCAATTAAACCACTGTCTTATCCTTATTTTGAAACCTGTCATGGTAGGCAGAATTAAAATTGGACTGTAACCCATATATAGTGTGTTTTGCAGTAAGAGAAGATACTTGAATGTGGACATGGCACCAACAATTTGTTGAATTTACAAATTAAAGAATTCTTGAATTGGCAGCACAATTAATATATAAATTACGTCTTTCTGTTGAAATGTCTGTACTCTGTCACAAAACAATACCCGAATGGCATACGTTGGAACATGTACTGTGTACTGTCTCTACCAATACTCCAGTCATTCACAATGTATGTACTCGTTGTGTATGTGACTTGACATGTCATCAAAAAAGGCTTTTTTTGAAATTCCTATGTAAATATAAGATTTCTTTAAACAGGGTAAGAAGTTATTCAAAGTCAAGCAATATCATGTTGCTGGCAGCGATGTTTCGATTGTAAGGGCTGCTAACCTTCATCAGGCAACTGAAGACCGGGTGTTGTGGTTTTATTTATACCCTGGCGGACCACCAAAAAAAAGATAGTGTTGACCCTTGTATGATGCCCCTCTTCCAGTCAGATGGGATCTCATTAGTAGTCCATACTGAACCTAGTATGTCATGCAATGTCTCAACTGCACTGTCCCCACCAGCTTTTAAGAACTCCACATGAATACCACAGATCCCTGCCGCCTTCCCACTTTTCAGACTGTTCACTGCAGCCCTCGTTTCTAAGAGCTTAGGTGGATCACAATCAATCGGTGGGTCAGCAACCAATGTTTGATTTAAGATACTCAGACGGGTAGGCGGAGGATCAGCACGGTACAAGTTACAACTGTGATTGTACAAATGGCACGAGAAGACTATGCAACAGCACGATGCGACAATGTGACAGCAAGATGCGACAAAGAGATGGCATGAGAAGACTAGGCTACAATCCGATGGCACGAAAAGACTATGCGATGGCACAAGAAGACTATTCGGCAGCACAATGCGACAATGCAACAATACGACGACACAATGAGATTCTGCAAAAACGAGATGGCAAAACGCAACTATGCGACAGCACGATTCGACAATATGACGGCACGATGAGACTCTGCGATAATGCGATGACTCGAGGCAAGTATGCGACAGCACGATGCGACAATGCGATGGCATGAGAAGACTATGGGACGGCACGATGCGACAACACGACGGTATGTTGAGACTCTGCGACAATGCGACGGCATGAGGCAACTATGTGACGGCACCAGGCAACAATGCGATGGCATGAGGAGACTATGTGATGCCATGAATTTATGCAACAATGCGATGGCACTAGGCGACTATGCAACAATGCGATGCGACAATACGACAGCACGATGCAACTTTGCGACAACGCAATGACATGAGGCGACTTTGTGACGGCACGAGGCAAAAATGCGATGGCATGAGGCAACTATGCGAAGGCACGATGTGACATTGTGATGGCATGAGCCGACAATGCGACGGCACGATGCGACAATGCGATGGCACGTTGCGATAATGCGACGGCACAACGCGAGGGTAAGATGTGACAATGTGATGGCACAATGCGACTATGGGACAATGTGATGGCACGAGAAGACTATAGCCCTGTCCGCACTGGACTTTTTATTCCCGGGGGTTTCACCAAGCTGATGGGTAAATGAAAAATGGGCAAATATTACCTGTGTTCGCACTTGACTCGGGTAACTTAACCGTGCATGCATAGAAGAATTAATACCGAGCTGTCATTACTAGGCTCATGAGGGTACCCGACTCGCACTGTCCACACTGCACTTTCGATCTCGGGTAAAGTGTCTCAGGAATTCTTCCTGGGCAGAAGTTGGCGGGTAGAATTTAGTGCATAGTAGACTATGCAACAGGGGTAATGGTGAAGTTGGGGCCCTTCCTGAGTAGCGACTTCTTGGCAGATGAGATTATTCTTACAGAGAGGTTCAGCACCCACCTCAGGCTCCTCGCCACCCGTACCATATCCCCCAACCGTACAACGGATGGACCCACCAGGAGACATCAGACCAATGCCACAAGGTGCCGACGTCCACATCACAGCACGGACCAGAGGCGGGTTGCTAGTACATAAACAGCACTGCAGCACCCAGTCTTCAGTTTATACACAATAAAGGTTAGCAGTCATTGCAATTGAAACATCGTCACCAGCAACACAACATCGTGTGACTTTGATTAACTTCTCCCCCAGTTTCAACTATGCAAAGAGTTATCCTTTTTATGCTGAAACATTACTTGCATTTGCCAAATTTGCATTTGCCAAAAAGAAAGACAAGCAGATCAGCCAGATTTGGGGCAAAATGTTGGAACACGGATGAACAAGAAAAATGAAAATCAATACTTGACAAAATGTACCTGTTTCTATCCAAGGGAGGCATCTTCTTGCCTGGCTGAATGGCTGGATGACTGCTTCCTTAGAGGCTGGCTAGTTGGACAGTCACACTCTCACTGGCTGGGTGGCTGGTGTCTGTCTTTTCCTGACATACAGCCTGATGACTGGTTGCCTTGTTGATATCTGGGGTCTTGGCATGATTTTAGATCAGGCTGCGGAAAGTTGATTGTCAAATCTATGATAAGAACAAATAAATGTACATTAAATGCTGAGTTTGCTGACATAATTGGTGATGGATGAATTCAGATCTCTCATTGTGGCTCACTGCAACATCAAACAATTAAGACGGGAACATTTCTTTAAAAGCACTGGATTTGAGGCAGATTCAGAAACAAATTGGAATGTTAAATGTACAAAGAATGCCACAGTCTCTTTCTTCAAGACCCACTGAACAAAGACCTTTGTTGTCTGAATATAAATTACATACTGAATCCACTCATCACAGTAATTTATGGAAGGCAAAGAGCACACTCTGCTTACATATTCAGTGCACACCCGCTGTTCTACGCATGCATTCACTTTATTGAAACGTATATATACTTCACTTAAAATGAAAGGTCTGGTTTTATGTCCAAGATTTTACACAGACAACACATACAACGTCATACATGTACAGTAAACATGTTGCTCAGAGCCCAAACACCTAGGATACTAGCCTAGCTAGAGACAGTCTTAATTTAGTAGTTATTAATATCATTATTCCAAACCAGAGAAAAACAATGCCCTAGCTTTAGTAATATATAGGGAAGTGCACAAAAATTCAACCAAAAGCTTGAACTTTGCAGAAATGAATGGATTCTTATGCTTAATATATAAGCTGCAACACACAATTAATACACAGAGAATTAAGGCCTATATCACTACGAGTATGTAGGCCCTAATACGTAGCCCCACACATAGGGCTGTAGATGGCTCTTTTTTTTAAATCTGTCTCTCTCTGGTCGCCTATCACAGCCCTAAGTCTGAGAAATACGAAAGTGAAATTGTCCAGTATATGCAACCCGGATAGTAAATTACGAACGTCTGCTTGGTCAATGCAAAACATGGCTCATTACTAGAGTGACACTCTCCATCCAAATTCACGTTTTTATCGGCCAATACGTTTATTTAATCCATGGCAAAAAGGTTCTACAAGGGTAATTTATCACCTTTAGCCAATTTATACCAAGATATATTACCTGTTACTTGAACCATGGAGAAATAAATTGTCTTTTCTTGTGTTTATGTGAGGAAATTCGTCGGTCGCATGGCTTCTAAATGAAGGCCGCCCTCTAGAGTTGAGGCTTCACTATTTCGCCAATTTACGGAGCTATGAGTGCCATACCAATTATTCAGATAATTATAATTATTTTTCTAGCTAAGTCGTCTTGGTGAGATATAATTTTGGCAAAAGCCAAGGAAATCACCAATGAATCTTTGAATTGGTGAAACGAATTAAAACTGTTCAATATTTAGTGTTTACCGCCCTCTGACGGCGATTAATGACCAGTTAGCTTATATTTATATGTAACATCCTTGTGCCTTATCCTTGGCTTGGGTGTAAAGGCTATAAATTCTGTGTAATGTTTTTACTGCTTTCAGTGGAATACTATGGCAGAGTCCTATAAAGGCAATATATAAACCCTTTTCATGGAAGAGTATTATTCATTAGCAACATCCAAACAAAGGGTCATTTATATAAAGGAAATGATGAATACCTGTAAGCACTGACACACAGACAAACACAAATTAAGGCAAAATTGAATACATTCTATTATTTCACCACATTAAATGCTTCATTTATTTCAAAATATCCATCATTTTTTAAACTAGTATTTGGGATCAATCTTTTCACAACTTATCTTGGGGTAACAATAACAATCCTTAGAGTTTGAGAGAAAACATTCATTCATGGATTTTTATAATTAAAGAATATTTAAGTGCAGCAACCCAAGTAGCAGATGAAGTTGCTGTTTAGTCAGGCTGTTAAATCTATGTGTGTGATTTCAACATCAAACTATTTTTCAAATCATGTTATAAATGAATATTTAGGAATGAATATTAATACCTTCCTTCAACTCAAGACTTGGTAAGGCATGGATTCTTCAAGGGTAACAAGGTTAAAATCCAAACATTTTCAGCTTGTAATGAAAAGGTTAATTACTTATATCATTCTCAGTATTTGAATAATTCAACATATAAAAGGTTACTGGTAATACAGTGGTATGACACTTGTCCATATTTCAAGCATTTCCTAACCTCAGTTTCTGTATAGTGGACTTGTGGTATTTTTATCATAAAAACATTTAACATCCATTTATTCACACTGATATAAGTGTTAATCATTGATCGATCCAAAGTGTTTGTATTTTTGTTCAATTTAGGTACATTTTCTTTTTCATATTATTCAAACAGAATTTTGAGACTTTTCTGAAAATAATTATCATAAAACATCATTTTTATCTAAAAACAAAATGCTATCTTTGACTTGAGATAGCATTATGGTAACTTGGATCCATCATTGACTAACTTTATGTAAAAACATTCATTAAAAGTGTTCAAAATTGATAAGCATTATATTTGATTATCTAACTATTATGAAAATAACTATTAAAATAACTCAGTCAGTTTCCCTTGTGGTTATTTCACGAATATATTATGAAAATAATTATGAACATTTAAAGAGGCATTAATTTGTAAAACCTTTCCAAGGCTATTAACTTTAAATATGGTCTTGACAGAATCTTTCTGCACTCATTGTAACACAAACAGTAATGTACATTTCAGTTATAAATTGCTCATGATTTCCATTTTCATCAAAGACAAGTTACATAGTCTTGGACTTGAACCAACATTATTCAATTTAAAATCTAGATGTTTCAGTTTATACAGCATATGTTAAATAAGTTTGATTGTTTATGTTGTTTCAGGAAGGGTCAGTGAATATAAGTTTTCTATAACACATCAATTATATACTAAATCTAGAAAAAAGGTCAAGATATGTTAAATTTGTGCCTAATTTTAATCATCATTTCAGAAGTGCGGAAAACAATCAAATATAAAAAATCACTTTTAAGTACAATATTTTTTTTTTTTCAAATAACAACAAAATTATGAATCATTGATGGATCCAAACTATAAAAGCCTTAATTTTTTCAGTTCATAAATCAATTCAAAATTTGCTTCCTTGTTAAGCTATGCCAAACAATGTACATTTTAAAGAATTTTCACATTCATTTTCATTCTAAAGATGCTATCACATGAGCCATTTCAGATATTTCAACATTGACCCTCACAACACAACCTCCTACTGTAGCTTGCATTCCAATGTTTTGCTGTCTGAAGCTTAGTTCAAGAAGGCTTTGGTCACATGGTTTGCTCATCAAAGACACACCAAGAGATAGCATCTTGAAAACTTGGATCCATCATTGATTGAAAAGTGCCAAATGGCTACACGCTTATTTTTATACATTTCAGAAATTCCATAAAAGCTGATTGCCTACAATTTGAGAATGTACGTACTTAAATCATCACCTCACATCACCAATGGCATCACAATATTAAGACAATACTCAAGTAACAGTTTCCATATACCAATATTACACCATGTCTACTAACATTACAGATTTCATGTCTGTGCTTTTACATGTACATTGTACTTCATTTGTCTCCCAACATAGCTTCAGTAAATTCAAGATATTCAATATTTCCCAAATGTGATTGGCCTTAGTCTAGTTGTAGTATTATTATTAGTTTGTGTATGATGAAATGTATGGATATATTTCTTAACCCAAATATCATGTAAAAGCAAAGGCAGTACATCTCAGAGTACTTAAAGGTAGGGTACATTATTGATCAACATCAATAATATCATTGTTTAGTTTCAGTTTGAAAGCCAAATTTCTATTTGTTTTCCTTAAACCCCTGTACAGCAGTGGGGTAGGTGCATTTGTTTTTAAAACAAAATGACTTCAATGGATTTTCTCTAGCTTCACAAATGACTTGATCAATGATGTAACATACCATTAAATAACTCTGTCACTAATACAGTTTTCTAATATTTCAATAATCATTCACTCATGAAAAATATCACAGAACTCACACAATACATGATAAATAGTTCCATCTAGATTACATCACAATGTCAATTAATATTACAATGCTATTAAAATCAATTCTTGATATTTTGTGACCCACTCTGTGTGAACTAGTCCGATTTAGCCAAATTTGTCAGTTTTGACTGTTTGAACTTAGAGAGAATCCATCAGAAATATTCACCAGAATTTCTTAACTGACATCTGAACAACACATTATGCCACAGGCTTCCTACATATACCATTTGAAATCTCCCAGTATACCCTTTGTGATCACATACATGTGCATTATATCAGTCTGTCACATGAGCTGCTTATGACTCATTCTGACAGAGTGGGTCACAGATTCAAACAACTTTTATAGCTTTGTTAAATGTGTCTATCTAAATTGCACTGTCACCAATATTACAATGCTAAAACAGTACTTGATAAACAGTATTTCAATACAGCTCTTAATACAGGCCAGTAGACAGGATTTGCAATTAGGTGCAACATTTATCAGGTATCAGTGAAACATCCAAGTAATTTTCAATTCCCTTTTATACAATATTATCTTGGTCTTCTCAAAAATCATTGTCATGAAAAAAGAAATAATGTTTTTTTTGTGAGATCCTTTGATCAGTTTTTTTTCAGCTGCTCTGATTAGCTGTGTATAAACTAATGAGATACCTTGTGGAACAGTCTGAGATACAACAATTATTTGAGGATTAGAATGAGGATAAATTTCTGTGTTTTGTACAGAAACTTTGCAAGTTATTTTGTTTACAGGACTTCCCTGATTTTCATGCTGCATTCCTTCAGGGAATACTGTCCCTTCCAGCCAACCCATTGTACACCTTGCCCCTTGCCTTCATTAGCATGATTGAAGTATTTGCCATTGAGGTGAGAGTCAAAGCAATCTTCGAACCACCATGCACCTTTAAATACCTGTGCACAGTTTCCATGTGACCACGTATCACTCTTTTGATCCATTGTTGTGAAATTAAATCCATTATGTCTATTCAGAGAATTTCCTGCAGTACTCATAGCATTATATGAGCCAATATTGAGTGTGTAATTCTCACCTACAATCTTAAAATCTTCATACTCAGCCCAGGCAGTCATACCCTCCCAGTCTCCTAAGTCGATAAACAATTTCCATTCTCCATTTTGTGTACCAGTAATTTGTTCTATTATTTCATTGCCCAACCAAAACTCACCCGATAGATCACCAAATCCAGATTGGTAGTCAGCCCAGTCACGGTAAAAGTCAACAGAGCCATCTTGACGCCTCTGAAATACTATCCAGCCTCCACCAGCAGTTGTCATGTCACAGTATACCTGTATGCCATGACTCATTCCAAGAGGATAGATGGTATAGATGCCATTGTCACAGTGACCAGCTTGAAGCAACATCTGACAGCTTTGGTTCTTGGCATGTAAAGATGCTGAAAATAATGGTGTTTCATAGTTATTGTCAAAGTAGGCACTTCCTTGTAGTGTAACAAAGTTGCAGGCATCCATACTTCTATTGACATTATTCATTTCACAGAGATGGTTACTCTCATGATAGTTGAATGATGTACAATGTTGATCCATGGAGCAATCTCTACCACATATCACTGCAGAAGATGTAGTCTTTGCTTGATATACATGATGCAGTAAAGTACGATTGTTGGCCTTGTAATAATTGGGAGTGAACCGAGTCAGACACTCCCCTTGACAGTTTCCTGCCATTACAGTCAGCAGCAAGTAAGCAATGACAACTCTCATCTTGAAGGTCAGCAACAGCACAGTGGTTTGAATTGGATATTTGATGTCTGAACACTGTCTGTCAATCAGAAAGATTACAATTTAGGATGCTTCTTCAGCGTTGTTTGAAACCAGCTTCACAGCAAGTGTCTATTCCTCCAGACAACAGTTGGTCCTCAATCCTGTCATGGACTTTCACTGTCTGCACACTCTCTGAATTATCTGCTGAGAAGTGACTATATAACCCATTTGTCAAATAGTATATACGTGTACAACTCTGGGAAGTCAGAGTCACTGCAGAAAATGAACCAATCACAGCTTGATTCCTGTGATATAATGAATATTCATATCTCTAGCAGAGCAAGCAAATAGCAAATAATTGGGATTCTTTTGGTCACCTGCGTACTCCATGTTTATCTGCATCTTGCATGTAAGTAAAGGCAGTAGCATTTTAATTAAGTGTCCAACCATCAAGGGCACTGGTAATAAAGGCTTGCAGCCAGAAAGGCTTGTTACAATGACCCAACAAATGTATCCTAGCAACAGAAACTGCATCCAAACACACAGTTAATTAAAACTGATAAAACTACGTAAACAACAAGCACCTATGTGTACGTGTCTGTGCAGGCAGTTTGAGTTTGCGTACAAATGATGGCTGACTTTCACTAGGATGTGAACCAGCAGTCACACCATGCAGGTATAGGAATGGGGGAACTGTGAACTAATGGCCATAGAATCAAGTCTGAACTATAGTTGGGCCATAGTCGAGGCAAACATGAAACAAACAGACTACAATAGTGCAAGTTTTACAGTTTGACTAGACTGATTTGGGATTTTGTCATTTAAGCTCTTTAGGAAACCAATTTCTTTACAGGTGAAAGTTGACACCTAAACACTAAGGCTACAGGCATGATGTATGGAGGGGCAATGAGTATCCATCATATATACCTGAACTGTAGTAGGAGTTTCATAATGAGGCAGTGAAAGTTGAAACCTAAACACTAAGGCTACAGGTATGATATGGAGGGGCAATGAGTATCCATCATATATACCTGAACTGTAGTAGGAGTTTCATAATGAGGCAGTGAAAGTTGAAACCTAAACACTAAGGCTACAGGTATGATGTATGGAGGGGCAATGAGTATCCATCATATATACCTGAACTGTAGTAGGAGTTTCATAATGAGGCAGTGAAAGTTGAAACCTAAACACTAAGGCTACAGGTATGGTGTATGGAGGGGCAATGAGTATCCATCATATATACCTGAACTGTAGTAGGAGTTTAATAATGAGGCAGTGAAAGTTGACACCTAAACACTAAGGCTACAGGTATGATGTATGGAGGGGCAATGAGTATCCATCATATATACCTGAACTGTAGTAGGAGTTTCATAATGAGGCAGTGAAAGTTGAAACCTAAACACTAAGGCTACAGGTATGATGTATGGAGGGGCAATGAGTATCCATCATATATACCTGAACTGCAGTAGGAGTTTCATAATGAGGCAGTGAAAGTTGAAACCTAAACACTAAGGCTACAGGCATGATGTATGGAGGGGCAATGCGTATCCATCATATATACCTGAACTGTAGTAGGAGTTTCATGATGAGGCAGTGAAAGTTGAAACCTAAACACTAAGGCTACAGGTATGGTGTATGGAGGGGCAATGAGTATCCATCATATATACCTGAACTGTAGTAGTAGTTTCATAATGAGGCAGTGAAAGTTGCAACCTAAACACTAAGGCTACAGGTATGATGTATGGAGGGGCAATGAGTATCCATCATATATACCTGAACTGTAGTAGTAGTTTCATAATGAGGCAGTGAAAGTTGAAACCTAAACACTAAGGCTACAGGTATGGTGTATGGAGGGGCAATGAGTATCCATCATATATACCTGAACTGTAGTAGGAGTTTCATAATGAGGCAGTGAAAGTTGAAACCTAAACACTAAGGGTACAGGTATGATGTATGGAGGGGCAATGAGTATCCATCATATATACCTGAACTGTAGTAGGAGTTTCATAATGAGGCAGTGAAAGTTGAAACCTAAACACTAAGGCTACAGGTATGGTGTATGGAGGGGCAATGAGTTTCCATCATATATACCTGAACTGTAGTAGTAGTTTCATAATGAGGCATTGAAAGTTGACACCTAAACACTAAGGCTACAGGTATGGTGTATGGAGGGGCAATGAGTATCCATCATATATACCTGAACTGTAGTAGGAGTTTCATAATGAGGCAGTGAAAGTTGAAACCTAAACACTAAGGGTACAGGTATGGTGTATGGAGGGGCAATGAGTATCCATCATATATACCTGAACTGTAGTAGGAGTTTCATAATGAGGCAGTGAAAGTTGAAACCTAAACACTAAGGCTACAGGTATGGTGTATGGAGGGGCAATGAGTTTCCATCATATATACCTGAACTGTAGTAGTAGTTTCATAATGAGGCATTGAAAGTTGACACCTAAACACTAAGGCTACAGGTATGGTGTATGGAGGGGCAATGAGTATCCATCATATATACCTGAACTGTAGTAGTAGTTTCATAATGAGGCAGTGAAAGTTGACACCTAAACACTAAGGCTACAGGTATGGTGTATGGAGGGGCAATGAGTATCCATCATATATACCTGAACTGTAGTAGTAGTTTCATAATGAGGCAGTGAAAGTTGACACCTAAACACTAAGGCTACAGGTATGGTGTATGGAGGGGCAATGAGTATCCATCATATATACCTGAACTGTAGTATGTAGGAGTTTCATAATGAGGCAGTTCCATGAGTAATTATAAGCTGATTGGTATTCTTTATTTGATGTACATTTCAGTCATTTACAGACAGGTCAGTAATAGCATTTCAATTCACAGCCACATATCTAAGAGTTGTAACTCTGTACAACTCTGTACAACGTAATTAACTCTGTAGGCCTACAGTTAATTAATAACTGAGGGTTTGTAATATTGCAGGTCAACTCCTGTCAATCCACACGCATAATTTGCTCTTTGTAGTCGTTGGCAGGTTATTGTGTGTTCCTCAGCAAGAAATTAATTAATTTCAGCAGGACTCAAGTTCTGCATTGAATTTGGCTATGCACTGACCGTAAAGATTAGGCCTATACCTTTATCAGCCAGTACACCCATCATCGACATGGCTGCAAACCATAAGTATTGAATCCAAGGTTTGTCATTTAATTCAAGTAAGTAAAGGTGGTTATATACATTGGAAGATGCAGGTATAAGTGGCAGTAGAATCTGGAAAGATCTGATCCACTTTCTTGTCAAGTGAAGCTCAGGCAGCTGATTTTTAAGCTTGTCTATTAAAAGCTCTTTATGAACCCTTAACTACAAGGGTTTGAATCAATTCTAGCCTGAAATGTTGAAACCATTTTGACAAAATAATTCCTGTCACCTTTACTTTGAGTGTCATAATCCATAGTTCCACATTCAATGGTTTGAAAGTCACATTGTATGAACGATTATTACATGGTGTTTCCGCAAACCGATCCACATACTGATTGGTATTCTTTATTTGATGTACATTTCAGGCATTTACAGACAGGTCAGTAATAGCATTTCAATTCACAGCCACACATCTAAGAGTTGTTACTCTGTACAACTAATACAAGACCAGTAGTGTGTACCTTAATTAATAACTGAGGGTTTGTAATATTGCAGGTCAACTCCTGTCAATCCACACGCATAATTTGCTCTTTGTAGTTGTTGGCAAGTTATTGTGTTTTTCTCGCAAGAAATTAATCAACAGTAAATGCTGCTCTTACGTATTAATTAATTTCAGCAGGACTCAGGAAATGAATATGGCCATCACTGACCGTGAAGAATAAGCCTTTATCAGTCAGTACACCATTCCATCTGCAGGGCTGTAAACCAGAAGTATTGAATGGAACTATGGAAAGTTTGCCATTTATTTCTAATAAGGTTGCAATTTATGTGGGAAGATGCCGGTATAAGCAGGAGAATGACAGAACCATAGATAGATATGATCCACTTTAAATCTACGTGGGTTTCTGGACAGTTTTTGAGCTTGTCAACAAAAGTATCTAGCAACAGAAACTACATCAAAACACACAATTAATTAAAACTGATAAAAATATGTAAACAACAAGCACCTATGTGTACGTGTCTGTGCAGGCAGTTTGAGTTTGCGTACAAATGATGGCTGACTTTCACTAGGATGTGAACCAGCGGTCACACCATGCAGGCATAGGAATGGGGTAACTGTCAACCAATGACCGTATAGAAACAAGTCTGAACTATTATTATAGATGCCATTATCATGTCACAAAAAGAACTCATGTTTAGTCGTGAAAAAGGACAGATTATTATTCAAGACAGTCATTACCAATACTTCATGGAAATGACATGACAGAATAACATGAAAACACATGGCTTCATACCATAGTTACAAATGCTGTAAATTATATACTTATAGGCCTACCACTATAACTTTACCACTGATGATGCTTTGTGTAATAAACACAGTGCAAGTATTACAGTGTATGTACCAACGTGATATACATGTACCAATGAATAAGAGGCTATTTCCCATTCAGTCACAATGTCTATGGGAATTGATGAAGGAGGCAACAAGGCCAATATACCAAGGGACAGTTTCATGTAACTGCTCAGCACAAACATTGTTGGCTAAGCAAATGCAGGTTACCAGTGAAATATCACGCTGAGAACATTCCTTGTAGCTGGTATGCAGCTGAATTTTGCTTAGCATGAAAACTGGCCCAGCAATATTTTCTGCTGAAGCAGCTCAATGAAACTGGTCTCTTGTGAGTTATGATTTGTATCATGTCTGGTACACTGACTTCACTGATTGCATAGGCCTAGACTGTATTTGAATTCCCCAGACTAATGACACTGTTGCTATGTATCAAGATATTGAGCAAGCTGTTACATTGTTACACAAGCTGGGTTTATTCATCTCAACATGCCATGGTTGACTCAGTTCACTGCCAATTATTACATGTTAACAATCCTGCTTTGCTGCCTAATGTATATTAAGCAAAGACTACTGATATTCTGCAGTGATCTATGGGAGAGATTGCTCTACACATGGCTCTGTTGACTTTTATTATGACTGGGCTGTCTATCGATCTGCATTTGGCAAACACTGCTATTATTGAGAAAAAAGTCTTACTCACCTTTGCAGTGAGTCTGCAGTACACTGTGCCTGTGCACTAATAGCTTGTTGTTGCTTGCAGATATTAAACCAATGTCACTGGACCAGCATTTACATCAAGTTCCTATAAGAGAAGAGAATTACACTTTCCTGTTACTAATCTCGCATTTACTGTTTGATTTCAATT
This sequence comes from Astropecten irregularis, assembly GCA_963971285.1. Lineage (NCBI taxonomy): Eukaryota > Metazoa > Echinodermata > Asteroidea > Paxillosida > Astropectinidae > Astropecten > Astropecten irregularis. Next base: position 40,654 of record OZ020244.1, on the reverse strand, counting down.
TTGAGGTCAGCAAGCTAAGTGTTTGGAAACTTTGAAGGGTTTTGAGTTTTGTAATTTAATAATGCTTGATCAAATAATTATTCAGAATAGTCACAAATATGCTGCTATACTAAGGGGAGTCAGTGACATGCAAAACAACACTCAACATGCATGCAATAGAAACAATGGAAAGCATAATTCTGGCTTCTGACTGACCATCATAGGGCTGGATAGCTCAGATGGTAGAGCACTGGTATGACAGTTAATGGGTTAAATGGCTTCTGACTGACCATCATAGGGCTGGATAGCTCAGATGGTAGAGCACTGGTGTGACAGTTTATGGGTTATATGGCTTCTGACTGGCACCCTGATCAAAGACTTTAGGGCCCATCATAGGACTGGATAGCTCAGATGGTATAGAGCACTGGTGTGGCAGTTAATGGGTTATATGGCTTCTGACTGGCACCCTGAGCAAAGACTTTAGGGCCCATCATAGGGCTGGATAGCTCAGATTGTAGAGCACTGGTGTGGCAGTTAATGGGTTATATGACTTCTGACTGGCACCCTGATCAAAGACTTTAGGGCCCATCATAGGGCTGGATAGATCAGATTGTAGAGCACTGGTGTGGCAGTTAATGGGTTATATGGCTTCTGACTGGCACCCTGAGCAAAGACTTTAGGGCCCATCATAGGGCTGGATAGCTCAGATTGTAGAGCACTGGTGTGGCAGTTAATGGGTTATATGGCTTCTGACTGGCACCCTGAGCAAAGACTTCAGGGCCCACAAGCCATTACGAAGACTTATGGTGAGCGTAGCTTTGCTTATGCTGCTCCTGTTTTATGGAACACTCTCCCAGCTTCTATGAGGTCCATAAATTCAATAGAAGACTTTAAATCTAACCTAAAGACCTACTTATTTAATATGTCCTTGTAATTTTCCTGAATATTGTATGTACAGCATATTTTGTTATTTTCTTGTCTAACTTTCTAAGCGCATAGAGACTTGCTCCGCAATGTGTTATGCGCTCTATAAGAACTGTTTATTATTATTATTATTATCATAGGGCTGGATAGCTCAGATGGTAGAGTACTGGTGTGGCAGTTAATGGGTTATATGGCTTCTGACTGGCACCCTGATCAAAGACTTTAGGGGCCCATTATAGGACTGGATAGCTCAGATTGTAGAACACTGGTGTGACAGTTAATGGGTTATATTGCTTCTGACTGGCACCCTGATCAAAGACTTTAGGGGCCCATTATAGGACTGGATAGCTCAGATTGTAGAACACTGGTGTGACAGTTAATGGGTTATATGGCTTCTGACTGGCACCCTGAGCAAAGACTTTAGGGGCCCATTATAGGACTGGATAGCTCAGATGGTAGAGCACTGGTGTGACAGTTAATGGGTAATATGGCTTTTGACTGGCACCCTGATCAAAGACTTCAGGGGCCCATCATAGGGTTGGATAGCTCAGATGTGAGTACACTATCAATCTGTCATAGTTTCCAGTCTAGGGGCCTGTTTGTTTCACGCAAAGGATCCGATATTTTGGGATCCACCTCCTATGCAGGGTACGTTAAAATGGGATCAGGATCCGCAGGATTCGTCTTAAACAAACAGGCCCCAAGTCACCCTAAGCAATTACTGAATATGAGAATTGGAACCAACCTCCACATATGCCATTGTTGATACAAGGATTAATGAGGACAGCTATCTGTATTTCTAGAAGTTGAGACACTGCACCTGACAGATCTTCAGCTAAGACTAGGAAGCTGTCCCATCCATGATAGTTGGCATTTGGTGCATAGGTCAAGGACATAGCCCAAGTCATGGTATCCTGTAGAAAGATCACATAATCATGTAACATCATTGGGAAGAGGATCCAACAGACACAATGAAGATATCATTAGGTTTACATTGGACTCAAGTCAAGTCTTAGACCGTGTCCCAAATCTCAGGCTGTGGCTGCAAATTACACACGCACCTACTGACCTATGGCAACCACAGTAACTGCAGCTGTTTCCAAAGACTTGTGTGTTATTTTCAGCCACAGCCAGAGATTTGGGGCAAAGCTTTATTTTTCCTTCCTTTGATGGCCACATTATCAGTTATCATTGTTGGATAACCATAGTGTTTGTCTCCCTCTAGTGATCATATATGTTTAGTCAGGAGTTACCACTCAAGTGAGTGTTTGTCTCCCTTTAGTGGTCATATGTTTAGTCTGGAGTTACCACTCAAGTGAGTGTCTGTCTCCCTCTATAGGGATCATATGTTTAGCCAGGAGTTACCACTCAAGTGAGTGTCTGTCTCCCTCTATAGTGATCTTATGTTTAGTCAGGAGTTACCACTCAAGTGAGTCTGTCTCCCTCTATAGTGATCTTATGTTTAGTCAGGAGTTACCACTATAGGGTGCACCACACTAAATAAACTCCCATTGACTTTAGTGTAAAATACGTCAACTTCACAGTTCAAAAAATCCCATCCAGGAGTCTCTCAGTGATTGGTGCAATAATTCAAAACAAAGCTTGAACCCTCATCTGCCCGATTCCTTTCAATTTTTTGATAGTTAGCCTATCAGATTTTTTGCTAATTGCCCCAAGAAAAAAACACCCCCAAAATGTCCATTTTCCCGAACCAACTTGCAGCCGGTTTTCATGAAGCAACCTACCACGTTCAAAACAATGTAGTTCCACATTTTAAGCCCAAATTTCTCAAGTCTCCACAACAGGCTGAAGCACTGAGCCCCCAGGTTGTCATAACCAGTCAAAACTACACAATATATTAATTGCAAGACCCCCCAAATTGCATATTTAAAAAACATTTGAGGGTACACACATTATGATAATCAGCTCGGCGCATTGATTTTTTGAGCTATTTAGTGTGGTGCACCCTCAAGTGAGTGTCTGTCTCCCTCTATAGTGATCATATGTTTAGTCAGGAGTTACCACTCAAGTGAGTGTCTGTCTCCCTCTATAGGGATCATATGTTTAGTCAGGAGTTACCACTTAAGTGAGTCTGTCTCCCTCTATAGTGATCTTATGTTTAGTCAGGAGTTACCACTCAACTGAGTGTCTGTCTCCCTCTAGTGATCATATGTTTAGTCAGGAGTTAACACTCAAGTGAGTCTGTCTCCCTCTAGTGATCATATGTTTAGTCAGGAGTTACCACTCAAGTGAGTGTCTGTCTCCCTCTAGTGATCATATGTTTAGTCAGGAGTTACCATTCAAGTGAGTCTGTGTCCCTCTAGTGATCATATGTTCAGTCAGGAGTTACCACTCAAGTGAGTGTCTGTCTTCCTCTATAGTGATCATATGTTTAGTCAGGAGTTGCCACTCAAGTGAGTATGTCTCCCTCTAGTGATCATATGTTTAGTCAGGAGTTACCACTCAAGTGAGTGTCTGTCTCCCTCTAGTGATCATATATTTAGTCAGGAGTTACCACTCAAGTGAGTGTCTGTCTCCCTCTAGTGATCATATATTTAGTCAGGAGTTACCACTCAAGTGAGTGTCTGTCTCCCTCTAGTGATCATATATTTAGTCAGGAGTTACCACTCAAGTGAGTGTCTGTCTCCCTCTAGTGATCATATGTTTAGTCAGGAGTTACCACTCAAGTGAGTGTCTGTCTCCATCTAGTGAACATATATGTTTAGTCAGGAGTTACCACTCAAGTGAGTGTCTGTCTCCCTCTAGTGATCATATGTTAAGTCAGGAGTTACCACTCAAGTGAGTGTCTGTCTCCCTCTAGTGATCATATGTTTAGTCAGGAGTTACCACTCACATGAGTGTCTGTCTCCCTCTGGTGATCATATATTTAGTCAGGAGATACCACTCAAGTGCCTGTCTGTCTCCCTCTAGTGATCATATGTTAAGTCAGGAGTTACCACTCAAGTGAGTGTCTGTCTCCCTCTATAGAGGTTATTCACGTGCCTTCATTGGCCGTCAAGCACAATATTATTACACACGCTTCAGCGCACACGCAACGTAGTGTCGTACGCGCAACCATATGGACGCTAGACGGCCAATTGCGTGTTTTTATGACGTCGGTGAATAACCTCTATAGTGATCTTATGTTTAGTCAGGAGTTACCACTCAAGTGAGTGTCTGTCAGGCTCCCTCTGGTGATCATATATTTAGTCAGGAGATACCACTCAAGTGCCTGTCTGTATCCCTCTAGTGATCTTATGTTTAGTCAGGAGTTACCACTCAATTGAGTGTCTGTCTCCCTCTGGTGATCATATATTTAGTCAGGAGATACCACTCAAGTGAGTGTCTGTCTCCCTCTAGTGATCTTATGTTTAGTCAGGAGTTACCACTCAATTGAGTGTCTGTCTCCCTCTAGTGATCTTATGTTTAGTCAGGAGTTACCACTCAAGTGAGTGTCTGTCTACCTCTAGTTTATATGTCTGTGATTGCTACAGTCCTTGACACCTGTGTCAGTGTTCAAGTTCCATATGTAGGTAACAGGTGCAGAATTGTAACTTGACTAGCAGGATCTTTCTCAAAGTCTATAAAACCTTGTAGCCTTTGAAAAAGATCCTGCTTGCATCAAACAACTAATATAAATGACGAATTCTTACTGTTATTCCAGAAGATAAGTCTGGGTTTGGCCTCTGTCCAGTTGCCTGGTGTGTTGAGACTAATGTTAATCAACATTGGGTCATGTAGCTCAGTCTGTCCAAGATGTAGAACTGTGGCTCATACACAAACTGTATCCTACAGGAATAAAGAACATTACAGTTGAGTGCAGGTTGGCATAGTGACATACATGTACTGAGTAATTAGGCTCACTTAGTAATTACACTCAATCAATTTGCAAGAATTTATTACTAATTTTGCACTGATGTACTGAACTTTTCAAAACAGTCAAATCTATTTAGGATGATGCAAGTAACAATCTGATCTGTTTGATAAACAATCTGCTTGTTTGTCCATTCGTGCAAGTAAGGGAACAAAATCAAGTATTTGACGTTTTACAAGACTGTTCCTACATTCAAATATTAAAGTGATAATGGACAGTTACAAGTGACAATTTCTCAGCCATTTGAGGGTGTATTTATGTAGAACAGCAAACACAAAGAGAATAATGTGATATATGGCATGTACTCAGGAGCAGCATTGGATGTAAATTCCTCATGAACTCTATCAGCATCCAGTAAGCCTAGCGCTAGTGATCCACCTCACTGCAATCCTAGAAATCAATAACAATCAGGTAAGCAGGTTAGTTTGGTCAAGACACAGTAAATTCCCCATGAACTCTATCAGCATCCAGTAAGCCTAGCACTAGTGATCCACTTCACTGCAATCCTAGAAATCAATAACAATCAGGTAAGCAGGTTAGTTTGGTCAAGACACAGTAAATTCCTCATGAACTCTATCAGCATCCAGTAAGCCTAGCACTAGTGATCCACCTCACTGCAATCCTAGAAATCAATAACAATCAGGTAAGCAGGTTAGTTTGGTCAAGACACAGTAAATTCCCCATGAACTCTATCAGCATCCAGTAAGCCTAGCACTAGTGATCCACCTCACTGCAATCCTAGAAATCAATAACAATCATGTAAGCAGGTTAGTTTGGTCAAGACACAGTAAATTCCTCATGAACTCTATCAGCATCCAGTAAGCCTAAATAATAATAACTATTGCACCAAGGCAATGACCAGTGCACCAAGGCAATGACCAGGGGCACCAAGACAATGACCAGAAGCACCAAGGCAATAACCAGAAGCACCAAGACAATGACCAGGGGCACCAAGGCAATAACCAGAAGCACCAAGACAATGACCAGGGGCACCAAGGCAATAACCAGAAGCACCAAGGCAATGACCAGGGGCACCAAGACAATGACCAGAAGCACCAAGGCAATAACCAGAAGCACCAAGGCAATGACCAGGGGCACCAAGACAATTACCAGGGGCACCAAGGCAATGACCAGGGGCACCAAGGCAATGACAAGTGCACCAAGACAATGACCAGGCAGCACCAAGGCAATGACCAGGAGCACCAAGGCAATGACCAGAAGCACCAAGACAATGACCAGGGGCACCAAGGCAATGACCAGGGGCACCAAGACAATTACCAGGGGCACCAAGGCAATAACAAGTGCACCAAGGCAATGACCAGGCAGCACCAAGGCAATGACCAGGGGCACGTACCAAGGCAATGACCAGGGGCACCAAGGCAATGGCCAGGGGCACCAAGGCAATGACCAGGAGCACCAATTAGGCAATGACCAGGCAGCACCAAGGCAATGACCAGTGCACCAAGGCAATGACCAGTGCACCAAAGCAATGACCAGGGACACCAAGGCAATGACCAGGGGCAGCAAGGCAATGACCAGGGGCACCAAGGCAATGACCTAGGGCACCAAGCCAATGACCAGTGCACCAAGGATATGACCAGGGGCACCAAGCCAATGACTAGTGCACCAAGGCAATGACCAGGGGCACCAAGCCAATGACCAGTGCACCAAGGCAATGACCAGGAACACCAAGGCAATGGCCAGGGACACCAAGGCAATGACCAGGGGCAACAAGCCAATGACCAGTGCACCACGGCAATGACCAGTGCACCAAGACAATGACCAGGGGCACCAAGACAATGACCAGGGCCACCAAGGCAATGACCAGTGCACCACGGCAATGACCAGTGCACCAAGGCGAAGACCAGTGCACCAAGGCAATGACAAGTGGCACCAAGGCAATGACCTGGGGCCCCAAGGCAATGACCAGGGGCACCAAGGCAATGACCAGTGCACCAAGGCAATGACCAGTGCACCAATGCAATGACCAGTGCACCAAGGCAATGACCAGTGCACCAAGGCAATGACCAGTGCACCAAGACAATGACCAGGGGCACCAAGACAATGACCAGGGCCACCAAGGCAATGACCAGTGCACCACAGCAATGACCAGTGCACCAAGGCGAAGACCAGTGCACCAAGGCAATGACAAGGGGCACCAAGGCAATGACCTGGGGCCCCAAGGCAATGACCAGGGGCACCAAGGCAATGACCAGTGCACCAAGGCAATGACCAGTGCACCAAGGCAATGACCAGTGCACCAAGGCAATGACCAGTGCACCAAGGCAATGACCAGGAACACCAAGGCAATGGCCAGGGGCACCAAGGCAATGACCAGGAGCACCAATTAGGCAATGACCAGGCAGCACCAAGGCAATGACCAGTGCACCACGGCAATGACCAGTGCACCAAAGCAATGACCAGGGACACCAAGGCAATGACCAGGGGCAGTAAGGCAATGACCAGGGGCACCAAGGCAATGACCTGGGGCACCAAGCCAATGACCAGTGCACCGAGGATATGACCAGGGGCACCAAGCCAATGACTAGTGCACCAAGGCAATGACCAGGGGCACCAAGCCAATGACCAGTGCACCAAGGCAATGACCAGGAACACCAAGGCAATGGCCAGGGGCACCAAGGCAATGACCAGGAGCACCAATTAGGCAATGACCAGGCAGCACCAAGGCAATGACCAGTGCACCAAGGCAATGACCAGTGCACCAAAGCAATGACCAGGGACACCAAGACAATGACCAGGGGCAGCAAGGCAATGACCAGGGGCACCAAGGCAATGACCTGGGGCACCAAGCCAATGACCAGTGCACCAAGTATATGACCAGGGGCACCAAGCCAATGACTAGTGCACCAAGGCAATGACCAGGGGCACCAAGCCAATGACCAGTGCACCAAGGCAATGACCAGGAACACCAAGGCAATGGCCAGGGACACCAAGGCAATGACCAGGGGCACCAAGCCAATGGCCAGTGCACCACGGCAATGACCAGTGCACCAAGACAATGACCAGGGGCACCAATACAATGACCAGGTCCACCAAGGCAATGACCAGTGCACCACGGCAATGACCAGTGCACCAAGGCGAAGACCAGTGCACCAAGGCAATGACAAGGGGCACCAAGGCAATGACCTGGGGCCCCAAGGCAATGACCAGGGGCACCAAGGCAATGACCAGTGCACCAAGGCAATGACCAGTGCACCAAGGCAATGACCAGTGCACCAAGGCAATGACCAGTGCACCAAGGCAATGACCAGTGCACCAAGGCAATGACCTGGGGCCCCAAGGCAATGACCAGGGTCACCAAGGCAAAGACGAGTGCACCAGGGCAATGACCTGGGGCACCAAGGCAATGACCAGGGGCACCAAGGCAATGACCAGTGCACCAAGGCAATGACCAGTGCACCAAGGCAATGACCTGGAGCCCCAAGGCAATGACCAGGGTCACCAAGGCAAAGACGAGTGCACCAAGGGAATGACCAGGGGCACCAAGGCAATGACCAGGGGCACCAAGGCAATGACCAGGAGCACCAAGGCAATGACCAGGGGGCAACCAAGGCAATGACCAGTGCACCACGGCAATGATCAGGGACACCAAGACAATGACCAGGGGCACCAAGGCAATGACCAGGGACACCAAGGCAATGACCAGGAGCACCAAGACAATGACCAGAGCACCACGGCAATGACCGGTGCACCACGGCAATGACCAGTGCACCACGGCAATGACCAGAGGCACCAAGGCAATGACCAGGGGCACCAAGGCAATGACCAGGGGCACCAAGGCAATGACCAGGGACACCAAGGCAATGGCCAGGGGCACCAAGGCAATCTTAACAGAAATTAAAATGGAATGGAATTACCTCTGATTATCCATTCATCAGGAGTGAAATCCACAAATGTTTCATGCACTACTTCATCTCTGGTTTCATTGATGATTAATCCTGGTGCAGGTGGAGTCACGTCAGCTATGATTGCTTCTGATGAGATGATGTTCTCATATGCTACGTAGTTCAGCAGTTCTATGTTGAAGTAGTAGAGATCCAGATGGACTGAGTCATGACTGAACTCCACTGCATGACCGATACCAAGACGCTCATAGTGTGTCAAGAGACCATACTGGAAGGAAGAAAGGTCAAATGAAAAGCAAATGAATCTGAAACTGAAATATTATCACCACCTGACATGAGCTGGTGCAGAGCTCTCCAAAGGTTTGCTATCTTCCTCTGTCTCTTGAAACCTAAGGCAATTTAGGAAATTAATTGATCATGACAGGTGAATAAAAATGCCAGAATGATCTGCTAACTGGTGAAATATGAAAAATTATTTGCTAAATCAAGCAGCAATTCTTCAAGTACACGACCGTAATATTGAGTCCTAGGATATTACCCTTCACATTTGGTCATCCTTGGGGATAATAGACATTTCATTTTATCCATCTGACGTTTTGATCCTAGCATGATGTTCAATAAAGATCCGGCTTTGATTTAAAGGTCCGGCCCTTCTAACTCCAAGATATTTATACATTTCAGGTTATTATTTTGGCTGATGAGCAGTTTACAGCAGTTTATTACACGTATTGATTAGAAGTCAGTGTATTATCCAGTTTGCTTAGGTCATCTCTAGGAACAAAGTAAAGTAGCACCTGTTAAATGATGGTTGATGGTCCAGCAAACTCGGCCTTGAAGATGATGTTACTTCCTCCAGGAACAGTACCAACCTGGTAGTAGAAGGTGACTAAGCTCCTATCATCAGCTGCAGCTATCTCTAGCTGGAAGGCTGGCTCTGTATAATCTAGTCTAGGTAGCTGCTCTACATCACACCTGTTGCAACCTGTTGCACTCCTTCTAGTTACTCCATCCTTTACATGATTGAAAGAAGGTATTGAAGAATCAAATGTTATCAGCCTTGTCAAACAAATCTTTGTATCAGTGCTTAAAGGTGCATGTTCACATTACAATTTGGTTTAGATTTCCATCATGGAAATATGTTGTCTGTCAAGTTCCATGCAATGGGTGAAGATGCCTTACAAGTTACAGTTAATAATATGTAAATATATTCAAAATAATGTAGAGGTAGGTAATGGCCCTTTCACATAGGACGTTTGTTGCAGTGATGCAACAAAATATTGGTAATGATGTAAGTTTCAAGGTATTTAAGGAGAGAAATTTTAATGCTGGTTGGTAATGCTAAAAAGCCAGGCCAGGCCTGCGCTTTGCCTGGGTTGTTGGGCTTCTATAAACCCTAGACTTGAACTATCAACTTCAGTCCCTGCTTTGTCCTGCATCATAGTTTGCACTATATGAACTAAAAGACTGAGTCCATATATTGATCATGGACAGAATTCAGAAGCCAGGCTTTGTAGTGAAGTTCAGGGCTGAAAAGAGAAGGATTTCAGGCCTGAAGGCCAGGGCTTGGCCAGGCTTTTCAGTGGTCGAGCCCTGGCCAGTATTAAAGTTCCTTTCCTAAGAGAATAGATTGAAGTTACCACTGGTGTTGAGTAGTCTTCAATAGCAGGTGGAGATGAATCAGGTCTCTTAGTGTCAACATCAAATATATTGCTGTGTATTGAAGAGGCTTGGTATCTCCACAGATCTGTCTTGTATAGAGTCTTCCGCCCAAAGAATGGAACCTTCAAGGTGGCTAAACCTTTGAGATGGAGTATCAATGGAATCATCTATATCCATCTTCAGTCTGTGGATGCCATGGAAACAAGAAAGACAAAAAGTAAGAAGTGAAATGATAATATTTACAGAATGTCAACAGATGGGAAATTACAGGAACTATAATTCAACAGAGCTTGCAATAACTTTTTCTCCACAAGCCATCACAGCTTAGGCCAAAAACCAAAAATCTCCAGTTTCTGGTCACCACGCAAATCGCTGTAGACCTGACATGAGTGTTTGGCTGTTTGCAAAATAAATATATTTTTTATTTTGGACAAAATGATTTCCAAACTTACTTGACCAGCAGGAATTCTGCTATCGCGTAATTTTAAAGTGTTTTGGTGGGTGGGGTTGATTTAAGGTAGAATTAGAAATGTTCGGTGATTAGGAATGGTCTCGGCCTCCATGTACTTAATCTGGGCACTTTTATCAGATGACGTCATTCGTGTCTGAGTTAGTTGGCTGTGGCTTAATATTACACATGATTCTATGGGAACTGGCTGTGGATGCTTCCGAACACGGCGAGTAATTTCCAGCCATATCCAATTGATTCTGACCCGCCGACCACCGTCTGTGAACCGGACAAACAAAGTGTAGTCTTACATCCTGCTCATGTACAGGGCTGGAAATAAGGTTTGGTGAGGGCAAGGCCAAATGTCCTTGGTAATTTTCAACTTTTGGGGGCACGAAGGCCATTGGGAAGGGCACGAAGGCCAAATACTCTTTAGCTGTAGGGCACCAAGGCAAAAATTAAAAACTGAAGTTTTATAGAGTGACCAAAACAAGTGACTGTAAACCAGAACAGCCTTTTTTGTTTCCTCTTTAAACCTCACTCAAATATACTTGATAATCTTGTTTTATACAAACATTTCTTTCCATTAAATGTTGTAAAAAAATTATAGTTCTGAGTCATCTCGGTATTTTGTTTTGTTTTGGTTTGTTTGAAAACCGGCCGTCGGGATTCGCGGTGTACTCCCGATGTCCCAATGAAATCATACATGTGCATACACATGTGCATGTGCATTATGTACATGTACACATGTGCAATACCCCAGTAGTGCGACATTTTATATATTTCTTTCTCGTTGACAACTAAAAGAAATTAACATAAAAAAACAGAGCTGTTTTTAAATTTGTCTCACTTACTGGGCTGTCAGAACTCCTACATTTTAACGATTGTTTACTTCATCGATCCCATAATGCAGTAATAGCTGTAGCCCTATTTCTCATTGTTTACAATGTTGACATACATGATAATATAAACTATAAAGTTTAACTTAGGCAGTGGATATTTTGCCAGTGACGGCAAAAGTTCTGAAATGCTATTTTGCCGAGCAGCAGGGAGGGCGAGTAACATAAAACAGGTGCATCTTTTAAGGCCTAAAATAGACAAATAAGGCCCCCAATGGGGGGAATCTAGCCTCGCGCCGAGCTGGCCTGAACCGGCCGATGTCGCATGCCCCAGTGCGGTCTAAGGTCGCTCTGGCGCGCCGAGTTGATGATTAGCACCAACACCAATCATTTGCCCGAAGAGGAATTGTATGGTCAAAAGGTCACTCCTGCATGGGTTATTGAACCATTTAAACATACACCTGTTATGATAGGTATACCTATAAGGTATTATATTATAGCATGATGAAGGGTAAAAACAATTGTCAGTGGCTCGTTTTAGGCTCAACGAAGCTTTGTGGTCGCAGTTGCCTTTGGGAGCATTGCAAAATTCACCTGGCTCTACTTCGAAAAGGTAGGACAACTTATGCATGTCAGGGTTGCGGGATAGGGGTAAAAACAGCCCTGGCTTGGTGCCGCGCCTGTGATGGTGGCAACAGTCGTGTGCGGGCCTGGCGTGAAAAGCAACGTCCCTTTAGATTAGAGTTTAAACGTCTCGCAGCGATAAAGATTTTCAATTAGAGAAGTGTGCTCCTATGAGTATACTCATCAAGCACCGCAGCGATAACGATTTTCAATTAGAGAAGTGTGCTCCTATGAGTATACTCATCAAGCACCGCAGCGATAAAGATTTTCAATTAGAGAAGTGTGCTCCTATGAGTATACTCATCAAGCACCATGCCGATGAGCGCTGAAGCACGAGAGAGACGAAACCGCCTCGCGCGAGAGCGAAGGGCGCGGCGTACCCCAGAACAGCTCGAAAGAGCAAACCGCCTTGCGCGAGAGCGCAGGGCCCGGCGCACTCTAGAACAGAGAGAGCGCGAAAGCCGCCTCGCGCGAGAGCGAAGGGCGCGGCGTACCCCAGAACAGCTCGAAAGAGCAAACCGCCTTGCGCGAGAGCACAGGGCCCGGCGCACTCTAGAACAGAGAGAGCGCGAAAGCGAGCGTCGTGCTGCACGGCGTTACCGCGATCATCATCCCGACCCACAGGCACAACCGCCGGAGGGTCCCAATCGTGATGATGACCGCTCGTACTCTTTAAGAGCACGAGCACTGAGGGAGGAGTTTCAGAGGGAGACTGGAGAGAGGCCGCCTTACCCAAGGTCGAAAGTGGCCCTACAGGAGCTACGCGATAGGCTGGAATGTATCCGAGAGGAAAGAAATGGGCCTGATGAGGCCCCCGTCTTCCTAGGCCTTGATGAGCAGGCCCCTCACCCAGCCCAATTACCAGCGGCGAACTGGGTTGAAATCCTTACAGACGCAAAATCTGAGTTTGAGGTCGACGGTGCCATTGGGGCCTTTTCTACATGGAGGGCAGAAGCAAGTGGGGTTAGTCTAGAGGCCCGCATGACCGACGGGAGAGCGGCACAACTCCTCGCTGTTCTTCCGGAGGGCGAGTTTATTCTGAGACTCAAGTTTCTCCGGGAGCAGATCGAAGGTGAGTGGGTCATTGAGGACAAACTGGACCCCGTACGGCTAGAAAAGAAAAAAGGGGAGGGAGTCATCGTTATATCTAGAGACACCAAACCGGGTGTTTTAACTGGTATCGACCAGGTATATTACCAACGGGCCTATCCAGTCACCGCAGTTATATACGGGCTATATCCCCTAAGAGATCCAGATCTGGCCAACCTAGCCCCCCTGAGAGACGGTGATCTCAATTGTGTGGCCATGCGAGTATTAGAGCACCTTAAGGGCGCCGCAAGGGGCCAGGGGCTGACACCCATAAGGCGTCAGAAAATAGAGGTGTGGGAAAATAAAGTACACAACACTGGGGCCACGATCAGTGATGTGGCTGAGCTGGAAAAGATCCTTTCCAGGTCGATCATCCTAAGGGACATAGCCGGAGAGGAGATGTATAACAGCGGAAAATACCAGAGACGAGGCGACAGAACCCACGAGAAGGTAGAGCTCATCTACCACAACGGCCATGCATGGTCTAAAGACCTCCAGTTCCCGCAAGGTCGAGAAGTCCGGTTTTATTCCGGTGATGTATGGAAAGCAATCCAAGAAGCTACTCGTGGTGAGCCATTAGCGATCTGGTTGTTAGGTGGGAATGGCCATGATCTCAGTATAGAACAGTTTGTAATACAAGATGGCCGCACCTATAGAACGCGTGAGACCCATGCTAGGATCGAAAGAGTATGTGAAGATCTAGGTGATGTAACTCTCGCTGATAAGGTATTCGGTGAAAACCACGCAGCCAGCGTGATAGCCAGAGAAAAGAACGGGTGGAAGCCCACCCCGGCCAGCCTTCTCCATGACATTCAAAAGGCCTGTGTAGAGCACGGCCACGGCGGCCTCTGGAACTCCATGGACTATGACACGAGGGATATCGTTAGCATAGACATGAAGGTCTGCTACCCGGCAAGCTTTCAGGGCCAGGGAGAGGCCAAGCCCTATTTCGAACGATTTGGGCATCCAACCCACCGCATGACCCGCGTGTCGGTCAACGGCCCTCTCCCCGAAAACATAGGCACGGGCTTCGCCGAGGTCGTGGAATGGGAGTTTGCCGACTGCCACCCCGTCATCCCCGCTTGGTTTGGGAGGCATTTCGCGGAGAGCGCTTGGGCACCCACACCGCTCTTAACCTATCTGATAGAATCTGGTCTACTAGCCTCTCTCACTGTACGTGAAGCTATTATATCATATAAGAGCCAAACTGACGAATGGTTCCCAGAGGACCGTGATCTGGGCTGCAGTATTATAGGTAAGTTCACTCAGGGCAACGCTGCTGATGGTAAGAAGCTTACTCGGCGGTTAGTAACAGATCAAGGGGAATTAGATTACCTAGTCAGAGACACCCGTGAGAGTGGTAGTCTCGTCGGGGCACCTATGAAATGCCCATTGGGACACGTTCTCACGTATTACGACGGCTCGCAGCCGCAGTATACCCACCTAAGGGCCTCCATGCTGGCGTACGCCCATATCAACCTGCTCTCTATGTTGATGAGGTTCGAGCCCGCGGAGGCTGTAAGGGTGGCCACCGACAGCCTCTATGTCCGTAAGACGGCCATACACAAGCTCGAGGGCGACCCGGCATACGTCCCGCCCGACCTCCACCCGCCGGGGTACTGCCTGATCTGTGTCTGGTGCCACGACGGGCCAACCAGGCGGCCACCGAAGAAGGGTGCAGTTGCCCCAGGGAAGTGGCGCGATAAGGGTGAGGCGCTATTCATGCCTCAAGAGCACGCTGCCTATCTCCCCAAGCCCGAATATCTGAAAGGCGAAAATGCCCTCCCTCCCAGCACTGCACCGGGCCATGCCGACCCACTGACAAGATATCAATTGAGCTATCTGAATGGTGGTGGGGGTAGTGGTAAGACCACCAGAGCCATTGAGTTGTTTAGGTGTAGAAATCCTCTGGTATTCACACCTACTCATCGTCTGGCTAAAGAAATGAGATCTAGAGGTGTTAAGGCTCAAACATATCACAGCTTCTTCCGATGGAGTGGACAGACCAAGTGGACCCCAGAGAGAATGGGTCAGAAGTATATCCCCCGCGTCTGCATATGGGATGAGATATGCACTGTACCCCGCCATATTCTAGAGATCTTTATAGGATAGCTAGAGCATAGAGGGGTCCAAGTTATCTGCTGTGGTGATCATGGCCAGCCACCACCGATATCCGGAGAGATGCCACATTATTGGCTACAGACTAGAGTAGCCTATTATGAGGAGGTCGAGAATGACCATAGGGCAAAAGACCCTACCCTCAAGGCCCTGAAAAGACGCATCCGTCTCAGGTATGATAGAGTGCAGTGCCGGGAGATGAGACAAGCGCTCCCTAGTTGTCTTGGGTGGGACAGATTCGTAGAAGGGTGGAAACCAAGCGACCTCATCTTGACCTCGCGCCAAAAGGTGCGCGACCGTGCAGAGGAGCTGCTATTTCGGCGACAAGAGGAACACTTCCCGGGTTTGCCAGTGCCACTACTCTATCGCCCCGAGGACACGCGTAGGCAAAACATCATGGTAACAATTCCAGGGCCTGTAGCTAGACAAGAAGAGCTCGTCCTCAATGACATCGTTGAAGTGCCCGTCCGCTATGCCAAAGAGGTTATGGACGGCAAGTGGGGGCACGACTGGGCTCTCGGCTACGTCATGACAGTCCATTCGAGCCAGGGTCTGACGGTCGGGGATCCCAAAAAAGTCTGGATCGTCGACGACTATCTCCAGTGGTCAAACCTTGCCTACCTCGCGGTCTCTAGAGTGGAATACTTGCACCAGCTCGAACGGGTAGTTTGCCCCCCAGAGGAGGGCCCTGGGGGGAGGCAACCCACCGAGCAACAGCTCCGCAAAACGATCCAGAGGAAGCTTGTGGCCTACAAGCGGCAGGACCAGACCAAGGGGCTCAGATTTAACCTGCAGGTCAAGCACATTCAGCAAACCAAGAAAGCCCAAAATAACCGCTGCGCCGCTTGCAATATTGAGCTACCAGCCCAAAGACTTACAGCAATTCAGTGTGGACCGGAAGGACAACACCAAGGGACATACAGGGGACAATATCAGGCTGACTTGTTTGGAGTGCAGAACCCCATCCGGCGGTAGCTGGGTATCAGGAGGCGTCACGAGGAGCTCCTCCCGGACAAAGCCACGGGCAGGTCCATCCAGCAAATAGTAGAGCACGGGCTCGTTGGGCTTGGTCACCGAGCGTCCGAGCCGGTACACATCCAGGGACCACGTTGGATCGGTGGCGCGACGGCGGCCGCCCTCCAGCTCGCCGGGCTGATACAGATAGCGAACACCGACGTCTGAAGGGATCCTTTGCTCATTAGAGCCAACGGGGCGGCCTGGAACGACGGAGGAGGGCGTTTGCGTCACCGTTTTAGCCTTGATGGCCTCAGACGGTCTTTTACCAGTCAACCGAGTCGCTTCTCCATTTAAGGCAGCAACTACGGCGGGCAACTGGGCCACCCATTCAGTCGACCTTTGGCCCTCAGAAAGCCTCATCTCTTGAGCGTATTGGTGCCCAAAGAGCCGCTCAGCCAAGGTCCGATTGAATCGCTCCACGATTCCCTGGTCTCGGTGAATGTCCACACGGCCTCGCCTGATCTCGACGTAGTGCTTCGCGAGCATCTGATTGACCGCACCCATGAACTCACGCCCAGGGTCGACCTGAAGCAGCCCGGGCCACCTCAACGGGCCTCGCTTGTAAATGCGAGACAGGGCGTCGGCAACTTCTTTGGCCTCCTTCGTTGCCAGAGGCTCGGCTTCCTTATAGCGCGAGGCAACGTCAACGACGGTGAGGGCGTACTTGTACGTCTCGCGACGGAGGCGGTCGCGGGGGAGAAAGAGCAGGTCAGCTTGGTGAACCTCGTTGGGCACGGCGACATCGAATTTTGGTCTTGGAATGTGCCTCGGGGCGGGGAGGTAGATCTGCCAAATTGCCTGCTTTTTAAGCCAAGCCCGAGCAGCCTCTTCAGAGATCTTAGCAGCAGCCGAGAGGTTTTTAATCGCCGCTAGTTCCTTCCAGTAGCCGCGGGGGCTATAGTAGATGCGAGACAGCTTTGCTGCCAAGCGAGCAGACATTGGACTGGCGGCCATGCCTTGCGAGATATTCAAGCAACCCAATCAGTCTCCAACAGGCCGGGCTTCCGCGCAATATGGCGGCGGGCGATCAGCTGATGTGCTCGATGTATGGACAAGATTGAAGCAACCACATTTTATTTCGATGTTGGTTTTGCTGCAGCGAGCTCTTTCATTATTGAGGCCCGAGCCTCGGCCATGAGCTCGTTCTTTGACGCTTCTCGAGCAGCTTCGCGGTTTTTTTTCTGGATATTGGCCTTCATTTGGCCATATCTTTCCACCTCGTCGAGTACGAGCTTGAACTCCTCGGGGGAGATGTGCCCATCGCTAAGCGCTTTTGAAATTATATCCGTAACGCTGTTGAGCTTAGATAGGGCGAGGACGTGAATCTCGTCGTGTTTCTTGGCTTTTATTAGAAGCCGCCTGGAGACGTATTTTCCAGCAAGTCCGGTCAGGCCACAAACGAGTGCAGCCGCCTCGAGCGCAACGACGACGGGTGCGGCTATGATCGTAGCAGGCCCACACCCGCCGCGCCCATTCCCATACTAGATGCGACCAATACTGTGTCAACACCATCAACGATGTTGAAAGCTCTTCTTTTTTTTTTTTGTATAGCTTGGCTCTTTCATCTCTCTCGCGATCTAGGCGTCGCTCGAGGTTGCGGATTTCAGTAAGACGAAAGCTGGATCCCTCGTCTTGCTCGGGTAGCGTAGGATATATCGACTCCGGCGGCGCCGTCGGCAGCTTAGGCATTTTCTCGAATTTCAAGAACTGCGATGACGGGTCTCTGACGGTTCCTCAATACCATACCTTCTTCATCAAACACACGTATATTTAATTCGTGTATATGTCCAACTTGTAATTTTTTATATATGGGGGCTGGATGGGTTATGTCTATAATACCACCGGCTGCGGCTGGGACTATCGCAAGCAGGGTCGAGATAGCACTATCAACATGATTAAAGCTGGTTGATAGTTGGTCGAGATAAATATAAAACCACTTGTAGGGAAGAATTTGTACCGGCTTGTCTCCTGCATATTTCCCACCAATCCAGCCTTTTTCTTCAATACCCAAAATCCTGCGTAAATCTTTAGTGAGTTTTATCTCGATATCATCTAGGATAGTTAAAACAACCATACCAGTTGGCTTGTTTATTTCGAGCGTTAAACTAGGAACCGCTTCTATGAAGATTTTTGATAGATCTTCAAAGGTATATAACCCATGTGGAACCATAATCTTATCATCGACACTAGGTCTAGCCCTAGAGCGAAGCATAACTTCAGCCGATGAACTCACGTTTTCATAACCAACCTCATAATGGAGTTCTCGGAGGGCGACATAGAGCTTGCCGCTTGTATTGTCTACAGGTGAATGGAGAGTCGGAGCATTTTCATGTTGTAGTTGAGTCAGTGTAATAAACATGATTGTATTATGGCGTCACTGTTTCAGTTTAATAGCTAGGACGGCGGCGCTGTCGGTAGCTTAGGAATTTTTTCGAATCTCAAGAACTGCGGTTATGGATTTGTTATGGTTTTTTATTATCATACCGTCTTCATGTAACATACGTATATTCAATATCGTGTATGTGCCCGGTCTTTAATTTTTTATACATGGGGTATGGAGGGGTTATGTCTATAATACCACCGGCTGCGTATGGGACTATCGCAAGCAGGGTCGAGGGAGAGCCATCAATATAATTAGAGCTGGATGAGAGTTGGTCCCAGATAAATATAAATCCAACTGGGGAGAATAAATTTTGCCGGTCTGACTCCCTCTAATGTGCTTTTTCCTTTAAACCAATCATTTTTTTCACCAAGGCCCAGAATCTGGAGTAAATCATGACTGAACCAAAAGGTGTGCTTTACTTCTCCATTTGGGGTTACGAGTGTGACCAGACCAGTTTCCTTATTAATGTCGAGCGTTAGACCGGGAATCGCGTCCATTATAAATGTTGATAGCCGTTCAAACGTATACAACCCAGGAGGAACCGTAAATATTTTTTCTTTAAAATTAGTATCAACACCAGGCGATCTCCACCTAAAATCAGCCGATGAACCCACGTTTTCATAGCCAACCTCATAATGGAGCTCTCGGAGAGCAACATGGAGCTTGCCGCCCGTATTGTCTAAAGGCGAATGGAGAGTCGTAGCTTTTTCCTTTTGAAGATCAGTCAGTGTAATAGACATGATTGCTAAATATATTTGCTATATATATTATGGCGCCAACGTTTCAGTTTAATAGCGATGCGAACTATCAGCCTGGGGTGCAGGCCGGCGTGGGGAGTGTGCCGCAACTCGTCGTAGCCCACGTTCAGATAGTACGATCTAGCATTCCTGGCGAGTTTGACGACAAATGGTTTGAGGCGCGGTACCCCGACGTGTTCGAGAAGTATCGTCTGCCGCGGGTGACCTCGGACAAAGTTGTCCAGGATTGGAGGTCAAGCCCTATGAAATTTTGGCAAAACAAGGCCAACTTTGCAGCGTGGTGCGCTACCACAGGGTGCGGTGTCTCTCTAGAAGACCATATTAACTCCGAGAACCCGATGGTGCGATCGCTCTATCGTTTCCACGTGTACTACCAGATCCGCAGGATTCTTGAGGAGATGCAAGTGCCGCTCCCACAGGACGACACATGGGATGCCTTTGACACCCCCTACAACCATAGGGCGTATGAACGAATCTGCGCGGAGTTTGGTATCTCTCCACACACCGACTGGAGGGTCAGTGGTCAAAACCGAGGGCTCGGGCGAGTCTACAACTACGCGACCTATTTTGGATATCTCCCTGTTGGTACTGGGGAATATAACTCACGCACGATGTCATTCACAGCGCGGACAACAAACGACGTCGTCCACGTTGACTATATCAAGCAAGACGCCGATAATGCAGACACGGCCTGGGCGACGTTTTTACTCGGCAAGTCGGAAGGATTTACCCAGGCTGGGGTTGAAAAAATCAACGATTCTATTCGCACATACGTCTGGGCCATCCTAGGCGCGCAGGCCCAGACCCGCACGAGCATCATCGGTAAAGGCGCTGCATTTGACGCCCAGAAACAGTTCTTGGCGAACGTTGAGGATGCAATCGCGAGCCCCGTGGACCTCCCGAGTGCGATAGCGCGCTACCAAGACGTGCTTCAATACGCCCGTTCTAAGGTAAACTTCGTCTTTGGGATCGATTTGTACATGGCTCCCGCCAACATGGAGCTGCAGATTGGAACCATTCAGGACTACAACAACGAGATAGTCATCGCGGGACCGGGGCAAAAATTAGGTGTCAACACCAATATAAACGCCTCGCCTCCATCACAGCCGAACGATATGGAGGGCCCAGCTGCAGGGCCAGCACAGCCAGTCGAGGCACCCGTTGCGATACAACCTACAACACAGTTGCATCTAGTCAAGGCGCCCGTTGCCACACCAGTCCATGTGCCCGTTAAAATACAACAGGAGGTGCAAGCCCACTACGACGGGCTCACCGCACTGGTTGTTGTGGTGTTGCTGTTGGCCTCGGTTGGCTCGCTTTACGCTACCCAATCTCGCGCAATGACGAGCAACAGGCCGCCGATGGCAACCACGAGTGCCCACAGGTTTTCTGCGAGCCAGCCGGCAGTTTTACTCAAGAAGTTGAGGAGCCAAGATATAATGCTTCCGATGACGCCGGGTAGCGCAGCTGCGGCCTTTCCAGCTAGTGTGGCCAATAGGCGTCCGAGAGCCTGCAAGTGGTTTTTTACCCACTCTTTTATCCCCGGTGTGGGAGATGGTTGAGGTTTGGGAGATGGTTGAGGCTTGGGAGATGGTTGGGGCTTGGGAGATGGTTTAACACTAGCCCTACCGCCAGTCAAGGCAAGGACCAGAGTGCTGATGATGAAGCCCAGCGCAGTTATAATGCTGGCTATGGTGACGCCCTGTTCGCGGAACAGAGTCCGCAGCCGCTCGGCCAGGCTCGTGTCTTTGTCTAAGACCCTAGTTATAGTCTCCCGGATTTGGCGGACCTGCGATCGGAGTTGTAGATTGAGGGTGTCGATGCTATCCTGGATTGCTGCGAGCTGCTCTTCTCCCTTTTGAATTTCACGCTCGATTTGGTCAGCTCTCTCACTCGTTCCTGGGCGCTCAAGATCTTTGCGAAGATCCGCGATTGTAAGTTGGAGAGAAACTTTTTTGCTCTCTTGCACCGCTTTTGTGGTACGCAAAGTCTTCAGACCTCTGTCAAGCCCTAAAAGTTCTCTAAGGGGAAGGGTGTCTTCTGCGGTGCCGGTAGGTGGCTCAATTATTTGCATAGTACCAACGAGATCATCAACGCTATTATCAATATCCTCGTCGCTTGCTCGGACAACCGCATTGGCCTCTTCATTTATTTGTCCGAGCCGTTCAGTGATCTGCGGTTCGGTATCAGGTATCACCCCTAAGGCTCGAGCCAAGCCTGTCCCCCAATATCTCTCGATCGAAGCTCCGCTCAGAAACCTTTTTGGATTATTCTTCCATGTCAAGAGTTTCCAACTACGATCCCACTTGACCCACAACTCTCCAGACTCAGATACTTGGAATTCGAGATTAGCCGGCCGTGCGTGTGTTGACCGCTCCGCTTCGAATTCCGTCAAGACCAAGTCACGAAATTCGCGAGATGCGAGGTTTTCTTCTTTAAGCCCGTCAGGCATATCTGTGCCACCTGCCCATGAGGGCGTGGTTGTCGGGGCTTCATACATGTTGTCAGAGTCGTCTATAAACCCTGTCTCTTCTTCATCGGGGCCGCGCAGGTCCTCAGGGTTACCAAAATCGCTCATTTCAAAGCCACCTTCAGCCATGTTGGTAGTCTTGGTCCACGACTATGTTATTACCGTACTCGAACGTACGAACCGATTATCCGCACTGACACGCACGTACGTACACCCATTCGTAAAGGCCTTCGATAACATAGTCTTGGGAGTCGTGTAAGGGCTGTGAGTTGCGCGCGCACCTCGTTAGTATAATGTATGTAGCGCGCTACTTCGTCACCATGGCACACTGTTGAATATGTATGATATATAAGAATGACGCTGGTCATGGTCATTCCCCTTAGGCAAAACCCGAACTTCGAGGCCTGCGGTCAGCTCCCATGGCAACGCCCGGGTCAAACAATGCAGAGATCGCTGCATTCCCACGGCCGACCTGTGGGTATTGATATGCATGCGGTGTACAGGTGTATGTACCATGCACGTTGTATCATGGAGGTAGAAATCTATTTCTACCTCCATGGTTGTATACAGTGTGAATTATCAGAGAGCTACAAATTATGAACAGTGTAAATGTTTTTGTTTATAGGCCTACATGCCTACATGTAACTTAAAATGGAGTGTTTCACTGTAGGCCTCGGGCTAAATAATACTTAAATAGCACGTTTAAAACTCCTTGCTTCGTGTTTGTTTTTACCAAATGCAATGGAATTATAGTATTACAAGGTACAATAATTCGGCAACCGTGGATTTCTACATTATGTTGTAAATTAGCCACTGAAATACACAGTCATATATCTCCCCAGCTTTCGCCCAGTCACATCGTCGAAATGTTAACCAAAAGGCACGTATACAGTACCATACTATTGTAACTGTACCATATTGTGTAACTTCACGGGGTGCCTTGTTTACGTGTATGCACGTGCGTGACCAGAACATTAAATGGGCAGCGCCCGACCTTTAGATGCAACGCATGCGCAGTGTGTTTCCCCCCGATTTCGGGGGGAGATTTTACACGATTCCCAAGACTGTATTAGTGACAGGTCCGTGCGTACGTGTGTGCGGATTACCTGTACGTACACACGCATGGTCAGTGCGGTTCGAGTATCCACACCAATACAGTCTTGAACCAAGACTACCATGTTGGATGAAACCTGTGTATTAAACACTCACATTATCATCGTTTAATATACAGGCAAAAACCATGGCGTCGACGAAGTATGGACGCAAACTGAATCCTTACCGAAGCCTAAAAGAACCGCTCGGGATCAAAGGCATCCGAAGAGCGTGGTTGTACCCAACAACCCGTCTACCGTCGGCCAGGATCATCAGCTCCTTGTCCGCTTTCCCAACCTCTCTGATCAAGATGTGATTGTTCCTGGAACGGCCCGCCTCGCATTTACCATCTCTCTGGACTCAACCGATGAAAACCGAACAGTTGTCCAGAATCTTGGGCGGGCGATTGTGAGAAAGACCACAATCAAAATAAGTGGCAATGAGATCATGTCTGTAGACAATAACGATATCATCAACTGCTATTCCGACCTGTGGAAAACAAAACGAGAGCGGCAGTCTAATGTCTATCAGGGTATTGACGAGGCAGCGGGCAACATGCTGAAACTGAGGGTGGGTGCTGGAGACGGCAGCCAATCCCAGACAGAAGACAAGGCCATCGCAGATGCTTATGGCAAACGATTCGCGATCCCGCTCGACTTTGAGTTACTGGAGTCCCATATGCCATTCTTTCAGTCAGCCTTTGGCGATCGATTGGAGTACGAGCTGACCTTCAACGAATACAGCCGCGTTATCAAAGCAACTGATGATAACAAGGCCAGCTACGCCATCGACAACATCTCTCTCGAGTTTGACACTGTGAGCGAGCCGAGCCTGGCCCGCATGATTCGCAGTCGGTATAATGGCCGGCTTGCCATCCTCTATGACCGCATATTGCGCCTTCGCAGGGTTACCCTCAACAAGAGTGAGACTCTGTGGAATGTAAACCTGCTCAACGCCGCTCGAAGCTTGAAGGGAATACTCATGTTGTTTGAAGATAAAGATGCGCAAGCGGCGTTTGGTCGAAACACAGAATCTTTCTACAATCCCAAGATTGAAAAAGTCGAGGTCACGATCGAAGGGACGCCAAACCAGCTGTATTCCCAAGGAATGCGGGCGCACCAGCAGTGGGATGAGGCCAGGAAATATTTCGCCAGCGCCCCTTCGACAAAGCGCCACCCCGACGTCGCTGCAGTCGCCAAAGACCTTGGACTGGCCGATGTAAAAATAGGGGAGTACCTAACGAGCAAGTACGGGCTATGGCTGGATATGAGAACCAGCGACGACGACTCGCTGCACGGCAGTGGCCGTCGCATAGTGAGTGGAGAAATCACTATCCAAATCACCAAAAAGGCGGAAACGGCGGGCGCATTGAACATGTACCTGTACGTCATCATGGACTCGCAGATCAACATTGAAAATGGACGTTTTATCAACGCTCTGTTCTAATGGTCACGCGATTATTTGCGGGCAGACTGGCTGCGGCAAAACGGTCTTTACCTTGGACCTCCTCGAGCTACCCAGCTCTCGTGGTGGTTACAGAGACACGTTTGCGCACATCGTCATATTATGCCCTACAGTGCGCTGGAACAAAAGTTACCACGAGCGGCGCTGGGTCTGGACTGACCCGGAGGTTTACATTGTCGACCCCGGCGACAAACTTCAAGAATATCTGGGAGTTTTTTACTCGATATTTGCCTGTGAACCAACGTTGTACATCATTGACGACTGCTCGGCCAATAAAGCCCTGACAAAAAAGGAAAGATGTGTTGTCAGAGCTTGCATTTTCGGGCCGCCATGCCTCTCAATCTGTGTGGGTCTTAACGCAGAAGTATAACTCGGTCCTTAAAGACCTCCGTGAGCAGACAAAGTGGATCGCTATCTTCCACTGCAAAGATAGAGATTCCTTCGAAGATTGCCTCCGAGAAAACGATGTAATCCCAACAAAAGAAGAGCGAGCTGCGCTCAGGAAACAGCTATCTGAAGCTAAACATGCTAAGCTCATACTAAAGACTGATCAGCCAGCTGCTTATCGGTTGTTAACATAAGCTTAACAACTGCTCAGCACTGCTGAACAACTGCTCAACAACTGCTGAACAACTATGTTGGAGCTTTGGATGCAGACGACAACGCTGATAGCAGTTGTTGCTAATTCTATTTTATTGTGTTATATTTTGTTGGAGTATGTTAGACTTAAGCGCGGAATGACATACGTGCGAAGTGCTGTTCGCAACATGGCAAACGCGGATGAATTAATCGACCAGCTGTTGGCCCAAGAGGGCGCCAAAGAGAAAAGCGCGGGTACCCCTGTAGCGACAACAATCGACCCAGTGGGACAAGAACAAAAACGAGCCCGTCTGGCGGCAATCGTAGCTGGTGGTACAGCACAGAAATACCTGGGCAAACAGCCGACTCTCGCACAAGTTGACGAGATGACCGATGACGAGGTCTCCAAACACTATGGACGCTATGAGGCACGCCTTGGGGCCTCAATGACAAAAACGCTCGGAGCTGCCGCGCTGCAGACGTATGCGATGTTAGCGGGCGGAGTTCTACCCATTCCGCCTGAAAATAGGCCCCAGCTTGTCGCAGACCTTTCCGAAGACCCCTTTGTTCAGCATGCACTGACTACTGCTTGCTGCGAGCTATATTATCGCTATGGGATGTACCTAGCTCCGATGACGGCGGCGATGACCACAGCTAAACACTGTCGATTTGGAGAGCAGGTATCTCTTACAAATACGGAAGATGGAGGAGACGACATTAAAATCGATGCCCCCGCAGGACACGGCCCCGCAGGAGACGGCCCCGCAAGAACCTGCCCAGGGGGCGGCCCCTCCAACGCAAGAGAGGGTGACGAGTAAGAACCCGAAGAAAGTCGCGGCTGGTCAAAAGGGTGCGGCGGCCAAAAAAGCAAAACAAGAAGCGCTACTCAAACAGCTTCAAAAGGCCAAAGAGGGTCTCCAGCCATCTCAAACCACCCAGCCCGCCGAAACCGCTGAAACTGCGCCTGCTGGGACAGCGACTTTTCAACCGCAGAGCTCATGGATAGCGTGTGCAGTCCTCGCAGCTGCCGCTGTTGGCGCCGCGCTATATGCGCAAAAATCTGCTCCCCCTGCTGCAAATAAAGACGCGCGGGCAAAAGCCGCCCCTGTCGAGGCAAGAAAAAATGTACTATTAGACGAACAATCTGACCCCTTTCATATGCAGTAACGCTGCTGCCACCATGTCTACTCCCAGTACAGACGGCAAACAGCTTGCCAATTTGGCATATCACTCCGCCGTTGTGAGTGGGCTCGCAATGGGGTACGCCACACTTGGCAAAAAAATCACGAAAGGTGCTACGCCAAAATTGGACTTTGTGCCGTACGATGTCGGCATGGTCATTCTGGATGTGGGCCTGGCCATGGCCACCAAGGATATGCTCGTGAAGCAGGGGATACTCCCCGCTGACATATTGAAGTAAACGCTTTGTATAGTCGTGACAAGATGGCGTCTATAGCGATGCTTGTAGGTGGAGCATTGGTGAACGCGCTCGCGTTCTCAGGGTCAAACTTTCTCTTCTCGTCGTTAAGCGGTTCCAGCGAGGAGCGAAAACGACATGACCAAGCCATAGAACAACTCCAAGCTGCACAGACCGAATGGTCGCGCAAGCGGGCTGAACGTCTTAACTGGATCAATGAAGAGCTGCGCCGCCAGGGACACGCCGTGCACACTTTCCGCGATGTTGATGAAGCCATCCGCCAATACAATCTTGTCACTGCTGGCAGCGGCGTTGTGCTAGCACAGGAACCGGAACCCAGGTTGTCAGATTTTTACCAAAAACTATCGCCGGAGCAGCGCGATAGAGAAATCGCCTTTGTAGTCGTGGGACTGGGAGCCACTTCGGTCGCGGCCTATATGCTCACCAGGTGATTGCCTCGGCAATCGAATTAAAAAACCCACCTGAGCGCGCCATATTGCGTAGACAGCCAGAGCTAGTGGGCTGGCGGCATTTTTTGCCATCGCACTGGGGCATGGGGCATGCGACATCGGCCGGTTCCGGCCAGGCTCGGCGCGAGGCTAGATTCCCCCCATTGGGGGCCTTATTTGTCTATTTTAGGCCTTAAAAGATGCGCCTGTTTTATGTTAGTCGCCCCCCCTGCTGCTAATGTTTAGCTTCTTCTAACTTTGTAGAAGTTTTTAATCTTATTTTTTCTTTCAAGTCGTTACATTTTTTAAGTTCTGACGTAATTAATACAAATTCTTCGTGAGAAATATCACCATCTTCGATGGCCTTTGACACGTATTCATCTATCGTGTTTAACTTTGCATCTGCTAAAATTTTAATCTGATCGTGTTTTTTACTCTTTACCGTTAATTTTTTACTTGCGTATTTAAGTACCGCGTAAAATCCAAAGGCACCTATGCTAGCCCCCTCTAAGACTAAGCCAATTGGGGCACTAATAACACCCATTAGTGCGGGGATTCCTATCGCGGCTGCAGTGACCCCCAGTACTTCAACCCCGTGCTCTACATATTGAATCGCAGAGATCCACCTTTTTAACTTTTTAAAAGAAACCTCGCGCGAGTTTCTTTCTTTACAGATTTGAGATTTAATCTCTTCAATTTTTTGAAGTCGATAAATTTTAGTTTCGTCTTTAATATCATCACCGCTGTTTAAGTTTAGATTAGGATATAAAGGTTTTATTTCATTTACATTAACGGCTGCCATATTTTTAATATATAAGCGTTTTTAAATTATTTCACATTCGATTAAAATCCCCGCGCCTTTGTTATTGATGATTTTTCCTTCCTCGTTTTTAATTGAAAAGGCAAGTTTATCAATTTTACCGTTTTTTAATGTTTTTCCAACGTGAGTTTGGCTCGTTTGGCTCGTGTGATAAAATGATAACACATTTGAAGGAAACCCATTGTAAAAATTATCACTCGTGTTTAACTGCTCACAATGAATAAACGTAATGTTAAATGGGTTAATATCGTAATCACCCTTATAAATGACATTTGGGATTAACCTTCCTTTGGGTAAATTGAGCAAATTAGAAACTTCTCGGTTTAAACGTAGATTAAGGTTTATATCAGTGACCCTTAAGGTCACCGTTTTACTTTCTCTATAGACTTTAAAGCTCACACCCGGTATCGTGTTTATCAATGACTCGAACCAATCGATACCATAAAATCCAGGTAAAATAATGATGCTTCCTGATTTACCCTCGGGCAAAGCCGTAACCTCACTCACCGGATGTAGTGCATTTACGATTGGCTCTTTATGTCCTAAAACAACGAGGCTGTTTTTAATTTGTGGTAAACGCATATTTTCTGTTTTTTCTTGATTGTCATTGTTGTATCCATATCGAAGTAAATCTGCGGCTAATACTTGGCCTTCTATGATATATTCTATTCTTTTATTTAATAAATGTATTACACAGTTAACTTCATTTTGTAATTCATCATCAAGTCTATCCCTAGATGATTCTAGGGTTTGTTTGTTGTCTGAGGACCTGTATTTCTTCTTGTATTTTTATTTCCACTTCGTTAAGAATTCCAGTTTTCATCCATTGATATCCAAAGCCTCGATAAATAAGTTTTATTTTTAAATAAGGTCGGGCAAATGACCACGATCGATTCAAATTTACCACGATATTCGGTTTCCAATAAATCTAAAATCCATTTAGTCTTTCCCGAGTTTGTTTTTCCTACAATTAAAGCACAATGACAAGATTCCATTTATTTTAATAAGCTTTTAAAAAACTAAATTCTTAAAATTTCCATCCTCAATGGTTAATTGCGCATCCATGACCAAAAATACGAACATCGTTAAATCCCCCGCTGTTTCAGCCTCTCGAGTCATCTGAATCTGAATTCCTCCTCCGTCGTTTAAACGTCTTCCACTTCCGTGAGCACTATTATCATCAGTTGAGCGAAAATCTAGCCACAGACCATATTTATCTTTATAGTAGTCAGCCATTTCTAGGCCCACTAAATTTAAATCTTTTACAATCGATTGACCATTTTCGGTATCGCTATCACCAAAACATTTTTTAACTTCTTGCCAGTGCTGATACTCAAACATACCTTGCGAGTAAAGTTGATTGGGTTTTCCTTCGACCGTAATGCTGGTTTTGCTAATGTGGGGGTTGTAAAATCTTTGAGGGTTTTTTACCGTTGGGTCTCTAAATAAGATTAAAACGCCTTTGAGACTTTTAATCGGTTGATTAATCATAACGTTCCATAAGGTATCTGATTTGTTGATCGATCTTGTTTCTAAATTATGTACGTGATCAAAAAGATAGTATTTCATTCGTTTGTTTTTTAGCTCTTGTGTCAAATCTCGGTTAGTGACGACTTCGTATTCAAGCGTTAAATCTGAAATTGAATATTGGGCACTTGTATCCGAGCTATTGACGACTTTATCGTGATCGTTAAATGTTAATTCATACGTCAGGGGCTGCTTTAGACTGTTAGGATAAAAAGGATGATGTGCCGTTAAAAGCTCAATATCTAAAGGAATACAATATCGATTACCAAACGCGTCGGCGATAGCTTTATCTTTTCCGCTATTATTTACGGCACTAGCATCTTCCGCGCCTAATCTTAATTTTGTGACCTACATAAGCCATATTTCGTGTAATATAGGGATGCAGCCAGTTATCTTTAAAATTGTGAAAGACATCTGCATCTCGATAACTCACGATTGTGTTACCTTGAAGCCTAACATTGATTTCGCGTATTAAGTTACGGCATAAGTTGTTAAACACCGTTCGATTACCATCTGACCCTCCCTCTAACTCGAGTTTAAAAGCGAGTTTAGAAGTACCGGGTACGATAACATCGTCGGGTCCTAATTGCGGAAACTTAACGATGAGTTTTTGACCAGCCGCAATCGTGCTTGGATTATGAGTGATTGACACTTCTCTTCGTTCGCCTTTAATGGCTTTAGGGATTTTAAGACGCCTCATTGGGTTTAGTTTTTTACCGTAATGATTCATAGTTCAAAATAGTGTGTTTTTAATATATAAGGTTTTTAAATTAATATAAATAAAAAGATGGCAGGAATAGCAATGATGGTTGGCGGGGCAGAAGTAAATGCGTTAGCGTTTACCGGTAGTAACTTTTTATTTAGCAGTTTATCAAAACAACAAATTGACAAAGAACGAAAAAGACACGACTTAGCATTAGAAAAATTAGCGCGAGCCAAAGAAGATTGGGAACAACAACGTGTTAAATATCTCGATTATTTGAATAAACGTATGGTACAACAACAATTATCAGAAAGAACGTTTAGTAACGTAAACGAAGCGCTTAGAGTGTACAGCGAAATAACGGGTGAAAATTACGATTTAGAATTACCACCTAAACCAAAACTTAGTGACTTTTATACTCCGAGTGATGATCAACAAATTAGAGAACTCGTGTGGGTATTAGGTGGTACAGCCGCAGTGGGATTCTTCATTTATAGATATGTATAAAATAAAAATGAGCGAGTTAAATAAAAACAAAGAGAACAGCTTTCAGGTTTGTTTTACAGTCCTAAAGGTTATTGGAAAGGTGAGGGTGCTGTCACGCAATTGCATACAAAAACGGGGGTTGATAAACAAAAAGTTAGATCTTGGTTAAAAAAACAAGCCGTTTGGCAAATTTATTTACCACCTCCTTCATATGTGCCCAGGCCGACGGCAATGTCGAGTGATTGGTTAGAACCAAATTACGTACATCAGTTAGATGTATTATACTTACCCTGGGATCTAGTTAAACAAAAAACGTTTAAATACGCGTTGACGGTCATAGACGTGGCGAGTCGGTATAAAGAGGCTGAACCCATAACTTCCAAAGTTGCCGGTCAAGTGAAAGACGCGATTATTAAAATTTACAAGCGTTCGCCTTTAACGTGGCCTAAATTAGCGCAAATCGATGCTGGAACAGAATTTAAAGGAGATTTTAAAAAGTTGTTTCAGTCTCATGGCGTAGAGATCAGCGTAGGTGTGCCAGGTGTGCATCGATCGCAAGGAGTGGTCGAAAGATTTAACCGAACCTTAGCCGAAAGATTATTCGGTCATCAATACGCGCAAGAAATGCTTCATCCGCAGGCGAGAAACGTCGAATGGGTGGTGAGGTTGCCCCAGGTAATAAAATCCCTCAATGAAGAAACAACACGATTGATTCGAGATTCAGAAGATAAAGAAATCACTCCTACGCAAGCGATCAAGTTAAAACGGGTTAAACAATTACCCTCATCGCCACAAAAAACAAACATTAGTGATCTTCCGGTTAATGTTTTAGTTCGTTATTTATATCAACCGGGAGAACAAGAAGGAGGTACGGTGAGGAGGGCTACCGACCCCATATGGAGCGTTAACATGTATCAAATTGAAAAAAAAACGAGTCAATTTAAAATCATGAGTGGTAAAAAAGTTACTACAGGTCCTACGCTTTATTACTTAAAAGACGGACCCAAACGATCGTTTGTGAAAGAAGAACTTCAAATCGTTCCGGATGACACCGAATTGCCAGAATCTTGATATTTAATTTTTTTATTGCCAAATGCTAAAGTATTGATTCCATCGGATAAAATATATCTTTTCCCATCCCAAGGAGACAACGATTCTTTTTTGACTTTAGTTGAATAAATAACGTGTTTTTTGTTTTGAATTAAATTCATTTCATCTTGTCTAGATTTTTTAGTTATTAAACACTCGTAATAACATTTAGCCTTAATATTTTTTTCAGTTACAACGCGAGTTATTCCTTTACCTTTTTTAGTCTCTTTATCATCTTCATCAATAATTGAATACATTTTTGATCTTAGACATGTGGCTGATTTGATAATTTTTCCACCGTATTCATCTTTCATTTTTCCAATCACTTTTTTATTTATTGAGTCGTATAATGGATGATTGGTTTTATAATTTGATAAATCATAGAGACTCGTGTCTTTTTTAATATCATCATAAACATCATCAGTATTAATGATGCATAATAAACTGTCTGTGTCAGTATACATGAGTTTGATATTATTTTTATAAGTTTTCTTCAGGTGATTGTAATAAAAATCATACATTAAAGATTTGCTTAAATCTAAAATACTAACACCGCAATAGATGGGTTTATCTAAAACCGTTTTTGTTTTATACTTTTCAAAAAAAGTTAGATTAAAATTTTTAAAAATATTTGCTGTTTTAAATGAAGGTTTACTAACAAGTTTAGCAACTTTTTTAGCCGACTTTTCGGTGTTATCATCGATAAGGATCTTACCATCTATTCTATTTCGAACATTTTCCATCGTTTTACCAAAAACAGAATTGTTCATGAGTTTATAAAAATTCTTTTCAAAATCCGTGGTTGCTAATGTTCTAAGTTGAGTATTTTTATCGATGTAAGATTTCATCCAAGTTTTTTGTTCAAATCGTAAAACGCGGTGTACTTTAGTTAGTTTTAATCCAAACGATAAATATTGTTTTAAGGATTTATAGTGAACGACATATTTTTTTCTAGGATATAATGTTGCAATGAGTTTATCTTCACGCGAGGCTTTTACTTTGTTCGAGAGAAATTCTTTTTGATACGGGCTAAACCATTCTTTAGGGACGGTTATGTTTTCCGGGGCTAAAGGCAAATCATTGTGTAAATCATGAAGTTCCTCGGGATATTCTAGATCAACTTCTAACATAAATCCATATTTTAAGTCATCTTTTAAACCTAAAATATGATCGGTTAAAAATTGTTTAACTTGGTTTTCTGATAACCATTCAAAACCGCTAACGGGTAACGGTAGACTCATCGCCCAACCGTATAAATTATTTGCGTCTAAATAAAGTAAATAACTCGATTCTTTCTTGGAGTCATAATCTTTTAGATATTTGTTGTTTGCTTCGTGATGCCTACATTGTCCTACGCTAGAATAACCACCTCTTTTTCCTTTTTCAAAAAATAAATATTTATCTATATCCGTTAAAAGTTCTAGTTTTATTTTACTATGTTTTAATAACGCGTCCCAGGCTAATCCTGGGGCGGTGATATAATTCGCGGGATCTAGACGATAGGTTTTTTTACAGGTACGCCTAAAATTTTCGGTGGTCACGTATAAATCGTGATAATCACCCAAAGTTTTACAGTTGAAGGTTTTCCAAATATCCTGAGCCCTTTGATATTCTTCTTGCGTGATATCTTCGAGTTTTAAATGACTATAAAATATTTTTCTTGGTGGGAGTTGCTGTTCTTCAAAACGCTTAAAAGAATTCATATATTCATAAGGATAAATACCCTTTTGTAATAACAGCGTTATGTCATTATCATTGTTAAAATGTTGTTTTAATAACTTAAACTCATCTTTAGGAAAATTTTTGACTAATTTATCGAGTGAATCTGCCATAAAATTAAAAGAATCTATAAAACGTAATCCACCTAACCTAATTAAAATATATTTTTCGCTGTTTTGAGGAATACAAAATATATTATCAAATACACTTTTTTCCGCTTGATGATACATTATCTCATCCTCTTCTTTTAACCATGAATCTTTAATCATTGTTAATTTGTCTTTGTTTAGTTTTAGTTTTTTATTATTTAGTTTTATTTTTTCTACACATTCACGTTGAAAATCAATCATTATTTGATTGATTTTCATATTTTTGCTTTTTGAAAATTTCATTCCGTACTTTTCTTCAAATAATTTTATTTTTGAGTTATCTTTTCTTATTTCTCGACGTAACTCATTAAAGCACTCACGTTCTTTTTTTTCTTTGTTAAGATTTTCTCGCAGTTCTTTTTTATGATTTTCAAGTTTTTCTTGTTTAGTTAACAATTTAGATAGAGTAGTTTCAATTTTTTTCTTTCGAGTTTCGTTTTTCTTAATCGTTTTATTTAATGTTTCAATACATGCTCCTACCCCCTGCATAATCAAATGTCCATCATAATTTTTTAAGTTGTGAAAAATGACCGGTATTTGTGTTCGATTTGTTATTTTAAGTTTTAGGTTACAATGTGCATGTGCAACTCCACGAAACTTTCCTGTGATGTGACAATGATCTTTAACTTTTCTAAAGTTATTAATTTTTTTACCGCACGTTAAACACAGGTATTCTGTATATCCTTTAGCATTTATAAATGTATTTGCTGATATTTCTTCTTTGGTTTTAGGTTTTTTAGGATTCGTACATTGGCACATTTGATCAGAATTTATTTTTATTTATTTTTCACAAATCCAACAACGGTTACTATTTTTTATAATTTCTTCATCAACATATTCACATTCTTTGGGATTATCAAATATCTTTTTAATTTCATCTTGTTCTTTAAACAAAGAATAAATTATATCTTTAGAGGCATCAGCTCCTCTATACGTTTTTTGGTTCATTAGTTTTCCATCATATCTTACCACAACATAAGAATATCCGCTAGGTTTATGAATAGCCAATATTTGTGATTTTGCGGTTGGTTCTTCGTTTACTTTTTCTAAGATACATTCAAAATCGGCATAAATCACAAATGGTGCATCTTGTATATTTTTAAAATTTTTGAATTCTAAAATGTTTTCATCTTCTTCAGGAAGTACTACTTGTGATGGATGATTTCAGGTTCAGGTTCAGGTTCAGGTTTATTTCATACTATTATAATATTATTACATTGAGTACATTTTACAAGGTAAGCTAATAGTATGAGGAGGTCAGACAAGAAGCCGTAGCTTGTACAAAGGTCTGCCCCCTTTTCATTGAATAATAATAGTTATAATAATTAAAATTAATTAAGGGAATTTACTATTCCCTTACACATTTCTTCGTGCAATTTTAATTTATCTTCTTTTTGAAAATGCGATAAGCATCTCCTACAGTAATATGATTTACATTTATGTTTAGTCGTGGCCATAAAAAATAAGGCTGAAAAATGTTTGATCCAACAAAAGTGGTTCTTCCCATCCCTATGAACTAACAATAAATCTATCGAAATATCGTTTTCCTGTTCAGAGATACGATGAGGAGTAGGTAAATCTCCTTCTTTATCATTATCACAATCTAATAAAAACACATTAATATTTCAATTGTTTTGTCGATCAATTTTAGATATTTGATTTGTTGGGGTTGGAAAACCTATCCCATCAAAGTTTAAACCATCATCTAATTTATAAGTGCTTGGTCTTGCCTCCTTAATTTGATAAGCCGGATTTTTCCTCTTATTTTCTTTAACCTTGTCAGTATACAGTCCTAATGCTGATCTTATTGCCCATCTAATACATTGATCGTCTTTGTTTAACACATTAACAGCATTTTTGTTTTTAATAAATGGAGGTAATTCTAGATAAGAACCAACATTAGCAAAGATATATCTACCAAAATTCATATAAAACACTTCTATTTTATCTAAAACTAAATCCGAGTCTTGTAAATTATTATTTTCGACTTTGTGTATTAATTCTCCAATATTTTTATTTACCTCATTTACTATTTCACGTTCACTTAAAATAAGTCCTTGACCACTTCTAACAGTAAAATCAATAAGACTTCCCGTTGTTGTTTTTCCATAGGTTATTTTTATAGCAACTTGAATCTTAAAGGCTCCATGTTCTCTAAACATTGATTTTACCTTTTTTACAATATCCCCACGATGCTGATTGAAAAATACTGTTATATCTCGATAATTTGATTGTGGTCTCATTTCTAAATTTATCAAGTTGTTTTTAAAACGTCTAGTTCTTCTCCAGTTAATTGCTTCGTTAATTGTTGTCGGTGCAACATAATCTTTAATTGCTTTGATATAGTCTCGTCTTATTATTTGCCCCCTATAACCAGTTGGTGTAACATCAAGGTTAAATCTTCTTGTTAATTCTCTAAGATATTCAATTTTTTTTTCATTTAAGTTTAAAAATTGGTTTTTAAATCTTTTAATCGAACTAATATAATGTTTACGAGTATTTCTTACTTGTCGGCTTAATAAATTAAACAAATCATTTTGTATAATATAATTTTCTAACCTTGATTTACTCCAACTTTTATATCCTCTTGCTCTAACAGGCTCCGCACTTTCAATTACACGTATCAAATCATTTCGAGTAGATCTAAGTCTTTGTATAAATGGAATTCTTTCAGATTCAACAAATCTTTCTAGTTCTCTTTTTTTCCATTTGTTATATCCCTTCACAATTACACGACGCGGCGTTTGATTATTCTCTCGATCCATCTTATTTATAATAATATAAAATAATATTTTATGAAAAAAATTTCAATTTTTTTCATTTTTTTTTCACATTCCAATCTACAACTTTTTAAATTTACAACATATTTTTTCGCGATAAAATGAGGCATTTTGATTTTTATTTTGGATTTTTTGAGATTTGTGAAAATGGGGGTGAAAATTGGTGAGATGAAATCTATTTTTGAATGTGGCAGTTAAATGTGGAGTAGAGTGACTGAAAATTGGGTTTGGAATGATAGCCCCCTTTTCATACTACTGGTTTTGACCCTACTCTGCTCTGCTCTGCTTTGCTCTGCTCTGCTCTGCCCTGCACTGCTCTGCATTATTTTGATCCTACTCTGCTCTGCTTTGCATTATTTTGACCCTACTCTGCTCTGCTCTGCTGTGCTCTGCTCTGCTTTGCATTATTTCGATCCTATACTCTGCTCTGCTCTGCTTTGCATTATTTTGACCCTACTCTGCTCTGCTCTGCTCTGCTCTGCTCTGCTCTGCTATGCTCTGCTCCGCTCTGCTTTGCATTATTTTGACCCTACTCTGCTCTGCTCTGGTCTGCTCTGCTCTGCTGTGGCTTTGCATTATTTTGACCCTATACTCTGCTCTGCTCTGCTTTGCATTATTTTGACCCTACTCTGCTCTGCTTTGCTCTGCTCTGCTCTGCTCTGCTCTGCTCTGCTCTGCTCTGCTCTGCTCTGCTCTGCTCTGCTCTGCTCTACTCTGGCTTAGCATTATTTTGACCCTATTGAATGTAAGAATCACTTCGAGTCATCCAATTGTTATTACCATTGACCAGCCATAAAAAAAACACAACAAATTATCCATTTATTTTTTAGCTTCCTCCAGCAGCTCGTCACCACATCCTCCAAAGGAAATTCCCAAGAAGTCCTGTGGAGTCAAGGAGTCATGTTCAGTCCAGCAGCCACATCAACAGAGAGCAGCAAGAGACAGCCAGAGACAAGAATCTTTGGGTTTGTTTAATATTTTGAACATCTCATCTTAAATTTGGTTTATATTATTACAGTATTATTATTACATTATGCCAAAAGGTCTTACCTCTTTAACTCACTCATTTAATTCTATGTAACTCTTAGTGCTGACAATGCTTCTTTGTTTATGCATGATGCCAAAAGCAACATCATCTGTTTCGTTTCCAGTTAAATAAGATCCTTTTTTTAATATGCAAATTAGGCTTGCCCTTCACCGACGTGGATGAGCACTGTATACTCAGTGCTTTTGAGAGCACGTGAAAAAATCACATGCTTGCTCAGGTGGGATTCGAACCCACGACCTGCTTACTAGTGCAGATGCCTTACCTGCTGGGCCACCGAGCTAGCTGGGGTCTGCAGGGTGAATCGAATCCAATATCGCGGCTGGGACCGCAGTAAATCATGAATATTAAATGATTATATTAAATGTATACAGTACTTATCCACGTCGGTGAAGGGCAAGCCTAATTTGCATATTATCTATTTCCCCGACCAAAAATCATTTAATATTCATACTTTTTTTAATTGTTGCTTTATAGACAACCCAAGGCAAAGACAACCATGGCCAAAAGAGGAAACAAGGGCCGTATGGAGAGGGCTGCATTCTTTTATCAGAATGGAAAAGATACCAGGGAAATCAGACTGTGAGGCATGCAAGCAATCGGCAGGTTCAGTGCTTTGCACACGTTCGTGGAAAGACATTAAGTATAAAGTGAAGACTATTCTGACACAAGTGAAACGAGACAAAAGCAAATAAATAACAGGGTAACAGTGCAACCTCCGATCTAGTTTTTTGTTTGTGTGTTTAAGTCACCATGCACATTATGAATGTTCCCTTCAAGATGATTACTTGCTGATAGCCAAGTACAAATTATGAACAGTTCACCTTTTTGAGTTGTTTTATTTTAAGAAAACTGGTTAAAGTTTTATATACAATACTCTGGGTGATAGGAATTTAGAATGGCCTTTAAGTTTTATCAACATTTTAATAGCATTTATCTTGGTTGAGTGGAATCTAGAATGGGCTTGTAGATTTGAAAAGCTGATAACCAAGTACAAAATTGTGAGCAGATCGTGCTGTTCAAAAATTCAAATTCAAGTTTCATCAACATTTTTGTGGCACTTACCTTGAGTGAGAGATATCAAGATTGGCCCTCTCGATTGCAGCTAAGATTTGAATTACCCAGTACAAATTGTGAACAAGTGGTGCTTTTTGTTGCTTTTTTAAAACAAAAAAGGAAAATTGTCATAAACATTTATGGCATGTACCCTGGGTCAGAGGAATTTAGAAATGCCCTTTAGATTGACCAGATAATAACCATGCAAGTACAAATTGTGGACAGGTGGTGTTGTTTGTGTCTCTATAGTAAGGACAAAATTGGAAAAGTTTTATCAACATTTTTTCTGGCACTTGAAAAAATAATCTAGAATCATTATGAACAAGTGTTTTTTTAGAACCAATAAGAAAACATGATTTAACAAAGGCACAGCATTTACCATAGGTTGGAGAAATCTAGAATGGCCTTTTTAGATTTGAAAATCTGATAACCAATTACAGATTGTTAACAGTTGTTGCTTTTTATGTTGTATTTAAAAAAGTTAAGGTTTATCAACGTTTTTATGGCACTTACTTTGGTTGAGTGGAATCTAGAATGGCCCTTTATATTTGGAAAGCAAAAACTCAGTACAAACTGTGAACAAAAATGTAAACACATCCTTTTTCTTGTATTTCAAGAACAAAACAATTAAAGATTCATCGCCTTTTTCTGGCATTTCCATTGGTTGGAGGATATTTAGAATGGCCTTAAGATATGACACTTGGATAACCAAGTACAAATTAGTAGCTTCTTGCTGTTTGTGTTGTATTTTTACGAAAAAAAATGTTGGAATCTAAGATTTGAAAAACTGATAACCAAGCACACATTGCGAACAGGAATCTAGATTGACCATGAGACTGAAAAGCTGATAACCAAGTACAAAATTATGAACAGATCGTGCAGTTCAAAAATTCAAATTCAAGTTTCATCAACATTTTTGTGGCACTTACCTTGAGTGAGAGAAATCAAGATTGGCCCTGTCGATTGCAGCTAAGATTTGAATTACCCAGTACAAATTGTGAACAAGTGGTGCTTTTTGTTGCTTTTTTAAAACAAAAAAGGAAAATTGTCATAAACATTTGTGGCATGTACCCTGGGACAGAGGAATTTAGAAATGCCCTTTAGATTGACCAGATAATAACCATGCAAGTACAAATTGTGGACAGGTGGTGTTGTTTGTGTCTCTATAGTAAGGACAAAATTGGAAAAGTTTTATCAACATTTTTTCTGGCACTTGTAAAATCTAGAATCATTATGAACAAGTGTTTTTTTAGAACCAATAAGAAAACATGATTTAACAAAGGCACAGCATTTACCATAGGTTGGAGAAATCTAGAATGGCCTTTTTAGATTTGAAAATCTGATAACCAATTACAGATTGTTAACAGTTGTTGCTTTTTATGTTGTATTTAAAAAAGTTAAGGTTTATCAACGTTTTTATGGCACTTACTTTGGTTGAGTGGAATCTAGAATGGCCCTTTATATTTGGAAAGCAAAAACCCAGTACAAACTGTGAACAAAACTGTGAACGTGTGTTTTTTTCTTGTATTTTAAGAAGAAAAACAATTAAAGATTCATCACCTTTTTCTGGCATTTCCATTGGTTGGAGGATATTTAGAATGGCCTTCAGATTTGACACTTGGATAACCAAGTACTTAGCTTCTTGCTGTTTGTGTTGTATTTTTTACTAAGTATAACTAGATTACTGGCACTCATCATGGCTTGGAGGAATCTAGAAAGGCCCTTTAGATTTAAATACCTGGTAACCAAGTACAAATTGTGAGCAAGTGGTGCTTTTTGTGTTGCATTTAAAAAGAAAAAGAAAAGGAAAAGTTTCATCAACCCTTTTATGGCATTCATCATGGCTAAGATAGAGGAGACTAAAATAGCCTCTGTTAGATTTGAAAAACTGATATCAAGTACACAATTTTTAACAGGTGGTACTGAATATCACCATCAATAGTCTCAGTCCACGTTTTGCATGACATGTACTTTTAAGTACATAGTATTGAAACTTAATCCCATTGAGGATTTATTTGATATATTTTCAGGTTCATTTTGGTAGTTGAGCATTTTGCAGCAGTTTTGTTACTTGTATCAATTATTTCTTGATAGACAAATTTTGGTGACTACATATTCAAACTTCAACTTCAGTAATAAAATGTACCATCAGGTCCAGAAGGAAACTTATTAATTGTGTGGTTGTTACTTTCTAGAACTCCAAAATGGAAACAAGTTTGGAGGAATTTATC